>OW388297.1:77029504-77629504 GCA_936450465.1 Gibbula magus | reverse complement strand
TGTTGGTGTGGAGGAAGGGTTCTAACTATGTTGGCGTGGAGGAAGGGTTCTAACTAGGTTGGCTTGAAAGAAGGGTTCTAACTAAGTAGGCGTGGAGGAAAGGTTCCAACTAGGTTGGCGTGGAGGAAGGGTTCTAACTAGGTTGGCGTGGAGGAAGGGTTCTAACTAGGTTGACGTGGAGGAAGGGTCTTAACTATGTTGGCGTGGAGGAAGGGCTCCAACTAGGTTGGCGTGGAGGAAAGGTTCCAACTAGGTTGGCGTTGAGGAAGTGTTCCAACTAGGTTGGCGTGGAGGAAGGGTTCCAATTAGGCTATCGAGGAGGAAGGGCTCAAACTGGATTGGCGTGGAGGAAGGGTTCCAACTAGGTTGGCGTGGAGGAAGGGTTCCAACTATGTTGGCGTGGAGGAAGGGTTCTAACTATGTTGGCATGGAGGAAGGGTTCCAACTGGGAAACTGTGATGGAGAAGAAGACAACTAATCAGATGATGATACAACAATAAAATAGTTTAACGCGCTTATAATGTATCGTTTGATGATACCATAAAATATGTTATTTTCATAACATAAAATCCACACACAAACGCACCGTTGCTTCTGACTGATGGGTTTTATGCTGTAACACAGTCCGGTGATTGTACATGGCAATAAGCAGAACTCTGCAATTAATATCCCGGCCCAGCTAACTGGGTATAATTATCAACATCAAACAGCAAAATGGAAGTCAAACCGTGCAAGATAAAACAACGCTAATGTTTTAAGCTGGGAGATTAAAGACCCGGTTAGTTTAGACGGTTCAAGTTTAATGGCACTGTATCCTGCATGCAGTGCTGAAGGGCAGCTTCCTCTTTCTACTTAGACTTGAATAGGGGCTGGGATCACATTAACCAGTCGATAGCATTGCAACTGGGGGATTGTTACACCAACTTCTTTAGATCAGCTCCTTTGGGCTTTATCTGCATTTTTCATGAATTGCTTCCTTTATTGTATTAACAAAGTTGATATTTCAAAGGAGAGAAATGATACAACGAGGCTCCCAGTCAAGAGCTCCTTCCATAGCAATATCAATGTTCCATCTTGAATCAAGTCTTTTATCCTATTAACTCTTAAGAGAAACTTTACTTTCATGTAAATACATTCTTCGTTAAGTTGTTCTTACATGAATGTGCATCCTTCTTAAATTGTACTTGAATAGTGCATTATTCGTAAAGTTGTTCATACATGGGTTTTTTCTTCTTTAAGTCGTTCTCACATGCAAATGTGCTTTACATTAAGTTGATCTTACATGTTAAGATGTTTACGTTCCACTAACGTTCATATAAAGTCATATTTAAGCTGTATTTACATATATGTGCATTCTTCTGTAAGATACACTAATGTTCATATAAAAGCATAGTTAAACTGTATTTACATATAAATGCATTTCTCTGTACATAAAACCACACTTAAACTTGTACCCACCGACACAAGCATTCTTTGTTTCCTAAAATGCAAATACAATATTCCTTAAAACCATTAGATTTGAATTTATTCCTGTTAAGGTTCCGTATACGTGTCTGTCTGTCTGTCTGTCTGTCTGTAATGTGTATCTGAAGTTTAACCCCAGTGTCTACATGACCTCTGCTTGACACTTCTTGTGTATAATTCTTACATTTAAGAGAATATCTTATGTAAGTTTTACTTCACTGAGGATGCTCGCTTTTACAGGATGCTTTCAGGGACATTATTTTATTCATTAACTACGATTTATCAACTTGTGAAACTGCTTTGAAAATGTGCTTCACGATGGATACATCAACGTGAAGTTTGACTCATATGACGCCATATTTCCTTTTAAGTGTCACTTGATTAAGTACACCTCTATTATATTATAGTGTATGGATCTGTTACTTAATAAGTTTTACTTTATCAAGTGTACCTTATTCATGGTTCACTTCTTAATGTGTTTCGGAACTTCACTGAAGGCTCTTTATTTGTTTTGCGCTTGATTGGGAGCCCAAGTTTTAAATTGTTTTTGACATAATGAATGCAATTTCAGTAAATAAATCACACTTTGCAATATTTTAAAAAGTATTACACTCTTCCAAGTACAATGCTATCAAACTTTTCCATGTCAGAAGTCAATGTGTGAATTTAGAAAGGATAACATATTTAGATAATTTTGAACTTAAAAACGTGTTTGTGCAATTTCTGATCATAGATTTCAAAGTTTCATAATAATGATGATAGATTATCATCCAAGATGTTGATCACATTTTAACCCACCAGTAATGGAGGTTTAACGTTAATCTGTTATCCAGGCACGGGTAATACGTGTTAATTATTCCCTCATGAACTTGGGAACAGGTTTAATAAGCATCCATGTGTAATTGGGTATGTACAAGACATTGAAATAGAAAAAGAAGATTTTATTTCTGTCTCACTCGTAGTTTACAAAAAGGTATACAATGCATACATTATGTACGAACAATCACGTAGTGACTTATGAGAGACACATAAAATACTAGTATACATATAAATACAATGCAACGATATAAAATATAAATATAATACATAACAAGTATAATTTAAAAGAAAATATGAGGTTAACAAATTTAATTTAATGTCTACAAAATCTGCCTGTTTGTTCAATGTAGCAATGAATAGATGTTCACTGATTGTTACTGAAGGATTTCTAAACATGATAAATTTAATTTCGTTTCCACTGGTGTAAAACACATATTATTCTTAGGTAAGTAAATTTGCTGCAAATTAAAAATAAATGTTCATATGTGCATACAAATGAACAGTCGGGGATCTGAGAGAGATGTATTTGAAATTTGTCTGAGTTTAGATCTGAGCATTGGAGTCTCAGACGACTATGGTATATTTGAGATCTGCTAGAGCCTTGATTTCAACTGAAGTAAGTATTATTGTGTTTAGAGAAAATGGCCTTGAAAGAATTTATATAAGGAAAAGCCATGATACCGAGGACATGGTAAGGTTGTGGACCCTGACAGGAAGGAAAAACCCGATGATGTTTATACACGTTGATTTTTGCTTTACGTTCTTATTCTAAATTGACAGTTGAAACGTTGTAAATCAGAACAGTGCTCTATTGTCCGAAACAATGGTTCCATTCCGCCTCTGTGTTCTCGACCAAATATTTCCAATTGGTGTCTATGTTTAAACAATGGAACCCAATCTCTCAGTGATCTTATACAACAATTCCCAATTGCCTGTGTTTGTGTACCTATCTGCATGGGGGCGTCATTTAATTGACTAATTAAGTTGTTTTGACAATAGATTTTATAATCCCTACAAATTACCTGAAACAACATGACGGATGATAGGTGTTGTGGTAAAGACTTGCGTCCGAGTGTTATAAGATCTAACCGGAAGACAGACACCTATATACTTCTATAGATGGAAACCTATCCGTCTGTCTGTCCGTCTGTGGGATAGATGTTCCCCAGGCACATATACATCTAAAGGAGCTGATATCTATTATTGGTCTAGACAATCTGAGTTTTATTGAAATCAGCTAATCTGCTTATTGAGATCAATCTGATGTAGCAGCACTAGACGAGGTGTGTGTCAGGCTTGATGAGGGGATACCATCACACATTCCACCCTTTCATGAAATTAGCAATTTACCAAAAATACATGTTTATTTCGGTCACATTTACAGACAATTTGTTCCTGAGAGTATGATGTTTCACTCCCATCGACAGCCCATGCAGGTGTAACGGTGTATACGACGTGGTTTTATGGGATATTGCTGGTAGTGCTTTCTTGGTCATTACCGTCCCTTGCATATTGTATTGGTATGCATATCACTTGTCCAGAAATAGGATTTATCTTATTCTTATCAATTTATATTTTGCCTTTGAACATCTTGATTCATTAATTTTGTGAGTCTCACAATAAAAATTAAAAAGGTAACCTCGGAATGATTTCATTTTTCTAGACTTTCTACATTATGATAGATTTACAATGTAACAAGACAAAACAAATTTTCTATTTCCTGATATTTAACCCTCAACTCAAGTTTTTCTAGACTTTCTATATTGCGATAAACGTATTTGGATTTTTTTTAATGTATGTTTCAGGACGACAGACGTACCTCTGTGGGGCCAGACTGTAATGAATATGACATGTGTATATTTTACAATTAATTTGAACATGTATACAGACAAAATCATATTAACACATCATATATATTTCGACAGTACATAGATACAACATATTTATATAAGTCATTTGTAAAACTTGCATATAAATATTCTACACAGAATCAGAAGAGGCATATATATATATATAACATTTCGAATCACGTACATCAGCGTTAAACGGTGACGTATCACGCTTATTGATATATGTTTAAATGTTTCAATTAATAACAACATAGGTTGATCTATCTTTATGTTATTATCTTTATTATACAGTGTGTACACTATTTCTTTTTGTAAACCAACTGAACGTGTTGAATATGTTTATGAATGAAGAACAAAATACTATTGAATGATTATATTCATCTACGGTTATTTTATCATATTGTTGGGAGAGTTGAACATTTTTCAGACTTTTTACTTCGAAAATGTTTTATTCATAATGTTTATATTCCTTGAAATTTGATAATCTAAGATGAAAATAAAAGTATTGTTGGTTTGAGACAATTTCTGGCCATCGGATGTTAGGATGTTTCCTAGACATCTGTTGGTGAAGTCTGTGGCTTGTTGGTGTTTCTTTTTGTTACCCGCCACGTTTCTGAACCATATAGGAGGACAGACTTCACGTTGGTGTTGAAAAAAGTAAAATTATGATTTTTGAAAAAGGAAGAAAACGAACCACTGGACATCAATTTGTAATTGGAGATAAGGAATTAGAAATAGTGAAAACTTTCAATTACCTCGGAAATGTCATTTCATCAAATGGGCAAGTCGGCGTATGTCAAAAGTCTTTGGCGGGTAAAGGATTAAAAGCTTTAAATATTTTATGTGCCAACATACGGAAACATGATTTTACACCAAAAACAAGCTGTCAGCTGCTTGATTCGTTTGTATCAAATACAATGAACTACGGATGCGAGGTCTGGGGAATAACATACGCCACGGAAATTGAGAGAATACACCTCAAGTTCTGCAAGAGAATACTAAAAGTACACTCAAAGGCGAGTAACGCAGCAGTCTATGGAGAACTAGGAAGATACCCACTCTACATAAACAGGACTGTACGGGTGATGCGGTATTTCTTCAAACTGTTGAATACAACTAATAATGTTTTGAAAGTGGCCTTGAAAGTTATGATGGAAAATTGTACGAAAGGCATAAAAAATTGGGCTTCTTTTGTAAAAGATGAACTCTATAAACATGGCTTCGGATTTGTGTGGTTGAACTCCTTATGTGTAAACGCACAAGACTTTTGTACTGTGTTCAAGCAGCGCTTGATTGATGTGTTTCTTCAAAAATGGAAGAGTGATATTTCTAATAGTTCCAAACTTGAGGTGTACTCAAATATTAAGTATATTTTTTCTTATGAACAGTATCTTAACAATGTCCCTCGAATTATTTCATGTTACATTACACGATTAAGGATATCATGTCACAAGTTAAAAATAGAAATTGGTAGATATTCAAATTTGGATAGATCCTTACGTTTATGCGAGTTTTGTTTCGAGCAAGGTATTTCTGTAATAGAAGATGAATATCATTTTATTTGCGTGTGCCAAAAACATTATGTTCATAGAGTAAAATATATTGATAGATTTTATTGGGAATGTCCATCAAAGTTTAAATTCTTTCAATTGTTGCAATCCATGAATAAGATTACTCAGTTGTATTTAGCTAAATTTATAAAACAAAGTTTATACTAAATTAATATTGAAATGTCGTGCCTCCATACTCTAAAATGTAAATATTATGTAAATCAGACGATGGGCTCTGTGAGCTCAAGTCTCTCAAGTGAATAAACTTCTGTTCTGTTCTGTTCTGGTGTTGAATATCCGGACCTTGTTGTGGGACGATAGGACTGGTGATCTCCAGATGTGTCGCAGGGTGTTGAATGCATACTTTGCCTTGTTGATTCGGCACTTGATGTGTTGGTCTGCCCCTCAATCCTTGCTGACAACACAGCCCAGGTAGACAAACTTGTCGACTTCTTTGATGTCTTCTTGATTGAGTCGCACTGGATCTTGCTGTTTGTTATTAATCCTTATCACCTCTGTCTTGCTGATGTTGATTTGGAGCCCGGTCATTTTGGCTTCTTCTGCAACCCTATGGAGTTTCTCTTGTGCGTCTTGAGAGAGAAGGCTGAGGTCATCTGCGAAGTCCAGGTCCCCTAGTTGTTTCAGGAAGATTGTCGGAGAGAGTATACATCCTTGCCGGACGCCTGTTTTTACAGAAAAGGGCTCTGTCAGCTTCCCCTCATGTATGACTTGGCAGCTGGTATCTTCATACAGTTGTTGGATGATGGCAACAAACTTTGGTGGGAATCCATAGTGGTACATCAGTCTCCAGATGAAGTCTGTCGACACTGTTAAATGCTTTCTGAAAGTCGACGAAGGACTGTGTACAGGGGGGTCTGCCACTCCAGGGACTGCTTGATGATGATCAGCATTGATGCGATGTGATCTGGGCATCCGAATGTGTTCCTTAGTTCAATCTTGAATTCACTTCACTTTCTCTTTCAGGCTGTGAACATCGAACTTGTAGGCTGATCTTCCTGCCTGGCTGTTGTAGGCTTTAAGCTTGGTCTGGAGAACTGCCACAACTAAGTGTTGGTCTGATGCTACATCCGCTCGACGCTTTACCCTGACGTCGTGCAGACTTCGTCTCCACTTGCTATCGATGGTAATTATAATGGTATAATGTGGTCAATCTGATTCTTGGTTTTGCCATCAGGGGAAATCCATGTGGTCTTGTGGATCGTTTGTGAGGGTATAGGGTACCTCCGATCACCAGGTCGTTGAAGGTGCAAAACTCTGTGAAGAGCTCGTCATTCTCGTTCTGCTCTCCAACACCGTGTCTGCCCATGATGAGTTCCTTTGAGTTATTCATAATACCCATAATACCCATAATTTGGCTGTGAATGACGATATGAGTTGCATGTCATCTTTAACTAAGCAAAGAATATAAATTTTACGTTTTGGCGCAAAATTCAAGATATTAGTATTAATATACTAGCTAGTAGAGTTATAAGTAAAATATTTAAGTGGTCTTTTAGATTAAGGAAATCGTGGAATAACAATGTATTTTCTCAGCTGTCTTCACAAAATTTGCCTATTCCATATATTTCACAAGTTTCCAAACAATGGTTAATTTCATTAGATTATTGTGATTGGCATATTTGTTGGAATGATAAGTGTCTTATAAATGGTAACAAACTGCGTACATATAGATTATTCAAAACTGACCTCCATACAGAAAGTTATGTATCATCTATTAAAAATAGGCAAATTCGTAGTATATATAGTAAATTTCGTTGTGGTGTTTTACCTTTACATATAGAGGTTGGCAGATTTTCCAAACCGGTATCTCCTTTATCAGACAGAACTTGTATATATTGTGATTAGAATACCGTTGAAGATGAAACTCATTTTTTTTATTAACTGCAATTTTTTTTCTGATTTAAGATATGCTTTATGGAAATTAGTACATATGTGATGCATATCCATCCTTTTAGGTCATCTTTCACCGGTAGAACAGTTGATATTCCTAGTAAATATAGCAAGTTTCTTATTCCCTTCTCTGCACTACTTATTTCAATGTTTAGGCGTCGTAGAGAATGCATCCCACCATATGTTATTTTGCTCAGTTTGTTTTATATTTTAACAACTATATTTTTATATTTCATGGTATCAAAATGTCCATTTGTGTCTCTCATAGGCCGTTCGGCCGGATGTTTTTTTTAAAAACACGTCTGTTGATAATATGTAATGTAATGTAAAACAAAACATGTGACACATTAATACAGTTTATTTCTTCTCCTACTTCTTCGTCTACATCAAATGTTTGACAGACAGACAAGCCAACCTGACACTTCAACTACACCACGACTGTAGGATGACGTAAACAAACACGGAATCTTTCATTGTCTATACAGTTTACACATATCAAAATGGACAATGGAAATGATGGCACCTAAAACTGAATTAAGATATCATCAACGACGATGTCTATAAACCTAAGAACTTCACCTAACGTCTATAATGTGAGGAAAGGTTGATACCAACACAAAGTCATTACTGTATCACAGGGTAAAGTTCCAAAATGGAAGAACATTATCTATACTGATAACTGATAAATCCTCTTGTAACACCGACGTGACTTTTTTAAATAATATTTTTTTTAAATATCTAACTTTTAAGAAACTATCTTTAGAAGTTAGAAATAACTAGTTTGACTTGAAAGTATTTTGAAAAAACATAAATCCATAAAACCATTATCATCATATATTTTGAACATTTTCATCTGAAAACACTCATATTACTTATTTCATATACCCTAAAAAACCACTAATATGTGTACATATATAACACAGTAAAGTTGAGTTGGGAACTTTCTCTGAACTATACATATCGGACAAACTTGTTATAGAAGAGAGAACCAGCAACACGAAGATTTAACTTTCTATTCGTCATACTCATATGAAGTAAGAAGACTTTTTAAAAATTTGGATAGTGCAAATAGAAATAATTGAACGTTTATTATTATTGTTTATAACGCCCACTTCCTTCTTTAAAAGCACAGTATATTAATATTAAGTCAAACATATCTACCACTCTTCGTCACGTGTATGGTCAGTATCAAACACATTTTACAAATTAAAGAACTATATTACGTAACTGATTCATGAACAGAGCACCAACACCTAAGAAACATGACACATATACACAGCACATCTCTAGGAGTCAAGAAGCACCAACACCTAAGAAACATGACACATATACACAACACATCTCTAGGAGTCAAGAAGCACCAACACCGCAACGCCTCTAAATATATACATATATATATATGTATACGGGAGGCGAGGAGGCGGTATTACGTCTCCGAGATTCACCAGGCCTAGCTAGCTACATAATTAATAGTTTGTCAGAACCCCAGAAAATAAAATCATCATCATAAAATCGGCTGTTTAAGTAGAACGCCCGAGGAAACGATATAGCAGAAAGGGAAGCTGTTGTATATCAAAGCTGGGAGATATTCACACTGTTTCTTCACATGCTGCAGCGCATCAAGCCTTGGAAGTATTCCATATCCATATGGCTTCAAAGACATTTCCTAAATATTGGTCAACAAGTTCAGATTTGAATTTTTATTTCTTTTAGATGGTGCAACAGAACGGGTTTTGCTGATAAAATTCTACTAAAAAGAGGCCTTCCACTTTATCATTAACTGAAATGTTTCCCTGAAAAATATTTAAAACCGAAATGTTACTACTTCATTAATTATTTATTGTTTGTTTATTTATGTACAAAAAACAAAAGCAAGGACAAGATAATTTCAAAGCTTAAAGTTGTGTACAGTAGCCTTGAGTCTGTGTCAAGGTTCACCCAGATATTACCTGCCCCAGAGTCCCGGCACATCACTCGCCTCGCTAGTTATCAGAATGTAGACTATAAAGTTGTATATGGCCAAAAGGTTTTTATGCATTCATTTTAGTCTTAAAGAGGAGGGTTTACTGATTACGTCCGCTTTGCTAATTAATATCATGTTCTGTTTAACGAACTTTATCATTCAAAATATCCCGACTCCGAAAAGGTTTTGTCCACTGCCTTGAGTGTAGTAATAGTCCCGAACTTCGTATCAAATAGAAACTAAAGCAATCATCCGAGCGAATCTAGAACTCTCATTATATGAAGATGAAGTTATTATTTTCATTTTTAATTATTAGGTTTTAAAATGATTATTTCCGTGTTAATTCGTGCGGAACTGTTATTTTTCCAGAACACGTCAAGTTTGATGATTCTATCTCTCTTTGACTCGTGTCAAAGTGGAACTTCAGATTTTTAAAACTCTTTTACTTAATTGATCCACTTAAACATATTTTTTTCAAATATGTTATTTACTATAACCATAAAGAGGACAACACCTGCCGGAAGGTTCGTCATGACCAGTTTTATTCTTCTTTTCTATAAAATGAATGTTAACCATTTGTGTTGAAATAATTGATAACTTAAGAATTCCTAAATATTGATGAATCTGTTACTTCATTTATTTTAGAAGATATGACTTCAAAATAATATAATTAAAAATCCAATTTGTCAAGCAACCCATTTGTTAGACTCTTAAATAAAATATAGATTCATATTGAATAAGTGTCCTTCCAATACTTGTACAGCTGGGTACCGACAGTTTCCTCACCGTCTTGTGTATTTTAGTGCAAACATCATGTAATCTGGCATATCATTAAAGCATCATATCAACGCGAAAACTAGACCAATCATTTTGCATTTTTTGCATTATAAAAACAGTTGAATGCTCCATAACATAATCTGATTTGATATCTCATAATAACAGTTACAGTTTTGACAGCTCTTTGAAGTGACCTGGGGTCAATTTTTTCAAAACAACAGTTTTTATTTTCTGCTGTGAAATATTCAGTTAGTGATCAACTAGGTCTAACATACGTCATATATTTCCTCTTATACATGTACATTCAATGTATTTGTGGTGAATTTGTTCTCATGTAGTCAATATGTTAACTTTTATTCGAAAATTAATGAAATTTGAATTTTTAAAGCGATACCCCTTCTGTCTATTTCATTTACCAAATTTCATAGATATGCACCACCGACTTGACTTGTTTGAGAATGATTGTTTTACTCGTGGAAATATGATTATTCATTGTCATTCAATGAGGTGTTATTTTATTGACCTTAAACGTACATTCGTCTATTTAATAGTTTGATAAAGAAATATATTCCTAAATATGTCCTTATTTCCGTACGGTGAAGAGACCAATCGACGTGTGTTACGGTGTAGTTTTATCCTTAAATGTGAGCATCTGCATTTTGCGGTCATGTTAATAATTGATATTTTGTCCGTATAACATTTTATCTATAATTCATATACAGTGTTTATCTGTGGAAACAATCCATTATTCATCTTTGTTTAATCAATATTCATGTGTTCTAGTTGATGGTATATAAACTCCTATTGCAGGTATTAATGTTTGGACTTTCTTCATCTTCTCCACTTTCAACTTAGAATTCAGACGAATAAAACTAGATGAAATTCTCAGACAAACTTAATAACAGGAGCAACTGTTTCTGATATATGCAGCGAATAATCTTCTTTTCTGTTCTACATCAAAGGCAATGTTCATCATTAAGTAATAAATGAGGAATATAATGACTTGGTCAATAAGTTCATATTGAATTACGACGTTCTGACGTTCAGCCTGCTCCTGAAACCAACAACTGTGTGTGTGCTGCTGCAGTTACTTCAAAGGATCCGACCCCGATATGAGCTGAATAGACGTAGAACATTGATAACTCTCTTTATATACTTTATCATTGGTAGTTTTATAACGCGAACAGGTGCGATATTAACCCAGAGACGTTTATCTACATTTATGTTGAACATGTCGATTTCAAAATTGTAGTTGTTATTGACAGAGAAAATTAATGCATGGTTTATTTTTAAATATAATGGCAGCTATTCTCCTTTTAAGACTTCCATAGCTGGTTTTGCTAAATTAGAAATCCAAATTGTGTAAAAGACTCCTATATAAATTTATTGTCCTTTTGTAGTTTTATAAGCTAGATATGAATAGTTTACTAAAAATCGGAATGAATACGAGGTAAGGGTATATTAAGTTAGTAATGGCTACTCTTTTGACAGCGGAAAACAGCAATAACTGGAATAAAATCATTATAATATTCGTTTTGATTTTAGTCTGACTCATTCGATTTAAATACATTATTGTTTAACAAATGTTTTACAGAATTTATCCCTGTTGTGTTCCCCCTGTAGTCAGAATATCCGGTATCTAGTACAGACGCTCGAGATAATGTTGAGCGACTTATACTGTATAGTGCTTGTAGATTATATATAGTTGTCCAGACATTTCGAGATATAGCGACTTATACTGTATAGTGCTTGTAGATTATATATAGTTGTCCAGACATTTCCAGATATACAGGTTCAACGGTATCGAGTCGTTCATTTCAGGAAATAATGTTTATCAGATGAAGAGAAGAGGGCAATGAGTGGAAATAGTGTGCTTGTAAGATATATGATTGCATCCATGAGAGAAATGAAATGTACGTAAAATATGATCAATAAAGAAACATGATAATCTATATACCGTCGTCCGTCTCCCGTATAAGATAATGTGATGTCTTTATATATAAAGTGAACCAAACCAATGAGTTTTGTTGTTATCAACGTTAACCTCAGATCCAGTGAAGCGAGCAGACGTTTGTAAGATGTTTAGAACTTCAAGGTTTCTTTTGATCCGTCTAATGTAAGAGTTGTGTCATCAACACTGTACACTGATGTATATGTATGAACATAAATATAACCCTTTATGCAGAGTTCTGTTTTATTTAAGAAGTTTGTAGTAGTTAATGTTTCTTACATGAACAGAAATCCATTTAAAAACGAAATGAACAATATTTCATACATTAATTCCCATTGTGTCCTTCTTATCTGACAAGGGACAAGTTGTACTTATATATACCTTAATGAATCGTCCTTTGTTTGTTGTTACCGCATTTATCACTTGGGGTAAAATGAGTAACGTGGTCATTAAAGCACCGACTCTTTCAACAGCACAATCTTAATAAATTAATTCACGTGAGAACATTTAAACCATTTCAAAGTTGTTGAACAACAATATTTTATTAATAATTAATGCTGGGTACTGGGGTCGCTGCACAAACAACCCTCACACTCAGGTTAACCGTTGTGCTCTAAGGTCTCCTTATTAAGCTAAGGTCTCCTTAGGGCGCCATGCAGCTGGGTCCTGATTATTATATAACTGGAGCAGGGTCAGAAATTTTAAACGTGTAATAAAATTATGGACAACTTAAAAGTTTTCAAAGATTTTGACACAACAATAATTCATCCATTAATTAACATCTCAACAATGTTCAACAGAAAACAAGATTTTCTAGATAACAACTTCTTTATAAGTGGAGATACACAACGTTTAGGACCATTTGCTTACTCCTTCATCAGGGGGACTGGTATATGTTTTTTTTTTACAAACTCTCTTAGGACAGTAATAGTTCATCCACGGATTCTCAATTAATCCACTATGTTTAGTGCTATTCGGACTCATGACATGTAATGTTTCTGTTATTCACGATGTCAACACTAGTATTGTACACACCAGAATGGACAGTTTGGTTGGTATTAACACTATTCAGACAACACTTTTTCATCCATTTGTTCACCAAAGGCCTTCATTTTGTTGATTTGATAAGAAGCATATTAATTATATATCAAGATGGTCCCTCGACCCCTTGACTAAATCTCACAATACTTTAACCTGTGACTACTCGAAGAGGCGATCGTCTAATATTGTACATCATAGCAACGGAAGGAAGGTCATTGATCTATAAAACTGCCAACTGAATCTTATTGGTCCTCGTATAACACTGACATGTTTTGTAAATGTAAAGAAGAAACGATTGAGGAATTAACTAATTTTAGAATAATCTAATTCTGGATAACACAAATAAACGTGGAGGAACTAGCAAACACGGCGCCATTGTATTTAACGAAGACTATATCCTTCTAGTCCTGCTCCATGACTGTGTAAAATTAAGAGTCTTTAATACAGTCTAGATCTTTATTCAGCAAGTCTAGATAAACTGATTACACAACTGGAACTGGTATTATTGGAAAATATGTAATCATAAGGATGACGATACAATACTTTTTAAAAACCCATAGACTAAATTTTAGTCTAATATCCTCCATGACTCCACATCTATACCACTGTCACCTGGAGACTATGGGGGCACGTACCTGGTGTATATTTCTCTACCAATAGAGCGTGTAATAGACAGGCAATGTGTCTACATAGAACATAGAGAAGCAGATTCCTGCAGAAAGGACTGATATCTGCCACGTGGTGACACGCACACTCACTGCAGTCTAATTACTTACACTAGTGATGGAGATAAATGTTGCCAGTCACATCAAACACAGGAGGAATGTGCGCAACAAGACGATATGCTCCTGTTTACACGTGTCGCGCTGGGTGTTGGGGAGTTATTAATGTGCAGAGTTTGTTTGTTTGTTTGTTTCTTGTCGGGTTGACTGTCCTCGATTCTGCTCTGTATAACGCTGAGTTATAGAGTTTATGTTTAATTAAATTTTACAAATGAAGGTCTACGCATTTTTCAGAATTAATTTGATATTTTATTTTTTGTATGTCGACATGAATTGGTTTGTATGACAACAGACACGTGTCGGTTTGTTGATGGAGTTGATTGAGTTGCAGTCTTCCGTGTTCAGAAAATAAGCAGTTTGTGTTTTTATGCACCTACTCAACTACCGGGAAAAAGTAACTCTACCACATTTTCAACAGAATCATGAAGTAGATTTGAAATGCCTGGACATGTTTCATTCTGCCGGATAAGATACTTTAAATTGTTACATAAGTCTGTTCAAACACATACGGACTTTCAGAATGGTTTTGGAGAGAAATATTGGCATTTAAGTGAAACATACAATCTGGACAGGTCGACATTGTGTATCTTAAGACCACCTGTACATTTCACTCCCATGCTCACAGCTCACCTTGCCTTAAGGAGATTCCAACAACAACGATTTCTTAAGGTGTATATTTCTGTAAAATGAACAGATATTGTTATTTAAAAAAGTAAACATTTAGACGGTTCATTACTAATGTGGTCAGTTGTTGAGTTTGATTTTTTTTTATCATTTATTTCACTTTTTTCCAGGTATACATACAAGGTTTGATTCTTGACTACATGACGATAAATGACCTGTATTAACATGCAGCTCTTTACTGAAAAAAACCCCATTATTTACATGTTGTTTGTATGAAGGTCTTCATGTTTTGTAGCACATGTACATGTGTAGTGTTCACGTTGTATAACAGTCGTTATTTCTGTGATAGTCGGGTCATATATATAAGTGAGAGCTTTAGCTGCTGGTAGTAGTGTATATAAGTATATCAGTATGAAAGGTATTAGAGGTTTTAAAGGCGCTGTAGCATGTTTTTTCGCTCAAATAAGTCGATGAAATGTATTTGAAAAATAATGTCACCAATAGTAAAACACTCTTCTCTCTTCGGAAAGTCAAGTTACAAATGAGTGTACATGATTCCGTAAAGCCACGGCTATCGTTTTTGTCATTCGAAATAACAAAATGTGTGGATAATTGGTTTGTGTAATAAGATGTTTTACTCTCTAAAGTAAATATAAATGACATAAACTATCATTATAAATGGGAAATTTGAAAAAAATAAAATTTACAAAAAACGTGCTACAGCCCCTTTAAAGAGGGAAAATACCATGACTATTCACGATGAGATTTCTTGTAAATTTCCACATCTTTTGGCCTGAAATTTATTTGATTTCAGAGACTAAGGTTAATTTACAGACAATATTGATCAGCTAGTATCGAGTGTTGAATAATTACTCCATAACTTATAAACTTCAAAGATATTGTATTTACTTCCCACAGCTAACATGATTGACATCTGATTCTCCTCTGGACAGACAACCAATTGCAACGTTTCTGGGAAGGGTTTTAGCGTGAATATTGCAACGTTTCTGGGAAGAGTTTTAGCGTGAATATTAATTACGTTGCGCCATTACAGAGTAATAAAGCAGACAATGTACTCCACATGTAACACCGTGCACAGGGTACACGTGATCTAGTTGCTGTAAAACCTCTATGATGAAGACAATATTATGTAATACAGGTATTAAGCATTTAAAGAACTTGAAGTTATTTCTAAATGAATTGTTTAATTTTTTCAAATGAAACTGTCCAGTCATTTGCCATGTATATTTTTGTTTATTGGTGTATATATTTCATATTCTCATGCACTACCGTTGGTTGGTTAAGAAGTAAAATCTTCTATGTGTCTGTCTGTCTGTCACCAAATGGCTTACACAACTGGATTGCCTATGACTTTCCTTAATAGAATGTCCAATGAACAATGAAGTTTAGAATAAGTGAAGACACTCCTTTTGAAAATCACCGAATCAAAAGCAAAACTAAAACGCATAAGAGCAAGTCTAGATGTGTTTCGGTACTAAGCACATTATAAAACGTGTTTATGTACCTAAACGTGATAATTCCTGAACAATTTCCTAAACACATTCAGGTAGCTAAACGTGTTTAGGGGTATAAACGCGTAATAAAACAGGACAAGATACGCGTTTAGTATTATGTTTACATCCTAAACACAGTGTGTTCAGACCCATGTAGTAATAAAGTGTGACATTGACATGCATTATAACGTTCTTTTTAACATCGAAAAGTTACACGTAGAGCCTGGCTACGCCCTGTCTTCGCATTTGGAACTCAACGTCATTGGCGAAAAATGACGTCATAACATTGTTAATCATGACACATCACCATGAGAAAATGGTATTTTGCACAAGGGTCTCGTATGAAAATATTTACCCCGATATCATTGCCCTCTTTAGCAATAAAAGGTTGTACAAATACCGTGTCGATAGTGTTGAGAGACGATGCTACATCGCCTACATATAGTTAACAGTGTGACCAACAATCAACATGAAGCTGCCAGTGGGATGCATGTGGGCAAAGCTTTCTACGTTATGTTACTTAATCATTGTACGATAACAGCTATTTTAAAATTTTTGATTTTGAAAAAACTTGAATGATTAGTTGATGTTTGGGAACTGGTCGATATCTGAGTTATATGAAGAGGATTCTATGAAGAATTGCAAACGGACGTACGCTTAGCAACCTTTGACTGAACAAACGGTTCCTTGGTTAATGTTCAGTACTTGTGTCATCAGATACAGAACACACATCTCTCAGTGGTGACCGAGTAAATGGCATTATGCTCTGATATCAGTAAAACATTATAAAGTAAAACCTGTCAAGTATTGCAGTGTCTCACCATGTGCCACGATGTATTGCAGTGTATCACCATGTGCCACGATGTATTGCAGTGTATCACCATGTGCCACGATGTATTGCAGTGGATCACCATGTGCCACGATGTATTGCAGTGTATCACCATGTGCCACGATGTATTGCAGTGTATCACCATGTGCCACGATGTATTGCAGTGTATCACCATGTGCCACGATGTATTGCAGTGTATCACCATGTGCCACGATGTATTGCAGTGTATCACCATGTGCCACGATGTATTGCAGTGTATCACCATGTGCCACGATGTATTGCAGTGTATCACCATGTGCCATGATGTATTGCAGTGTATCACCATGTGCCACGATGTATTGCAGTGTATCACCATGTGCCACGATGTATTGCAGTGTATCACCATGTGCCACGATGTATTGCAGTGTATCACCATGTGCCATGATGTATTGCAGTGTATCACCATGTGCCATGATGTATTGCAGTGTATCACCATGTGCCATGATGTATTGCAGTGTATCACCATGTGCCATGATGTATTGCAGTGTATCACCATGTGCCATGATGTATTGCAGTGTATCACCATGTGCCACGATGTATTGCAGTGTATCACCATGTGCCACGATGTATTGCAGTGTATCACCATGTGACACGATGTATTGCAGTGTATCACCATGTGCCATGATGTATTGCAGTGTATCACCATGTGCCACGATGTATTGCAGTGTATCACCATGTGACACGATGTATTGCAGTGTATCACCATGTGACACGATGTATTGCAGTGTATCACCATGTGCCATGATGTATTGCAGTGTATCACCATGTGCCATGATGTATTGCAGTGTATCACCATGTGCCATGATGTATTGCAGTGTATCACCATGTGCCATGATGTATTGCAGTGTATCACCATGTGCCATGATGTATTGCAGTGTATCATCATGTGCCATGATGTATTGCAGTGTATCACCATGTGCCATGATGTATTGCAGTGTATCACCATGTGCCACGATGTATGGAAGTCAAGTGTCTTCAGTCAATATGTACTACCAACAGTTCTATTACCGTGTGTCATGACATACTGTCATCAAGTGTGTCATTATGTATTACACTGTGTTATTGTGTATTAATTATCTTACATATCAACACTGTTCTATGTGTTAAATAGCGCCAACATGTGCTATCGTATCTAACAGAACATTGGGTGTCATGTGTAACATCATCTGACACATAGGCCTACTGTCGTCCTGTATTATGGTGTACAAGCTATTGTCAATGTGTTCCGTCAACATAATGTGACATCACAATGGTACAAGATTCACATAAATCCACAGCAACACCGTGACGTCATTAGCCAATTCGCTGCGTCAGACCATTGTTTTATGACGTCAAATTATATCAGTCACTGGTTGCAGTGAAAATATAAGTTATTTTCACTGTAGCTTGATAGACATTTTATGTTACTGATGAATCCCGGTATTTCACTGCTCGTCATATAATAAATTTGGGCAGAATAGTAATCTCATATAATAGCATGTATTGCATGGTGTTCAATGGTGTATAGCATCTATTGCATGGTGTTCAATGGTGTATATCATGTATTGCATGGTGTTCAATGGTGTATAGCATGTACTGCATGGTGTTCAATGGTGTATAACATGTATTGCATGGTGTTCAATGGTGTATAGCATGTATTTCATGGTGTTCAATGGTGTATATCATGTATTGCATGATGTTCAATGGTGTATATCATGTATTTCATGGTGTTCAATGGTGTATAGCATGTATTGCATGGTATTCAATGGTGTATAGCATGTATTGGATGGTGTTCAATGGTGTATAACATGTATTGCATTGTATTCAATGGTGTATAGCATGTACTGCATGGTGTTCAATGGTGTATAACATGTATTGCATGGTGTTCAAGGGTGTATAGCATGTATTGCATGGTGTTCAATGGTGTATAGCATGTATAGCATGGTGTTCAATGATGTATAGCATGTATTGCATGATGTTCAATGATGTATAGCATGTATTACATTGTGTTCAATGGTGTATAGCATGTATTGCATGGTTTTCAATGGTGTATAGAATGTATTTCATGATGTTCAATGGTGTATAGCATGTATTGCATGATGTTCAATGGTGTATAGCACGTATTGCATGGTGTTCAATGGTGTATAGCATGTATTGCATGGTGTTCAATGGTGTATATCATGTATTGCATGATGTTCAATGGTGTATAGCATCTATTACGTAGTATACGACTTCCAATAGTTACAGGTAGACAGAGTCGGTACGTGTTCACTGGTCTGTATGTACTAGTATACGACTTCCAATAGTTACAGGTAGACAGAGTCGGTACGTGTTCACTGATCTGTAAGTACAAGTATACGACTTCCAATAGTTACAGGTAGACAGAGTCGGTACGTGTTCACTGATCTGTGTGTACAAGTATACGACTTCCAATAGTTCCAGGTAGACAGAGTCAGTACGTGTTCACTGATCTGTGTGTACTAGTATACGACTTCCAATAGTTACAGGTAGACAGAGTCGGTACGTGTTCACTGATCTGTGTGTACTAGTATACGACTTCCAATAGTTACAGGTAGACAGAGTCGGTACGTGTTCACTGATCTGTATGTACTAGTATACGACTTCCAATAGTTACAGGTAGACAAAGTCGGTACGTGTTCACTGATCTGTGTGTACTAGTATACGACTTCCAATAGTTACAGGTAGACAGAGTCGGTACGTGTTCACTGATCTGTATGTACTAGTATACGACTTCCAATAGTTCCAGGTAGACAGAGACGGTACGTGTCCACTGATCTGTGTGTACTAGTATACGACTTCCAATAGTTCCAGGTAGACAGAGTCGGTACGTGTTCACTGATCTGAATGTACTAGTATACGACTTCCAATAGTTCCAGGTAGACAGAGTCGGTACGTGTTCACTGATCTGTATGTACTATAGTATACGACTTCCAATAGCTACAGGTAGACAGAGTCGGTACGTGTTCACTGGTCTGTATGTACTAGTATACGACTTCCAATAGTTACAGGAAGACAGAGTCGGTACGTGTTCACTGATCTGTAAGTACAAGTATACGACTTCCAATAGTTACAGGTAGACAGAGTCGGTACGTGTTCACTGGTCTGTAAGTACTAGTATACGACTTCCAATAGTTACAGGTAGACAGAGTCAGTACGTGTTCACTGATCTGTATGTACTAGTATACGACTTCCAATAGTTACATGTAGACAGAGTCGGTACGTGTTCACTGATCTGTATGTACTAGTATACGACTTCCAATAGTTACAGGTAGACAGAGTCGGTACGTGTTCACTGATCTGTTTGTACTAGTATACGACTTCCAATAGTTACAGGTAGACAGAGTCGGTACGTGTTCACTGATCTGTATGTACTAGTATACGACTTCCAATAGTTACAGGTAGACAGAGTCGGTACGTGTTCACTGATCTGTATGTACTAGTATACGACTTCCAATAGTTACAGGTAGACAGAGTCGGTACGTGTTCACTGATCTGTGTGTACTAGTATACGACTTCCAACAGTTACAGGTAGACAGAGTCGGTACGTGTTCACTGATCTGTAAGTACAAGTATACGACTTCCAATAGTTACAGGTAGACAGAGTCGGTACGTGTTCACTGGTCTGTAAGTACAAGTATACGACTTCCAATAGTTACAGGTAGACAGAGTCGGTACGTGTTCACTGATCTGTGTGTACTAGTATACGACTTCCAACAGTTACAGGTAGACAGAGTCGGTACGTGTTCACTGATCTGTATGTACTAGTATACGACTTCCAATAGTTACAGGTAGACAGAGTCAGTACGTGTTCACTGATCTGTGTGTACTAGTATACGACTTCCAATAGTTACAGGTAGACAGAGTCAGTACGTGTTCACTGATCTGTATGTACTAGTATACGACTTCCAATAGTTACAGGTAGACAGAGTCGGTACGTGTTCACTTATCTGTATGTACTAGTATACGACTTCCAATAGTTACAGGTAGACAGAGTCGGTACGTGTTCACTGATCTGTATGTACTAGTATACGACTTCCAATAGTTACAGGTAGACAGAGTCGGTATGTGTTCACTGATCTGTATGTACTAGTATACGAGTTCCAATAGTTACAGGTAGACAGAGTCGGTACGTGTTCACTGATCTGTATGTACTAGTATACGACTTCCAATAGTTACAGGTAGACAGAGTCGGTACGTGTTCACTGATCTGTATGTACTAGTATACGACTTCCAATAGTTACAGGTAGACAGAGTCAGTACGTGTTCACTGATCTGTATGTACTAGTATACGACTTAAAATAGGTACAGGTAGACAGAGTCAGTACGTGTTCACTGATCAGTTTGTACTAGTATACGACTTCCAACAGTTACAGGTAGACAGAGTCAGTACGTGTTCACTGATCTGTATGAACTTGTATACGACTTCCAACAGTTACAGGTAGACAGAGTCGGTACGTGTTCACTGATCTGTATGTACTAGTATACGACTTCCAACAGTTACAGGTAGACAGAGTCAGTACGTGTTCACTGATCTGTATGTACTAGTATACGACTTCCAATAGCTACAGGTAGACAGAGTCGGTACGTGTTCACTGATCTGTATGTACTAGTATACGACTTCCAATAGTTACAGGTAGACAGAGTCGGTACGTGTTCACTGATCTGTATGTACTAGTATACGACTTCCAATAGTTACAGGTAGACAGAGTCAGTACGTGTTCACTGATCTGTATGTACTAGTATACGACTTCCAATAGGTACAGGTAGACAGAGTCGGTACGTGTCACTGATCTGTATGTACTAGTATACGACTTCCAATAGGTCCATGTAGACAGAGTCGGTACGTGTTCACTGATCTGTATGTACTAGTATACGACTTCCAATAGTTACAGGTAGACAGAGTCGGTACGTGTTCACTGATCTGTATGTACTAGTATACGACTTCCAATAGTTACAGGTAGACAGAGTCGGTACGTGTCACTGATCTGTATGTACTAGTATACGACTTCCAATAGTTACAGGTAGACAGACTCGGTACGTGTTCACTGATCTGTATGTACTAGTATACGACTTCCAATAGTTACAGGTAGACAGAGTCGGTACGTGTTCACTGATCTGTATGTACTAGTATACAACTTCCAATAGTTACAGGTAGACAGAGTCGGTACGTGTTCACTGATCTGTATGTACTTGTATACGACTTCCAATAGTTACAGGTAGACAGAGTCGGTACATGTTCACTGATCTGTATGTACTTGTATACGACTTCCAATAGTTACAGGTAGACAGAGTCGGTACGTGTTCACTGATCTGTATGTACTTGTATACGACTTCCAATAGTTACAGGTAGACAGAGTCGGTACGTGTTCACTGATCTGTATGTACTAGTATACGACTTCCAATAGTTACAGGTAGACAGAGTCGGTACGTGTTCACTGATCTGTATGTACCAGTATACGACTTCCAATAGTTACAGGTAGACAGAGTCGGTACGTGTTCACTGATCTGTATGTACTAGTATACGACTTCCAATAGTTACAGGTAGACAGAGTCGGTACGTGTTCACTGATCTGTATGTACTAGTATACGACTTCCAATAGTTACAGGTAGATAGAGTCGGTACCTGTTCACTGATCTGTATGTACTAGTATACGACTTCCAATAGTTTCAGGTAGACAGAGTCGGTACGTGTTCACTGATCTGTATGTACTAGTATACGACTTCCAATAGTTACAGGTAGACAGAGTCGGTACGTGTTCACTGATCTGTATGTACTAGTATACGACTTCCAATAGGTACAGGTAGACAGAGTCGGTATGTGTTCACTGATCTGTATGTACTAGTATACGACTTCCAATAGTTACAGGTAGACAGAGTCGGTACGTGTTCACTGATCTGTATGTACTAGTATACAACTTCCAATAGTTACAGGTAGACAGAGTCGGTACGTGTTCACTGATCTGTATGTACTTGTATACGACTTCCAATAGTTACAGGTAGACAGAGTCGGTACATGTTCACTGATCTGTATGTACTTGTATACGACTTCCAATAGTTACAGGTAGACAGAGTCGGTACGTGTTCACTGATCTGTATGTACTTGTATACGACTTCCAATAGTTACAGGTAGACAGAGTCGGTACGTGTTCACTGATCTGTATGTACTAGTATACAACTTCCAATAGTTACAGGTAGACAGAGTCGGTACGTGTTCACTGATCTGTATGTACTAGTATACGACTTCCAATAGTTACAGGTAGACAGAGTCGGTACGTGTTCACTGATCTGTATGTACTAGTATACGACTTCCAATAGTTACAGGTAGACAGAGTCGGTACGTGTTCACTGATCTGTATGTACTAGTATACGACTTCCAATAGTTACAGGTAGACAGAGTCGGTACGTGTCCACTGATCTGTATGTACTAGTATACGACTTCCAATAGTTACAGGTAGATAGAGTCGGTACCTGTTCACTGATCTGTATGTACTAGTATACGACTTCCAATAGTTTCAGGTAGACAGAGTCGGTACGTGTTCACTGATCTGTATGTACTAGTATACGACTTCCAATAGTTACAGGTAGACAGAGTCAGTACGTGTTCACTGATCTGTATGTACTAGTATACGACTTCCAATAGGTACAGGTAGACAGAGTCGGTATGTGTTCACTGATCTGTATGTACTAGTATACGACTTCCAATAGTTACAGGTAGACAGAGTCGGTACGTGTTCACTGATATGTGTGTACTAGTATACGAAGTCCAACAGTTACAGGTAGACAGAGTCGTTACGTGTCCACTCATCGGATCTGTATGTACTAGTATACGACTTCCAATAGTTACAGGTAGACAGAGTCGGTACGTGTTCACTGATCTGTATGTACTAGTATACGACTTCCAATAGTTACAGGTAGACAGAGTCAGTACGTGTTCACTGATCTGTATGTACTAGTATACGACTTCCAATAGTTACAGGTAGACAGAGTCGGTACGTGTTCACTGATCTGTATGTACTAGTATACGACTTCCAATAGTTACAGGTAGACAGAGTCGGTACGTGTTCACTGATCTGTATGTAATAGTATACGACTTCCAATAGTTACAGGTAGGCAGAGTCGGTACGTGTTCCCTTATCTGTATGTACTAGTATACGACTTCCAATAGTTACAGGTAGACAGAGTCGGTACGTGTTCACTGATCTGTATGTACTAGTATACGACTTCCAATAGTTCCAGGTAGACAGAGTCGGTACGTGTTCACTGATCTGTATGTACTAGTATACGACTTCCAATAGTTACAGGTAGACAGAGTCGGTACGTGTTCACTGATCTGTATGTACTAGTATACGACTTCCAATAGTTACAGGTAGACAGAGTCGGTACGTGTTCACTGATCTGAATGTACTAGTATACGACTTCCAATAGTTACAGGTAGACAGAGTCGGTACGTGTTCACTGATCTGTATGTACTTGTATACGACTTCCAATAGTTACAGGTAGACAGAGTCGTACGTGTTCACTGATCTGTATGTACTAGTATACGACTTCCAATAGTTACAGGTAGACAGAGTCGGTACGTGTTCACTGATCTGTATGTACTAGTATACGACTTCCAATAGTTCCAGGTAGACAGAGTCGGTACGTGTTCACTGATCTGTATGTACTAGTATACGACTTCCAATAGTTACAGGTAGACAGAGTCGGTACGTGTTCACTGATCTGTATGTACTAGTATACGACTTCCAATAGTTACAGGTAGACAGAGTCGGTACGTGTTCACTGATCTGTATGTACAAGTATACGACTTCCAATAGTTACATGTAGGCAGAGTCAGTACGTGTTCACTGATCTGTGTGTACTAGTATACGACTTCCAATAGTTACATGTAGGCAGAGTCGGTACGTGTTCACTGATCTGTATGTACTAGTATACGACTTCCAATAGTTACAGGTAGACAGAGTCGGTACGTGTTCACTGATCTGTATGTACTAGTATACGACTTCCAATAGTTACAGGTAGACAGAGTCGGTACGTGTTCACTGATCTGTATGTACTAGTATACGACTTTCAACAGTTACAGGTAGACAGAGTCGGTACGTGTTCACTGATCTGTATGTACTAGTATACGACTTCCAACAGTTACAGGTAGACAGAGTCGTACGTGTTCACTGATCTGCATGTACTAGTATACGACTTCCAATAGTTACAGGTAGACAGAGTCGGTACGTGTTCACTGATCTGTATGTACTAGTATACGACTTCCAACAGTTACAGGTAGACAGAGTCGGTACGTGTTCACTGATCTGTATGTACTAGTATACGACTTCCAACAGTTACAGGTAGACAGAGTCGGTACGTGTTAACTGATCTGTATGTACTAGTATACGACTTCCAACAGTTACAGGTAGACAGAGCCGGTACGTGTTCACTGATCTGTATGTACTAGTATACGACTTCCAATAGTTACAGGTAGACAGAGTCGGTACGTGTTCACTGATCTGTATGTACTAGTATACGACTTCCAACATTTACAGGTAGACAGAGTTAGTACGTGTTCACTGATCTGTATGTACTAGTATACGACTTCCAACAGTTACAGGTAGACAGTGTCGGTACTTGTTCACTGATCTGTATGTACTAGTATACGACTTCCAATAGTTACAGGTAGACAGAGTCGGTACGTGTTCACTGATCTGTATGTACTAGTATACGACTTCCAATATTTACAGGTAGACAGAGTCGCCACGTGTTCACTGATCTGTATGTACTAGTATACGACTTCCAATTGTTACAGGTAGACAGAGTCGGTACGTGTTCACTGATCTGTATGTACTAGTATACGACTTCCAATAGTTACAGGTAGACAGAGTCGGTACGTGTTCACTGATCTGTATGTACTAGTATACGACTTCCAATAGTTACAGGTAGACAGAGTCGGTACGTGTTCACTGATCTGTATGTACTAGTATACGACTTCCAATAGTTACAGGTAGACAGAGTCGGTACGTGTTCACTGATCTGTATGTAATAGTATACGACTTCCAATAGTTACAGGTAGGCAGAGTCGGTACGTGTTCCCTTATCTGTATGTACTAGTATACGACTTCCAATAGTTACAGGTAGACAGAGTCGGTACGTGTTCACTGATCTGTATGTACTAGTATACGACTTCCAATAGTTACAGGTAGACAGAGTCGGTACGTGTTCCCTTATCTGTATGTACTAGTATACGACTTCCAATAGTTACAGGTAGACAGAGTCGGTACGTGTTCACTGATCTGTATGTACTAGTATACGACTTCCAATAGTTACAGGTAGACAGAGTCGGTACGTGTTCACTGATCTGTATGTACTAATATACGACTTCCAATAGTTACAGGTAGGCAGAGTCGGTACGTGTTCACTGATCTGTATGTACTAGTATACGACTTCCAATAGTTACAGGTAGACAGAGTCGGTACGTGTTCACTGATCTGTATGTACTAGTATACGACTTCCAATAGTTACATGTAGGCAGAGTCGGTACGTGTTCACTGATCTGTATGTACTAGTATACGACTTATAATAGTTACAGGTAGACAGAGTCGGTACGTGTTCACTGATCTGTATGTACTAGTATACGACTTCCAATAGTTACAGGTAGACAGAGTCGGTACGTGTTCACTGATCTGTATGTACTAGTATACGACTTTCAACAGTTACAGGTAGACAGAGTCGGTACGTGTTCACTGATCTGTATGTACTAGTATACGACTTCCAACAGTTACAGGTAGACAGAGTCGTACGTGTTCACTGATCTGTATGTACTAGTATACGACTTCCAATAGTTACAGGTAGACAGAGTCGGTACGTGTTCACTGATCTGTATGTACTAGTATACGACTTCCAACAGTTACAGGTAGACAGAGTCGGTACGTGTTCACTGATCTGTATGTACTAGTATACGACTTCAAATAGTTACAGGTAGACAGAGTCTGTACGTGTTCACTGATCTGTATGTACTAGTATACGACTTCCAACATTTACAGGTAGACAGAGTTAGTACGTGTTCACTGATCTGTATGTACTAGTATACGACTTCCAATAGTTACAGGTAGACAGAGTCGGTACGTGTTCACTGATCTGTATGTACTAGTATACGACTTCCAATAGTTACAGGTAGACAGAGTCGGTACGTGTTCACTGATCTGTATGTACTAGTATACGACTTCCAATAGTTACAGGTAGACAGAGTCGGTACGTGTTCACTGATCTGTATGTACTAGTATACGACTTCCAATGGTTACAGGTAGACAGAGTCGGTACGTGTTCACTGATCTGTGTGTACTAGTATACGACTTCCAATATTTACAGGTAGACAGAGTGGGTACGTGTTCACTGATCTGTATGTACTAGTATACGACTTCTAATAGTTACAGGTAGACAGAGTCGGTACGTGTTCACTGATCTGTATGTACTAGTATACGCCTTCCAATAGTTACAGGTAGATAGAGTCGGTACGTGTTCACTGATCTGTATGTAATAGTTTACGACTTCCAATAGTTACAGGTAGACAGAGTCGGTACGTGTTCACTGATCTGTATGTACTAGTATACGACTTCCAATAGTTACAGGTAGACAGAGTCGGTACGTGTTCACTGATCTGTATGTACTAGTATACGACTTCCAATAGTTACAGGTAGACAGAGTCGGTACGTGTTCACTGATCTGTATGTACTAGTATACGACTTCCAATAGTTACAGGTAGACAGAGTCGGTACGTGTTCACTGATCTGTATGTACTAGTATACGACTTCCAATAGTTACAGGTAGACAGAGTCGGTACGTGTTCACTGATCTGTATGTACTAGTATACGACTTCCAATAGTTACATGTAGGCAGAGTCGGTACGTGTTCACTGATCTGTATGTACTAGTATACGACTTCCAATAGTTACAGGTAGACAGAGTCGGTACGTGTTCACTGATCTGTGTGTACTAGTATACGACTTCCAATAGTTACAGGTAGACAGAGTCGGTACGTGTTCACTGATCTGTGTGTACTAGTATACGACTTCCAATTGTTACAGGTAGACAGAGTCGGTACGTGTTCACTGATCTGTATGTACTAGTATACGACTTCCAATAGTTACAGGTAGACAGAGTCGGTACGTGTTCACTGATCTGTATGTACTAGTATACGACTTCCAATAGTTACAGGTAGACAGAGTCGGTACGTGTTCACTGATCTGTATGTACTAGTATACGACTTCCAATAGTTACAGGTAGACAGAGTCGGTACGTGTTCACTGATCTGTATGTACTAGTATACGACTTCCAATAGTTACAGGTAGACAGAGTCGGTACGTGTTCACTGATCTGTATGTAATAGTATACGACTTCCAATAGTTACAGGTAGGCAGAGTCGGTACGTGTTCCCTTATCTGTATGTACTAGTATACGACTTCCAATAGTTACAGGTAGACAGAGTCGGTACGTGTTCACTGATCTGTATGTACTAGTATACGCCTTCCAATAGTTACAGGTAGATAGAGTCGGTACGTGTTCACTGATCTGTATGTAATAGTTTACGACTTCCAATAGTTACAGGTAGACAGAGTCGGTACGTGTTCACTGATCTGTATGTACTAGTATACGACTTCCAATAGTTACAGGTAGACAGAGTCGGTACGTGTTCACTGATCTGTATGTACTAGTATACGACTTCCAATAGTTACAGGTAGACAGAGTCGGTACGTGTTCACTGATCTGTATGTACTAGTATACGACTTCCAATAGTTACAGGTAGGCAGAGTCGGTACGTGTTCCCTTATCTGTATGTACTAGTATACGACTTCCAATAGTTACAGGTAGACAGAGTCGGTACGTGTTCACTGATCTGTATGTACTAGTATACGACTTCCAATAGTTACAGGTAGACAGAGTCGGTACGTGTTCACTGATCTGTATGTACTAGTATACGACTTCCAATAGTTACAGGTAGACAGAGTCGGTACGTGTTCACTGATCTGTATGTACTAGTATACGACTTCCAATAGTTACAGGTAGACAGAGTCGGTACGTGTTCCCTTATCTGTATGTACTAGTATACGACTTCCAATAGTTACAGGTAGACAGAGTCGGTACGTGTTCACTGATCTGTATGTACTAGTATACGACTTCCAATAGTTACAGGTAGACAGAGTCGGTACGTGTTCACTGATCTGTATGTACTAGTATACGACTTCCAATAGTTACAGGTAGGCAGAGTCGGTACGTGTTCACTGATCTGTATGTACTAGTATACGACTTCCAATAGTTACAGGTAGACAGAGTCGGTACGTGTTCACTGATCTGTATGTACTAGTATACGACTTATAATAGTTACAGGTAGACAGAGTCGGTACGTGTTCACTGATCTGTATGTACTAGTATACGACTTCCAATAGTTACAGGTAGACAGAGTCGGTACGTGTTCACTGATCTGTATGTACTAGTATACGACTTTCAACAGTTACAGGTAGACAGAGTCGGTACGTGTTCACTGATCTGTATGTACTAGTTTACGACTTCCAACAGTTACAGGTAGACAGAGTCGTACGTGTTCACTGATCTGTATGTACTAGTATACGACTTCCAATAGTTACAGGCAGACAGAGTCGGTACGTGTTCACTGATCTGTATGTACTAGTATACGACTTCCAACAGTTACAGGTAGACAGAGTCGGTACGTGTTCACTGATCTGTATGTACTAGTATACGACTTCCAATAGTTACAGGTAGACAGAGTCGGTACGTGTTCACTGATCTGTATGTACTAGTATACGACTTCCAACATTTACAGGTAGACAGAGTTAGTACGTGTTCACTGATCTGTATGTACTAGTATACGACTTCCAACAGTTACAGGTAGACAGAGTCGGTACTTGTTCACTGATCTGTATGTACTAGTATACGACTTCCAATTGTTACAGGTAGACAGAGTCGGTACGTGTTCACTGATCTGTATGTACTAGTATACGACTTCCAATATTTACAGGTAGACAGAGTCGGTACGTGTTCACTGATCTGTATGTACTAGTATACGACTTCCAATAGTTACATGTAGGCAGAGTCGGTACGTGTTCACTGATCTGTATGTACTAGTATACGACTTCCAATAGTTACAGGTAGACAGAGTCGGTACGTGTTCACTGATCTGTATGTACTAGTATACGACTTCCAACATTTACAGGTAGACAGAGTTAGTACGTGTTCACTGATCTGTATGTACTAGTATACGACTTCCAACAGTTACAGGTAGACAGAGTCGGTACTTGTTCACTGATCTGTATATACTAGTATACGACTTCCAATAGTTACAGGTAGACAGAGTCGGTACTTGTTCACTGATCTGTATGTACTAGTATACGACTTCCAATAGTTACAGGTAGACAGAGTCGGTACGTGTTCACTGATCTGTATGTACTAGTATACGACTTCCAATAGTTACAGGTAGACAGAGTCGGTACGTGTTCACTGATCTGTATGTACTAGTATACGACTTCCAATAGTTACAGGTAGACAGAGTCGGTACGTGTTCACTGATCTGTATGTACTAGTATACGACTTCCAATGGTTACAGGTAGACAGAGTCGGTACGTGTTCACTGATCTGTGTGTACTAGTATACGACTTCCAATATTTACAGGTAGACAGAGTCGGTACGTGTTCACTGATCTGTATGTACTAGTATACGACTTCCAATAGTTACAGGTAGACAGAGTCGGTACGTGTTCACTGATATGTATGTACTAGTATACGACTTCCAATAGTTACAGGTAGACAGAGTCGGTACGTGTTCACTGATCTGTATGTACTAGTATACGACTTCCAATAGTTACAGGTAGACAGAGTCGGTACGTGTTCACTGATATGTATGTACTAGTATACGACTTCCAATAGTTACAGGTAGACAGAGTCGGTACGTGTTCACTGATCTGTATGTACTAGTATACGACTTCCAATAGTTACAGGTAGACAGAGTCGGTACGTGTTCACTGATCTGTATGTACTAGTATACGACTTCTAATAGTTACAGGTAGGCAGAGTCAGTACGTGTTCACTGATCTGTATGTACTAGTATACGACTTCTAATAGTTACAGGTAGGCAGAGTCAGTACGTGTTCACTGATCTGTATGTACTAGTATACGACTTCCAATAGTTACAGGTAGACAGAGTCGGTACGTGTTCACTGATCTGTATGTACTAGTATACAACTTCCAATAGTTACAGGTAGACAGAGTCGGTACGTGTTCACTGATATGTATGTACTAGTATACGACTTCCAATAGTTACAGGTAGACAGAGTCGGTACGTGTTCACTGATCTGTATGTACTAGTATACGACTTCCAATAGTTACAGGTAGACAGAGTCGGTACGTGTTCACTGATCTGTATGTACTAGTATACGACTTCCAATAGTTACAGGTAGACAGAGTCGGTACGTGTTCACTGATCTGTATGTACTAGTATACGCCTTCCAATAGTTACAGGTAGACAGAGTCGGTACGTGTTCACTGATCTGTATGTAATAGTTTACGACTTCCAATAGTTACAGGTAGACAGAGTCGGTACGTGTTCACTGATCTGTATGTACTAGTATACGACTTCCAATAGTTACAGGTAGACAGAGTCGGTACGTGTTCACTGATCTGTATGTACTAGTATACGACTTCCAATAGTTACAGGTAGGCAGAGTCGGTACGTGTTCACTGATCTGTATGTACTAGTATACGACTTCCAATAGTTACAGGTAGACAGAGTCGGTACGTGTTCACTGATCTGTATGTACTGGTATACGACTTCCAATAGTTACAGGTAGACAGAGTCGGTACGTGTTCACTGATCTGTATGTACTGGTATACGACTTCCAATAGTTACAGGTAGACAGAGTCGGTACGTGTTCACTGATCTGTATGTACTAGTATACGACTTCCAATAGTTACAGGTAGACAGAGTCGGTACGTGTTCACTGATCTGTATGTACTAGTATACGACTTCCAATAGTTACAGGTAGACAGAGTCGGTACGTGTTCACTGATCTGTATGTACTGGTATACGACTTCCAATAGTTACAGGTAGACAGAGTCGGTACGTGTTCACTGATCTGTATGTACTAGTATACGACTTCCAATAGTTACAGGTAGACAGAGTCGGTACGTGTTCACTGATCTGTATGTACTAGTATACGACTTCCAATAGTTACAGGCAGACAGAGTCGGTACGTGTTCACTGATCTGTTTGTACTAGTATACGACTTCCAATAGTTACAGGTAGACAGAGTCGGTACGTGTTCACTGATCTGTATGTACTAGTATACGACTTCCAATAGTTACATGTAGGCAGAGTCGGTACGTGTTCACTGATCTGTATGTACTAGTATACGACTTCCAATAGTTACAGGTAGACATAGTCGGTACGTGTTCACTGATCTGTATGTACTAGTATACGACTTCCAATAGTTACAGGTAGACAGAGTCGGTACGTGTTCACTGATCTGTGTGTACTAGTATACGACTTCCATTAGTTACAGGTAGACAGAGTCGGTACGTGTTCACTGATCTGTATGTACTAGTATACGACATCCAATAGTTTCATGTAGGCAGAGTCGGTACGTGTTCACTGATCTGTATGTACTAGTATACGACTTCCAATAGTTACAGGTAGACATAGTCGGTACGTGTTCACTGATATGTATGTACTAGTATACGACTTCCAATAGTTACAGGTAGACAGAGTCAGTACGTGTTCACTGACCTGTATGTACTAGTATACGACTTCCAACAGTTACAGGTAGACAGAGTCGGTACTTGTTCACTGATCTGTATGTACTAGTATACGACTTCCAATTGTTACAGGTAGACAGAGTCGGTACGTGTTCACTGATCTGTATGTACTAGTATACGACTTCCAATATTTACAGGTAGACAGAGTCGGTACGTGTTCACTGATCTGTATGTACTAGTATACGACTTCCAATAGTTACATGTAGGCAGAGTCGGTACGTGTTCACTGATCTGTATGTACTAGTATACGACTTCCAATAGTTACAGGTAGACAGAGTCGGTACGTGTTCACTGATCTGTATGTACTAGTATACGACTTCCAACATTTACAGGTAGACAGAGTTAGTACGTGTTCACTGATCTGTATGTACTAGTATACGACTTCCAACAGTTACAGGTAGACAGAGTCGGTACTTGTTCACTGATCTGTATATACTAGTATACGACTTCCAATAGTTACAGGTAGACAGAGTCGGTACTTGTTCACTGATCTGTATGTACTAGTATACGACTTCCAATAGTTACAGGTAGACAGAGTCGGTACGTGTTCACTGATCTGTATGTACTAGTATACGACTTCCAATAGTTACAGGTAGACAGAGTCGGTACGTGTTCACTGATCTGTATGTACTAGTATACGACTTCCAATAGTTACAGGTAGACAGAGTCGGTACGTGTTCACTGATCTGTATGTACTAGTATACGACTTCCAATGGTTACAGGTAGACAGAGTCGGTACGTGTTCACTGATCTGTGTGTACTAGTATACGACTTCCAATATTTACAGGTAGACAGAGTCGGTACGTGTTCACTGATCTGTATGTACTAGTATACGACTTCCAATAGTTACAGGTAGACAGAGTCGGTACGTGTTCACTGATATGTATGTACTAGTATACGACTTCCAATAGTTACAGGTAGACAGAGTCGGTACGTGTTCACTGATCTGTATGTACTAGTATACGACTTCCAATAGTTACAGGTAGACAGAGTCGGTACGTGTTCACTGATATGTATGTACTAGTATACGACTTCCAATAGTTACAGGTAGACAGAGTCGGTACGTGTTCACTGATCTGTATGTACTAGTATACGACTTCCAATAGTTACAGGTAGACAGAGTCGGTACGTGTTCACTGATCTGTATGTACTAGTATACGACTTCTAATAGTTACAGGTAGGCAGAGTCAGTACGTGTTCACTGATCTGTATGTACTAGTATACGACTTCTAATAGTTACAGGTAGGCAGAGTCAGTACGTGTTCACTGATCTGTATGTACTAGTATACGACTTCCAATAGTTACAGGTAGACAGAGTCGGTACGTGTTCACTGATATGTATGTACTAGTATACGACTTCCAATAGTTACAGGTAGACAGAGTCGGTACGTGTTCACTGATCTGTATGTACTAGTATACAACTTCCAATAGTTACAGGTAGACAGAGTCGGTACGTGTTCACTGATATGTATGTACTAGTATACGACTTCCAATAGTTACAGGTAGACAGAGTCGGTACGTGTTCACTGATCTGTATGTACTAGTATACGACTTCCAATAGTTACAGGTAGACAGAGTCGGTACGTGTTCACTGATCTGTATGTACTAGTATACGACTTCCAATAGTTACAGGTAGACAGAGTCGGTACGTGTTCACTGATCTGTATGTACTAGTATACGCCTTCCAATAGTTACAGGTAGACAGAGTCGGTACGTGTTCACTGATCTGTATGTAATAGTTTACGACTTCCAATAGTTACAGGTAGACAGAGTCGGTACGTGTTCACTGATCTGTATGTACTAGTATACGACTTCCAATAGTTACAGGTAGACAGAGTCGGTACGTGTTCACTGATCTGTATGTACTAGTATACGACTTCCAATAGTTACAGGTAGGCAGAGTCGGTACGTGTTCACTGATCTGTATGTACTAGTATACGACTTCCAATAGTTACAGGTAGACAGAGTCGGTACGTGTTCACTGATCTGTATGTACTGGTATACGACTTCCAATAGTTACAGGTAGACAGAGTCGGTACGTGTTCACTGATCTGTATGTACTAGTATACGACTTCCAATAGTTACAGGTAGACAGAGTCGGTACGTGTTCACTGATCTGTATGTACTAGTATACGACTTCCAATAGTTACAGGTAGACAGAGTCGGTACGTGTTCACTGATCTGTATGTACTGGTATACGACTTCCAATAGTTACAGGTAGACAGAGTCGGTACGTGTTCACTGATCTGTATGTACTAGTATACGACTTCCAATAGTTACAGGTAGACAGAGTCGGTACGTGTTCACTGATCTGTATGTACTAGTATACGACTTCCAATAGTTACAGGCAGACAGAGTCGGTACGTGTTCACTGATCTGTTTGTACTAGTATACGACTTCCAATAGTTACAGGTAGACAGAGTCGGTACGTGTTCACTGATCTGTATGTACTAGTATACGACTTCCAATAGTTACATGTAGGCAGAGTCGGTACGTGTTCACTGATCTGTATGTACTAGTATACGACTTCCAATAGTTACAGGTAGACATAGTCGGTACGTGTTCACTGATCTGTATGTACTAGTATACGACTTCCAATAGTTACAGGTAGACAGAGTCGGTACGTGTTCACTGATCTGTGTGTACTAGTATACGACTTCCATTAGTTACAGGTAGACAGAGTCGGTACGTGTTCACTGATCTGTATGTACTAGTATACGACATCCAATAGTTTCATGTAGGCAGAGTCGGTACGTGTTCACTGATCTGTATGTACTAGTATACGACTTCCAATAGTTACAGGTAGACATAGTCGGTACGTGTTCACTGATATGTATGTACTAGTATACGACTTCCAATAGTTACAGGTAGACAGAGTCAGTACGTGTTCACTGACCTGTATGTACTAGTATACGACTTCCAATAGTTACAGGTAGACAGAGTCAGTACGTGTTCAATGATCTGTATGTAGTAGTATACGACTTCCAATAGTTACAGGTAGACAGAGTCGGTACGTGTTCACTGATCTGTATGTACTAGTATACGACTTCCAATAGTTACAGGTAGACAGAGTCGGTACGTGTTTACTGATCTGTATGTACTAGTATACGACTTCCAATAGTTACAGGTAGACAGAGTCGGTACGTGTTCACTGATCTGTATGTACTAGTATACGACTTCCAATAGTTACAGGTAGACATAGTCGGTACGTGTTCACTGATCTGTATGTACTAGTATACGACTTCCAATAGTTACAGGTAGACAGAGTCGGTACGTGTTCACTGATCTGTATGTACTAGTATACGACTTCCAATAGTTACAGGTAGACAGAGTCGGTACGTGTTCACTGATCTGTGTGTACTAGTATACGCCTTCCATTAGTTACAGGTAGACAGAGTCGGTACGTGTTCACTGATCTGTATGTACTAGTATACGACTTCCAATAGTTACAGGTAGACAGAGTCGGTACGTGTTCACTGATCTGTATGTACTAGTATACGACTTCCAATAGTTACAGGTAGACAGAGTCGGTACGTGTTCACTGATCTGTATGTACTAGTATACGACTTCCAATAGTTACAGGTAGACAGAGTCGGTACGTGTTCACTGATCTGTATGTACTAGTATACGACTTCCAATAGTTACAGGTAGACAGAGTCAGTACGTGTTCACTGATCTGTATGTACTAGTATACGACTTCCAATAGTTACAGGTAGACAGAGTCGGTACGTGTTCACTGATCTGTATGTACTAGTATACGACTTCCAATAGTTACAGGTAGACAGAGTCGGTACGTGTTCACTGATCTGTATGTACTAGTATACGACTTCCAATAGTTACAGGTAGACAGAGTCGGTACGTGTTCACTGATCTGTGTGTACTAGTATACGACTTCCATTAGTTACAGGTAGACAGAGTCGGTACGTGTTCCCTTATCTGTATGTACTAGTATACGACTTCCAATAGTTACAGGTAGACAGAGTCGGTACGTGTTCACTGATCTGTATCTACTAGTATACGACTTCCAATAGTTACAGGTAGACAGAGTCGGTACGTGTTCACTGATCTGTATGTACTAGTATACGACTTCCAATAGTTACATGTAGGCAGAGTCGGTACGTGTTCACTGATCTGTATGTACTAGTATACGACTTCCAATAGTTACAGGTAGACATAGTCGGTACGTGTTCACTGATCTGTTTGTACTAGTATACGACTTCCAATAGTTACAGGTAGACAGAGTCGGTACGTGTTCACTGATCTGTGTGTACTAGTATACGACTTCCATTAGTTACAGGTAGACAGAGTCGGTACGTGTTCACTGATCTGTATGTACTAGTATACGACTTCCAATAGTTACATGTAGGCAGAGTCGGTACGTGTTCACTGATCTGTATGTACTAGTATACGACTTCCAATAGTTACAGGTAGACATAGTCGGTACGTGTTCACTGATCTGTATGTACTAGTATACGACTTCCAATAGTTACAGGTAGACAGAGTCAGTACGTGTTCACTGACCTGTATCTACTAGTATACGACTTCCAATAGTTACAGGTAGACAGAGTCAGTACGTGTTCACTGATCTGTATGTACTAGTATACGACTTCCAATAGTTTCAGGTAGATAGAGTCGGTACGTGTTCACTGATCTGTATGTACTAGTATACGACTTCCAATAGTTACAGGTAGACAGAGTCGGTACGTGTTCGCTGATCTGTATGTACTAGTATACGACTTCCAATAGTTACAGGTAGACAGAGTCGATACGTGTTCACTGATCTGTATGTACTAGTATACGACTTCCAATAGTTACAGGTAGACAGAGTCGGTACGTGTTCACTGATCTGTATGTACTAGTATACGACTTCCAATAGTTACAGGTAGACAGAGTCGGTACGTGTTCACTGATCTGTGTGTACTAGTATACGACTTCCATTAGTTACAGGTAGACAGAGTCGGTACGTGTTCACTGATCTGTATGTACTAGTATACGACTTCCAATAGTTACATGTAGGCAGAGTCGGTACGTGTTCACTGATCTGTATGTACTAGTATACGACTTCCAATAGTTACAGGTAGACATAGTCGGTACGTGTTCACTGATCTGTATGTACTAGTATACGACTTCCAATAGTTACAGGTAGACAGAGTCAGTACGTGTTCACTGACCTGTATGTACTAGTATACGACTTCCAATAGTTACAGGTAGACAGAGTCAGTACGTGTTCACTGATCTGTATGTACTAGTATACGACTTCCAATAGTTACAGGTAGACAGAGTCGGTACGTGTTCACTGATCTGTATGTACTAGTATACGACTTCCAATAGTTACAGGTAGACAGAGTCGGTACGTGTTCACTGATCTGTATGTACTAGTATACGACTTCCAATAGTTACAGGTAGACAGAGTCGGTACGTGTTCACTGATCTGTATGTACTAGTATACGCCTTACAATAGTTACAGGTAGACATAGTCGGTACGTGTTCACTGATCTGTATGTACTAGTATACGACTTCCAATAGTTACAGGTAGACAGAGTCGGTACGTGTTCACTGATCTGTATGTACTAGTATACGACTTCCAATAGTTACAGGTAGACAGAGTCGGTACGTGTTCACTGATCTGTGTGTACTAGTATACGCCTTCCGTTAGTTACAGGTAGACAGAGTCGGTACGTGTTCACTGATCTGTATGTACTAGTATACGACTTCCAATAGTTACAGGTAGACAGAGTCGGTACGTGTTCACTGATCTGTATGTACTAGTATACGACTTCCAATAGTTACAGGTAGACAGAGTCGGTACGTGTTCACTGATCTGTATGTACTAGTATACGACTTCCAATAGTTACAGGTAGACAGAGTCGGTACGTGTTCACTGATCTGTATGTACTAGTTTACGACTTCCAATAGTTACAGGTAGACAGAGTCAGTACGTGTTCACTGATCTGTATGTACTAGTATACGACTTCCAATAGTTACAGGTAGACAGAGTCGGTACGTGTTCACTGATCTGTATGTACTAGTATACGACTTCCAATAGTTACAGGTAGACAGAGTCGGTACGTGTTCACTGATCTGTATGTACTAGTATACGACTTCCAATAGTTACAGGTAGACAGAGTCGGTACGTGTTCACTGATCTGTATGTACTAGTATACGACTTCCAATAGTTACAGGTAGACAGAGTCGGTACGTGTTCACTGATCTGTATGTACTAGTATACGACTTCCAATAGTTACAGGTAGACAGAGTCGGTACGTGTTCACTGATCTGTATGTACTAGTATACGACTTCCAATAGTTACAGGTAGACATAGTCGGTACATGTTCACTGATCTGTATGTACTAGTATACGACTTCCAATAGTTACAGGTAGACAGAGTCGGTACGTGTTCACTGATCTGTATGTACTAGTATACGACTTCCAATAGTTACAGGTAGACAGAGTCGGTACGTGTTCACTGATCTGTGTGTACTAGTATACGCCTTCCGTTAGTTACAGGTAGACAGAGTCGGTACGTGTTCACTGATCTGTATGTACTAGTATACGACTTCCAATAGTTACAGGTAGACAGAGTCGGTACGTGTTCACTGATCTGTATGTACTAGTATACGACTTCCAATAGTTACAGGTAGACAGAGTCGGTACGTGTTCACTGATCTGTATGTACTAGTATACGACTTCCAATAGTTACAGGTAGACAGAGTCGGTACGTGTTCACTGATCTGTATGTACTAGTATACGACTTCCAATAGTTACAGGTAGACAGAGTCAGTACGTGTTCACTGATCTGTATGTACTAGTATACGACTTCCAATAGTTACAGGTAGATAGAGTCGGTACGTGTTCACTGATCTGTATGTACTAGTATACGACTTCCAATAGTTACAGGTAGACAGAGTCGGTACGTGTTCACTGATCTGTATGTACTAGTATACGACTTCCAATAGTTACAGGTAGACAGAGTTGGTACGTGTTCACTGATCTGTGTGTACTAGTATACGACTTCCATTAGTTACAGGTAGACAGAGTCGGTACGTGTTCCCTTATCTGTATGTACTAGTATACGACTTCCAATAGTTACAGGTAGACAGAGTCGGTACGTGTTCACTGATCTGTATGTACTAGTATACGACTTCCAATAGTTACAGGTAGACAGAGTCGGTACGTGTTCACTGATCTGTATGTACTAGTATACGACTTCCAATAGTTACAGGTAGACAGAGTCGGTACGTGTTCACTGATCTGTGTGTACTAGTAAACGACTTCCAATAGTTACAGGTAGACAGAGTCGGTACGTGTTCACTGATCTGTGTGTACTAGTATACGACTTCCAATAGTTACAGGTAGACAGAGTCGGTACGTGTTCACTGATCTGTATGTACTAGTATACGACTTCCAATAGTTACAGGTAGACCGAGTCGGTACGTGTTCACTGATCTGTGTGTACTAGTAGACGACTTCCAATAGTTACAGGTAGACAGAGTCGGTACGTGTTCACTGATCTGTATGTACTAGTATACGACTTCCAATAGTTACAGGTAGACAGAGTCGGTACGTGTTCACTGATCTGTATGTACTAGTATACGACTTCCAATAGTTACAGGTAGACAGAGTCGGTACGTGTTCACTGATCTGTGTGTACTAGTAAACGACTTCCAATAGTTACAGGTAGACATAGTCGGTACGTGTTCACTGATCTGTATGTACTAGTATACGACTTCCAATAGTTACAGGTAGACAGAGTCGGTACGTGTTCACTGATCTGTATGTACTAGTATACGACTTCCAATAGTTACAGGTAGACAGAGTCGGTACGTGTTCACTGATCTGTGTGTACTAGTATACGCCTTCCGTTAGTTACAGGTAGACAGAGTCGGTACGTGTTCACTGATCTGTATGTACTAGTATACGACTTCCAATAGTTACAGGTAGACAGAGTCGGTACGTGTTCACTGATCTGTATGTACTAGTATACGACTTCCAATAGTTACAGGTAGACAGAGTCGGTACGTGTTCACTGATCTGTATGTACTAGTATACGACTTCCAATAGTTACAGGTAGACAGAGTCGGTACGTGTTCACTGATCTGTATGTACTAGTATACGACTTCCAATAGTTACAGGTAGACAGAGTCAGTACGTGTTCACTGATCTGTATGTACTAGTATACGACTTCCAATAGTTACAGGTAGACAGAGTCGGTACGTGTTCACTGATCTGTATGTACTAGTATACGACTTCCAATAGTTACAGGTAGACAGAGTCGGTACGTGTTCACTGATCTGTATGTACTAGTATACGACTTCCAATAGTTACAGGTAGACAGAGTTGGTACGTGTTCACTGATCTGTGTGTACTAGTATACGACTTCCATTAGTTACAGGTAGACAGAGTCGGTACGTGTTCCCTTATCTGTATGTACTAGTATACGACTTCCAATAGTTACAGGTAGACAGAGTCGGTACGTGTTCACTGATCTGTATGTACTAGTATACGACTTCCAATAGTTACAGGTAGACAGAGTCGGTACGTGTTCACTGATCTGTATGTACTAGTATACGACTTCCAATAGTAACAGGTAGACAGAGTCGGTACGTGTTCACTGATCTGTGTGTACTAGTAAACGACTTCCAATAGTTACAGGTAGACAGAGTCGGTACGTGTTCACTGATCTGTGTGTACTAGTATACGACTTCCAATAGTTACAGGTAGACAGAGTCGGTACGTGTTCACTGATCTGTATGTACAAGTATACGACTTCCAATAGTTACAGGTAGACAGAGTCGGTACGTGTTCACTGATCTGTGTGTACTAGTAGACGACTTCCAATAGTTACAGGTAGACAGAGTCGGTACGTGTTCACTGATCTGTATGTACTAGTATACGACTTCCAATAGTTACAGGTAGAGAGAGTCGGTACGTGTTCACTGATCTGTATGTACTAGTATACGACTTCCAATAGTTACAGGTAGACAGAGTCAGTACGTGTTCACTGATCTGTATGTACTAGTATACGACTTCCAATAGTTACAGGTAGACAGAGTCGGTACGTGTTCACTGATCTGTATATACTAGTATACGCCTTCCAATAGTTACAGGTAGACAGAGTCGGTACGTGTTCACTGATCTGTATGTTCTAGTATACGACTTCCAATAATTACAGGTAGACAGAGTCGGTACGTGTTCACTGATCTGTATGTACTAGTATACGACTTCCAATAGTTACAGGTAGACAGAGTCGGTACGTGTTCACTGATCTGTATGTACTAGTATACGACTTCCAATAGTTACAGGTAGACAGAGTCGGTACGTGTTCACTGATCTGTATGTACTAGTATACGACTTCCAATAGTTACAGGTAGACAGAGTCGGTACGTGTTCACTGATCTGTATGTACTAGAATACGACTTCCAATAGTTACAGGTAGACAGAGTCGGTACGTGTTCACTGATCTGTAAGTACTAGTATACGACTTCCAAAAGTTACAGGTAGACAGAGTCAGTACGTGTTCACTGATCTGTATGTACTAGTATACGACTTCTAATAGTTACAGGTAGGCAGAGTCAGTACGTGTTCACTGATCTGTATGTACTAGTATACGACTTCCAATGGTTACAGGTAGACAGAGTCGGTACGTGTTCCCTTATCTGTATGTACTAGTATACGACTTCCAATAGTTACAGGTAGACAGAGTCGGTACGTGTTCACTGATCTGTATGTACTAGTATACGACTTCCAATAGTTACAGGTAGACAGAGTCGGTACGTGTTCCCTTATCTGTATGTACTAGTATACGACTTCCAATAGTTACAGGTAGACAGAGTCGGTACGTGTTCACTGATCTGTATGTACTAGTATACGACTTCCAATAGTTACAGGTAGACAGAGTCGGTACGTGTTCCCTTATCTGTATGTACTAGTATACGACTTCCAATAGTTACAGGTAGACAGAGTCGGTACGTGTTCACTGATCTGTATGTACTAGTATACGACTTCCAATAGTTACATGTAGACAGAGTCGGTACGTGTTCACTGATCTGTATGTACTAGTATACGACTTCCAATAGTTACATGTAGACAGAGTCGGTACGTGTTCACTGATCTGTATGTACTAGTATACGACTTCCAATAGTTACAGGTAGACAGAGTCGGTACGTGTTCACTGATCTGTATGTACTAGTATACGCTTCCAATAGTTACATGTAGACAGAGTCGGTACGTGTTCACTGATCTGTATGTACTAGTATACGACTCCCAATAGTTACAGGTAGACAGAGTCAGTACGTGTTCACTGATCTGTATGTACTAGTATACGACTTCCAATAGTTACAGGTAGACAGAGTCGGTACGTGTTCACTGATCTGTATGTACTAGTATACGACTTCCAATAGTTACAGGTAGACAGAGTCAGTACGTGTTCACTGATCTGTATGTACTAGTATACGACTTCCAATAGTTACAGGTAGACAGAGTCGGTACGTGTTCACTGATCTGTATGTACTAGTATACGACTTCCAATAGTTACATGTAGACAGAGTCGGTACGTGTTCACTGATCTGTATGTACTAGTATACGACTTCCAATAGTTACATGTAGACAGAGTCGGTACGTGTTCACTGATCTGTATGTACTAGTATACGACTTCCAATAGTTACAGGTAGACAGAGTCGGTACGTGTTCACTGATCTGTATGTACTAGTATACGACTTCCAATAGTTACATGTAGACAGAGTCGGTACGTGTTCACTGATCTGTATGTACTAGTATACGACTCCCAATAGTTACAGGTAGACAGAGTCAGTACGTGTTCACTGATCTGTATGTACTAGTATACGACTTCCAATAGTTACAGGTAGACAGAGTCGGTACGTGTTCACTGATCTGTATGTACTAGTATACGACTTCCAATAGTTACAGGTAGACAGAGTCAGTACGTGTTCACTGATCTGTATGTACTAGTATACGACTTCCAATAGTTACAGGTAGACAGAGTCGGTACGTGTTCACTGATCTGTATGTACTAGTATACGACTTCCAATAGTTACAGGTAGACAGAGTCGGTACGTGTTCACTGATCTGTATGTACTAGTATACGACTTCCAATAGTTACAGGTAGACAGAGTCGGTACGTGTTCACTGATCTGTGTGTACTAGTATACGACTTCCATTAGTTACAGGTAGACAGAGTCGGTACGTGTTCACTGATCTGTATGTACTAGTATACGACTTCCAATAGTTACAGGTAGACAGAGTCGGTACGTGTTCACTGATCTGTATGTACTAGTATACGACTTCCAATAGTTACAGGTAGACAGAGTCGGTACGTGTTCACTGATCTGTGTGTACTAGTAAACGACTTCCAATAGTTACAGGTAGACAGAGTCGGTACGTGTTCACTGATCTGTGTGTACTAGTATACGACTTCCAATAGTTACAGGTAGACAGAGTCGGTACGTGTTCACTGATCTGTATGTACTAGTATACGACTTCCAATAGTTACAGGTAGACAGAGTCGGTACGTGTTCACTGATCTGTATGTACTAGTATACGACTTCCAATAGTTACAGGTAGACAGAGTCAGTACGTGTTTACTGATCTGTATGTACTAGTATACGACTTCCAATAGTTACAGGTAGACAGAGTCGGTACGTGTTCACTGATCTGTATGTACTAGTATACGACTTCCAATAGTTACAGGTAGACAGAGTCGGTACGTGTTCACTGATCTGTATGTACTAGTATACGACTTCCAATAGTTACAGGTAGACAGAGTCGGTACGTGTTCACTGATCTGTGTGTACTAGTATACGACTTCCATTAGTTACAGGTAGACAGAGTCGGTACGTGTTCACTGATCTGTATGTACTAGTATACGACTTCCAATAGTTACAGGTAGACAGAGTCGGTACGTGTTCACTGATCTGTATGTACTAGTATACGACTTCCAATAGTTACAGGTAGACAGAGTCGGTACGTGTTCACTGATCTGTGTGTACTAGTAAACGACTTCCAATAGTTACAGGTAGACAGAGTCGGTACGTGTTCACTGATCTGTGTGTACTAGTATACGACTTCCAATAGTTACAGGTAGACAGAGTCGGTACGTGTTCACTGATCTGTGTGTACTAGTATACGACTTCCAATAGTTACAGGTAGACAGAGTCGGTACGTGTTCACTGATCTGTATGTACTAGTATACGACTTCCAATAGTTACAGGTAGACAGAGTCGGTACGTTTTCACTGATCTGTGTGTACTAGTAGACGACTTCCATTAGTTACAGGTAGACAGAGTCGGTACGTGTTCACTGATCTGTATGTACTAGTATACGACTTCCAATAGTTACAGGTAGAGAGAGTCGGTACGTGTTCACTGATCTGTATGTACTAGTATACGACTTCCAATAGTTACAGGTAGACAGAGTCAGTACGTGTTCACTGATCTGTATGTACTAGTATACGACTTCCAATAGTTACAGGTAGACAGAGTCGGTACGTGTTCACTGATCTGTATATACTAGTATACGCCTTCCAATAGTTACAGGTAGACAGAGTCGGTACGTGTTCACTGATCTGTATGTACTAGTATACGACTTCCAATAGTTACAGGTAGACAGAGTCGGTACGTGTTCACTGATCTGTATGTACTAGTATACGACTTCCAATAGTTACAGGTAGACAGAGTCGGTACGTGTTCACTGATCTGTATGTACTAGTATACGACTTCCAATAGTTACAGGTAGACAGAGTCGGTACGTGTTCACTGATCTGTATGTACTAGAATACGACTTCCAATAGTTACAGGTAGACAGAGTCGGTACGTGTTCACTGATCTGTATGTACTAGTATACGACTTCCAAAAGTTACAGGTAGACAGAGTCAGTACGTGTTCACTGATCTGTATGTACTAGTATACGACTTCTAATAGTTACAGGTAGGCAGAGTCAGTACGTGTTCACTGATCTGTATGTACTAGTATACGACTTCCAATAGTTACAGGTAGACAGAGTCGGTACGTGTTCACTGATCTGTATGTACTAGTATACGACTTCCAATAGTTACATGTAGACAGAGTCGGTACGTGTTCCCTTATCTGTATGTACTAGTATACGACTTCCAATAGTTACAGGTAGACAGAGTCGGTACGTGTTCACTGATCTGTATGTACTAGTATACGACTTCCAATAGTTACAGGTAGACAGAGTCGGTACGTGTTCCCTTATCTGTATGTACTAGTATACGACTTCCAATAGTTACAGGTAGACAGAGTCGGTACGTGTTCACTGATCTGTATGTACTAGTATACGACTTCCAATAGTTACATGTAGACAGAGTCGGTACGTGTTCACTGATCTGTATGTACTAGTATACGACTTCCAATAGTTACATGTAGACAGAGTCGGTACGTGTTCACTGATCTGTATGTACTAGTATACGACTTCCAATAGTTACAGGTAGACAGAGTCGGTACGTGTTCACTGATCTGTATGTACTAGTATACGACTTCCAATAGTTACAGGTAGACAGAGTCAGTACGTGTTCACTGATCTGTATGTACTAGTATACGACTTCCAATAGTTACAGGTAGACAGAGTCGGTACGTGTTCACTGATCTGTATGTACTAGTATACGACTTCCAATAGTTACAGGTAGACAGAGTCGGTACGTGTTCACTGATCTGTATGTACTAGTATACGACTTCCAATAGTTACAGGTAGACAGAGTCGGTACGTGTTCACTGATCTGTATGTACTAGTATACGACTTCCAATAGTTACAGGTAGACAGAGTCGGTACGTGTTCACTGATCTGTATGTACTAGTATACGACTTATAATAGTTACAGGTAGACAGAGTCGGTACGTGTTCACTGATCTGTATGTAATAGTATACGACTTCCAATAGTTACAGGTAGACAGAGTCGGTACGTGTTCACTGATCTGTATGTACTAGTATACGACTTCCAATAGTTACAGGTAGACAGAGTCGGTACGTGTTCACTGATCTGTGTGTACTAGTATACGACTTCCAATAGTTACAGGTAGACAGAGTCGGTACGTGTTCACTGATCTGTATGTACTAGTATACGACTTCCAATAGTTACAGGTAGACAGAGTCGGTACGTGTTCACTGATCTGTATGTACTAGTATACGACTTCCAAAAGTTACAGGTAGACAGACTCGGTACTTGTTCACTGATCTGTATGTACACGTATACGACTTCCAATAGTTACATGTAGGCAGAGTCGGTACGTGTTCACTGATCTGTATGTACTAGTATACGACTTCCAATAGTTACAGGTAGACAGAGTCGGTACGTGTTCACTGATCTGTATGTACTAGTATACGACTTCCAATAGTTACAGGTAGACAGAGTCGGTACGTGCTCACTGATCTGTATGTACTAGTATACGACTTCCAATAGTTACAGGTAGACAGAGTCGGTACGTGTTCACTGATCTGTATGTACAAGTATACGACTTCCAATAGTTACATGTAGGCAGAGTCGGTACGTGTTCACTGATCTGTATGTACAAGTATACGACTTCCAATAGTTACAGGTAGACAGAGTCGGTACGTGTTCACTGATCTGTATGTACTAGTATACGACTTCCAATAGTTACAGGTAGACAGAGTCAGTACGTGTTCACTGATCTGTGTGTACTAGTATACGACTTCCAATAGTTACAGGTAGACAGAGTCGGTACGTGTTCACTGATCTGTATGTACTAGTATACGACTTCCAATAGTTACAGGTAGATAGAGTCGGTACGTGTTCACTGATCTGTATGTACTAGTATACGACTTCCAATAGTTACAGGTAGACAGAGTCGGTACGTGTTCACTGATCTGTATGTACTAATATACGACTTCCAATAGTTACAGGTAGACAGAGTCGGTACGTGTTCACTGATCTGTATGTACTAGTATACGACTTCCAATATTTACAGGTAGACAGAGTCGGTACGTGTTCACTGATCTGTATGTACTAGTATACGACTTCCAATAGTTACAGGTAGACAGAGTCGGTACGTGTTCACTGATCTGTATGTACTAGTATACGACTTCCAATAGTTACAGGTAGACAGAGTCGGTACGTGTTCACTGATCTGTATGTACTAGTATACGACTTCCAATAGTTACAGGTAGACAGAGTCGGTACGTGTTCACTGATCTGTATGTACAAGTATACGACTTCCAATGGTTACAGGTAGACAGAGTCGGTACGTGTTCACTGATCTGTATGTACAAGTATACGACTTCCAATAGTTACAGGTAGACAGACTCGGTACGTGTTCACTGATCTGTATGTACTAGTATACGACTTCCAATAGTTACAGGTAGGCAGAGTCGGTACGTGTTCACTGATCTGTATGTACTAGTATACGACTTCCAATAGTTACAGGTAGACAGAGTCAGTACGTGTTCACTGATCTGTGTGTACTAGTATACGACTTCCAATAGTTACAGGTAGACAGAGTCAGTACGTGTTCACTGATCTGTATGTACTATAGTATACGACTTCCAATAGTTACAGGTAGACAGAGTCGGTACGGGTTCACTGATCTGTATGTACTAGTATACGACTTCCAATAGTTACATGTAGGCAGAGTCAGTACGTGTTCACTGATCTGTGTGTACTAGTATACGACTTCCAATAGTTACATGTAGGCAGAGTCGGTACGTGTTCACTGATCTGTATGTACTAGTATACGACTTCCAATAGTTACAGGTAGACAGAGTCAGTACGTGTTCACTGACCTGTATGTACTAGTATACGACTTCCAATAGTTACATGTAGACAGAGTCGGTACGTGTTCACTGATCTGTATGTACTAGTATACGACTTCCAATAGTTACAGGTAGACAGAGTCGGTACGTGTTCACTGATCTGTATGTACTAGTATACGACTTCCAATAGTTACAGGTAGACAGAGTCGGTACGTGTTCACTGATCTGTATGTACTAGTATACGACTTCCAATAGTTACAGGTAGACAGAGTCGGTGCGTGTTCACTGATCTGTATGTACTAGTATACGACTTCCAATAGTTACAGGTAGACAGAGTCGGTACGTGTTCACTGATCTGTATGTACTAGTATACGACTTCCAATAGTTACAGGTAGACAGAGTCGGTACGTGTTCACTGATCTGTATGTTCTAGTATACGACTTCCAATAGTTACAGGTAGACAGAGTCGGTACGTGTTCACTGATCTGTGTGTACTAGTATTCGACTTCCAATAGTTACAGGTAGACAGAGTCAGTACGTGTTCACTGATCTGTGTGTACTAGTATACGACTTCCAATAGTTACAGGTAAATATAGTCAGCTGTATCCCCCGCCAAGTTGAACACATTTAGAGTTGCGATTCGATGAAAACATGGACAAATACAAAAATAATGGAGAAAATACCCCAATAGGCACAACCACAGACGACGATGGCTCCACACACCATGTTTCTGTGAGCTATGCCCAATGGTTGTTGAGTTCTGCTCCGGAAATGAAAGTCCAAGTTGCGTTTCCATGGAAACGGGGGAATACGAATGTGGAGAAGTTGAAAATACCAAAAGGCATATGATGATTGTTCTACAGTTTCGTTGAGCTGTCCCTTATCGTACGGTTGTTGAGTGCTGTAACGGAATCACTTTCAGGGACGGACAGACGAACGGACGAACGTACGGATAATTAGGAAACTTCTCTAGAGTGAGACCCTTCTTGTTGTCGACTTCTTTGTCGCGACTAACACGACATTGGGGAGTATAGGAAGTCCATCTGGAGACCGGACATGACGTCATACATCGTGCTTCATCATATCATAGCTAACATGCTTCTTCTTATGGCGTGCTTCACCATATCATAGCTAACACGCTTCCCCTTATGGCATGCAGGCAGCGTTATATCTGAGAATTTTTAAGTGGCAAGGATACCTTGAGTTGTCTGTCTTCTAATGTGATTAAAAGCCTTTCTTCCATTTTTTTTAACAAATCGTGTTTTGCAAATCTCTTTGAAGTTTTATGTCTCATCAGATTGGAGTTTGTAACTTCAAAAAACGAATGTCGTTAATAATACATTCGCTAATTTGCTAGTTGCATTCCGTTGAGAAGTAACTCTGCTATTGTATTGTGGCACTGTGTATCAATACGCCACCAAGTCGGCGGGACCATTAAGTGTCATGTTGTTACAGCTTCCGTACACGTCGCGCCATGCACCACAGCACCTGAGAGAAATGCGACCCATACCTGGATCGCCGTCAGCTGCGGCAAAGATCAAAGAGAAAAGATCGATAGTTTAATACATAGCTCCAAACGTGTGTGCATTGTCAGTATCGTTGCTGGCTGAGATCAAAGGATTGTCTGTTTACGTCAGAGTCAATCAATGATTAAATATGACTTACATCGGGACACACAACAATACTCCATCGCAGTCAAATATAATTCCAACATCAAAGGATCAATTCCGTAAAATCAACATGCGTTTGAAATATTAATTATATTTTTTATGATATTTTTTTTCACTTTAAATGGCGAAAGAAGGTTTTTGAAGTCATTATGCCCATCCATTGATGATGCAAATGACAGTTCCTCACGGAGGGACGTAGTTGATGGAACGGCTGCTGATGAGATGGGCAATGAATTGAAAATTTACGTGCGTTATTTTGCACGTGAGAGGTTTTTGTATTGGAATTTTACCAAAGGATTTTAGATGTTTTATATATCGGTGTTTGATAGAAATTCTGAAGAATAGTTAATACGCTTGTCAGACATGATGAGTATCGATATTGTTAAGTTTGGTTAGTGTTTGATGTTAGTTATAACCTGCAGCTCCAGACCGCTAACCCACAACGCAGCTCGACAAGTAATGTTCAATGTAAAACACAAATGGCAAAGTTACATTTCAAATGAACAATAAGGATATTCCTTTGATACTTAAGCCGAGGTGACCGCTTGTTATAGGTATCTACTTCAATACCATTGTGTTTGTTAGTCGGTGAATATCATTGATGGATATTTTGTAGTCTGTGTCGCTGATGGGAATTGATAAAAAATATTGTTTTGTTCTCCGTTGATCTTGCCTATCAGAATCGATAAAATGCTAGCATTCAATTGAAATAAAACTACACAGTTATTGCAATCTGTTGCTATAAAGTCAGTTATCTATAATTGAATAGATTAATGTCCGCATTCTTTTATTATAAGAACGACAAAACTAGTCTAGGATACTCCAGTAAGTCTATAATATTACAACATGTCGAGATTGCTAAGGAAAAAACTCTGGGAACGAACTGGGAACCCAGAAGCTTAAATTCATACTTTTAATTTATCTAAATGTTCGATAGAAAATGTTAAATATTAAAAATGTCTTATGGTACTGATACTTCATGTGTCTTAAGTATCTAGTGTATAGTAGATAAGCAATCGTAAATTATATTTCAACGTAATTACTGTTTGTCCCATTTATAATTATGTATCTAATTTACATTGATGTTTGTGCTTATTGTTTTACATAAAATCATAACAAGAATTTCAAATGATGTTAAATATATCTTTGCCCCCTTGTACATGTCCATTGTATATATATTTGGTCCATGTAAATATCCGATTTTAGTAAGTGGAACAAAACCAGAGACCAATTCCTGTCGAACTGAAAACAACGTGTTCAATGTACGTGGCCGTTTATGGCGTTGTCCGACGCTGCATGTAATCGTAATGTAAAATGTCTGTATAACAACTTCTGTATAATGACACAACATGGTATTTCCGTTTATACGCCTGTTTGTCGCGTTGTTTTTGAAAGAAGAATAATCGACCCGATGAACGAGATATTAATAAAAGTTACGTTTCTCACAAAACAGGAATTATCAATCAGACACATTAATTTTCATATGTATTGGACACAAAATTCCCTCCAAAGATTGAACGTGCTACCATTAACAATGTATCTCTAAGTGTCTTCCCTACTGAATAGGATACACCGCCACGTGCTGCAGGATTTAGCCTCAGACGCATATCCTGAAGATTAAAACTGATCTATGGATCCAAACATTTTTATGAATCTTAAACACTTTTCATAAACACAATATCGAAATCCTTTAGATAAAGTGACAAGTGCATTTTCATTACATTAATTACATGTTATAACTCCTGACTTTGACGGTCAGGAATCCTGACCAAGAGAGGTCCGTGAACCCAGGGATGATAGTTGATCGTCTGGGTCATCTACTACATACAGTTTAACTTGCTGTCCATTAACAGTGAACCTATAACTACCAGGGTTACTTTATAACATATTGTTCATGTTTCGTGGTGACATCAATTAGGCCATCTACATTACAGGTATTATCAGAAACTACTTTCTAAGAACTATACCTTAGAGTTACTTCACTACATACAGTTTAACGTGCTGTCCATTAACAGTGAACCTATAACTACCAGGGTTATTTTATAACATATTGTTCATGTTTCGTGGTGACATCAATTAGGCCATCTACATTAACAGGTATTATCAGAAACTACCTAAGATTACTTACGGGAATACAGAGAAAGGTATTTTATATTTTATGTGACCGCATAGACTTAAAATGATCGATTCCGTTCAGTGATGGCTACTGTAGTATCAACCTAGACAGTCACAACTCTCAAGTAAATCCTTAAAAAAGACCAAAACGTTGAATACATAAATCTTATTAATATATATATTCAGACACAATAGGATTTAGAATCAGAGAATGCTAAACACATGTAAATCTCAGGATCGGTTAAGTTGTAGTGTTACTGTTTCCACCTTGACTGAAACTCCAACTATAGACCAAAGATTGACTAGAAAAAGCCATGATAAACCAGGAATGCAAACATAAATATTAATTTAGTTTTGTAACATCTACAATTATACGTCACAACATTCACTTACACAAAACTTTAGGAAGAAAATAATTATTTCATTTGAGGGTTACATGCTGTAGTACCTTTAGTCAAACTCATAGTGTAGTGCCGCTTCCACAACAAACGGTGACACCGTAATGGAAAGATTATTCTTAATATGAAATGCAAACAATCCGTAAATCCTAAGTATATGTGAAGAATTCAGAAGACTACCAATTTTTCAGAAGCTAAGTAAAATTTTAAAATTCCAGAAAATAACAAAAACGTCAACATGTTATGAAAGAAAACCAATATCCTGTGACATCCGTATCCTCATGAGATGAACCGTGTGTACTTGCTTGAGTTAGATAGACTAGATGTGACATTGCTTGAATAAGAGTGCTGAACGTGAGACTGCCACAACTATAATGGAGGGAAGTATACATAATACTACGATACGCGGAGAATAAGAATGATAAGACATGAGACAGGTATATCCTCATACCCCCCCCCCCCCCCCCCTTCCTCATAGTGCGAACGTTTATATACCCCCCCCCCCCCCCCCTCCCTCATAGTGCGAACGTTTATATACCCCCCCCCCCCCCTCCCTCATAGTGCGAACGTTTATATACCCCCCCCCCCCCCCCATAGTGCGAACGTTTATATACCCCCCCCCCCCCCCTCATAGTGCGAACGTTTATATACCCCCCCCCCCCCCCCCCCCTCATAGTGCGAACGTTTATATACCCCCCCCCCCCCCCCCCCTCATAGTGCGAACGTTTATATACCCCCCCCCCCCCCCCCCCCCCCCCTCATAGTGCGAACGTTTATATACCCCCCCCCCTCCTCATAGTGCGAACGTTTATATACCCCTCCCCCTCCCCGTCACCATCTCAACAAGAAGTTGAAAATCAAATAAATTTGTTTGAGGCTGAGTATGGCGTTTGATCATATAGATAGTATGTTATCCTAAAGTGCGTCAATTAAGCACGAGTCCCAATGGGTTGCCTCGGGGTGGTGTACTTAGTGCAGGTGGTTCAGCTCCAGCAGTTCAACCATACCGGTCTATACAAGCTTACATGGTAGATGTCAATTTGGAATGATGTAGCATACATTGTAATGTTTAGTTGGCGACGAACTGCGAATTGACTGGTGTTTCTCTTGGTATGTAGAGATAACTAAACGTCATGTCACTGTACATGTACTTATGAATCAAATCTGTTACACAATTATGTCTCCCACATTATGTTCATTCAAACACTTTGTTGATATTTCTGACAACTGGGGTATTTGATAAATGGGGGAGCATTATTGATTCTATTAGTGTGAGAACTTCTTTAATTACGATGTAATAAATCGGGTTCAGATATTTAGACACTAACATATATTACAAATTTGAATAAAGTCGGTTAAGAAATGACGATTGGATTTTTATTACCATAATCCAATAAACTATGATTGGAAAAAGTCGAGGTTTTAATTTGAAAAAATGGCTCGTAATGTTTATTTTCGAAATCTTATGCCATTGTTCAACCAAGAACGGAACAGGTTACACATGTGAACTTTTATATTTGTGTTAGTCCAAGGATTAAACGTCAGTGTATCGAAAGATACCCAGCAGGTTTCCTCCCGGGGCGCTCACGTGGCGCTGTCGAGTAAGGCTCCACGGGGAAAACTGTAGGGTATCATTCGATACACGAGGAAAAGTATGAGTATATCTGTCTTATGCTCCACTTACGGTCGAGGGTAAACAGATACTATTTCATAAAAGTTCTAAATAAATACAGCTGTAAACAAACTTGTGTATGAAACGCACAACCCAGAAACGGCCTCGTCTGTGACAACTCCCGGGCACGCTCAGCCGTGTATTGTATGGTTACTCATGTTCGGGGCTCGAAATCTAATTCATATGGCCCAATCGTTTTGCACATGCATCTCGCTGAGATGTACAGCTAGCGCCATAAACTGCATGACTAATGTCAATATGGCCAAATTTTAGAGAAAACGGAAGCAAGTTTTAGTATGTTAAGACATTTTGCACTTCAGATTAAAGAACATCAATATATAAAAAGAAATACAGAAAATTGTGATATCATATCACGCATTATGAGAACCTTATTCATTTGGTCATGACAAATTGTACAAAGTTTCAACTGGCCTCGTGTTCTATTGGTTAGTTCCTTCGGCCAGAAAGCTACATGACACAGGTTCGATTCCAGGTTTCAAATGAAACATTTGTAAATGTCTTATATATTCATATATAATCTGACATTTTATGAAGTTTCATCACTTAGATTGGAAATTTAGAAAGTTGACTCCATTGATTTCTTAGTTGTTAAAAAGTGTAGGGATATCAGAAAAAAGTGTAGTGTATCGGTTAATACTTGTAACAAAATAAACCATAGCAACGAGACCGGATTTGGGGTATAACATTTGGTTTCCTAATGGCTGATTTACTATAATGCTTCCCTTACGGGTGTCACTTTCATTTTGTGGTACAAAATAGTAAGATGAAACTTTCGACGGTTTTATTTTGTGGTACAAAATAGTAAGATGACATTTTCGACCGTTTTATTTTGTGGTAAAAAGTAGTAAGAGGTCACTTTCGACCGTTTTATTGTGTGGTACAAAGTAGTAAGATGACACTTTAGACAGTTTTATTTTGTGGTACAAAGTAGTAAGATGACACTTTCGACCGTTTTATTTTGTGGCACAAAGTAGTAAGATGACACTTTCGACCGTTTTATTTTGTGGTACAGAATAGTAAGATGACATTTTCGACAGTTTTATTTTGTGGTACAAAATAGTAAGATGACGTATTCGACAGTTTTATTTGGTGGTACAAAGTAGTAAGATGACACTTTCGACCGTTTTATTTTGTGGTACAAAGTAGTAAGATGACACTTTCGACCGTTTTATTTTGTGATACAAAATAGTAAGATGACACTTTCGAAGTTTTATTTTGTGGTACAAAATAGCAAGATGACACTTTCGACAGTTTTATTTTGTGGTACAAAGTAGTAAGATGACACTTTCGACCGTTTTATTTTGTGATACAAAATAGTAAGATGACACTTTCGACCGTTTTATTTTGTGGTACAAAGTAGTAGGATGACACTTTAGACCGTTTTATTTTGTGGTACAAAATAGCAAGATGACACTTTAGACCGTTTTATTTTGTGGTACAAAATAGTAAGATGACATTTTCGACAGTTTTATTTTGTGGTACAAAGTAGTAAGATGACACTTTCGACCGTTTTATTTTGTGGTACAAAATAGCAAGATGACACTTTCGACCGTTTTATTTTGTGGTAAAAATAGTAAGATGACATTTTCGACAGTTTTATTTTGTGGTACAAAGTAGTAAGATGACACTTTCGACCGTTTTATTTTGTGGTACAAAGTAGTAAGATGACCCTTTCGACCGTTTTATTTTGTGATACAAAATAGTAGGATGACACTTTCGACAGTTTTATTTTGTGATACAAAATAGTAAGATGACACTTTCGACCGTTTTATTTTGTGGTACAAAGTAGTAGGATGACACTTTCGACCGTTTTATTTTGTGATACAAAATAGTAAGATGAAACTTTCGACCGTTTTATTTTGTGATACAAAATAGTAGGATGACACTTTAGACAGTTTTATTTTGTGATACAAAATAGTAAGATGACACTTTCGACCGTTTTATTTTGTGGTACAAAGTAGTAGGATGACACTTTAGACCGTTTTATTTTGTGGTACAAAATAGCAAGATGACACTTTAGACCGTTTTATTTTGTGGTACAAAATAGTAAGATGACATTTTCGACAGTTTTATTTTGTGGTACAAAGTAGTAAGATGACACTTTCGACCGTTTTATTTTGTGGTACAAAATAGCAAGATGACACTTTCGACCGTTTTATTTTGTGGTAAAAATAGTAAGATGACATTTTCGACAGTTTTATTTTGTGGTACAAAGTAGTAAGATGTCACTTTCGACCGTTTTATTTTGTGGTACAAAGTAGTAAAATGACCCTTTCGACCGTTTAATTTTGTGATACAAAATAGTAGGATGACACTTTCGACCGTTTTATTTTGTGATACAAAATAGTAAGATGAAACTTTCGACCGTTTTATTTTGTGATACAAAATAGTAGGATGACACTTTCGACAGTTTTATTTTGTGGTACAAAATAGTAAGATGACACTTTCGACCGTTTTATTTTGTGGTACAAAGTAGTAAGATGACACTTTAGACCGTTTTATTTTGTGGTACAAAATAGCAAGATGACACTTTAGACCGTTTTATTTTGTGGTACAAAATAGTAAGATGACACTTTCGACCGTTTTATTTTGTGGTAAAAATAGTAAGATGACATTTTCGACAGTTTTATTTTGTTGTACAACGTAGTAAGATGACACTTTCGACCGTTTTATTTTGTGATACAAAATAGCAAGATGACATTTTCGAAGTTTTATTTTGTGGTACAAAATAGCAAGATGACACTTTCGACAGTTTTATTTTGTGGTACAAAGTAGTAAGATGACACTTTCGACCGTTTTATTTTGTGATACAAAATAGTAAGAGGTAGCTAGAGCAATATAAGTGGTGAGAAGACAGATGGTTTGTTCGATAACTGGGTAGTTTTTACTGTCAGCAATATTGACCAGGAACGCTGTAGTCGTCAGCTTGTGGACATTTAATCTCCGAATCATTCCGATAAACTTGTATCTCTTTTTACCGGGAGTAGACACGATGCTCCCATGCGATAGCAAGTTCAATCGAGGTCACGTCATGTCCAATTCAAAATGGCTTGACTCCTAGTTCAACGTCGTCGTCAAACATCCACCACCAGCAATCAATACTAGACAGTTTACAGCAGGTTTGACAGGAGCATAAAATGTCCAGTTTATAAAGACTCTGTGAATACCCGTATCATGTCAACCATCCTGCAAACATACGCCCGATCGACGATGGTCGTCTGTCGGAACGGTAACCACAATCCGTTCGCTATAAAGTCGTAAAGTGGTCTGTGCGTGGGAATATATATTACAAAACTGATATCGGTTCAAGCCGATGGAAGCACGGTCACTAGGAGATCGCTAGGATATACAATTCCTCCAAAGGTTGAGGAGAGATACATAAAATCGGCTTTTATTCAACAAGAACGATAAAGCACCGGCTGTAATATGCCCGTGTTTTGTCAGCACAGCACATAAACTACAGCCGGTAGCGGCGTTCCCTACACGCGGATATCGTGTCAGATAAGCTGGATTAACAATCGTATTTAATGTTGACTTTATGTATCATTTACGACATATGTCTCTGTGCCTATTTAGGAAGGCATGCTCAACAGTGCTAGAAGTTTTGATTGATTGCAATGTATGAACTACAATCTATCGAAGCAAGCAATCTCTATGAATACGACCAAAGGCTTCTGGAATGAAGCTACTTAATGCTTACCTCCAATTCTAAGTTCCCCTTTGATGTCATGCAGTTTCCCCCTGTCAATACGTGTTTTGCTTTGATGTCCCCTAGTTCATTATACATATATGAACTTATATGTAAATCAACTCATCAACAAGTAAAGACATGCGTAACTATAAAAATATTTATTATAACTTCAACGAATGATTTTCCTCAGATCGACCAATATGAGGTAATTAAAATATCATAAAATGCTTACAATCTCGAGGCGGATATAGAGAGTCTGGAGTGGTTTAATTCGGCAACAGTGATCAAAGACATCCATGTATAGTTGGAAGGGAAATAGGATAATTAGTATATATTAAATCGCCGCAACAAATAGGATTTATTTTATCACTTTGATGATACGAAGATATATTTGCAATAATATATATGTTTTCAATAACATGTTCACACATACGTTCGAATGTACGACACATCCTCAATTTGTAATTTTGTATTCACATGTATACATAGTATTACAGTGTTCACTTGTATTGACACGCAACTATTCACTCAACTGTCTGGAAATGTATTCACTTTGTTATATATGTGTACTCAAACGTACACAGTCGGCCAAAAGAAACGCCTAATTGATTTTCCTTGAAATGAAAGATGAAATAATTTCTGAAATATAATTAATGGTGGTCTCCACGTTATGTTGAAACAATTATTAATATGAAAGTCCATTGAAATCGTGGAAAACTGTGATTCGAGTCAATAACATTAATGAAAAACACGCCCAATGAAGACCGCTATTTCCGGTTGATTCATTTGCGCGCCGTAACCGCGTACATCTGTGGCGTCATCACCACTTTAATGCGAGTATTGTTGCTCGTGGTTGTATATAAATCTGTTTCAAATGTTTTTTTCTGATCAAACACTGATCGAAAACTGAACAATCTCTGTTGTCTTATTTCAACAATGACCATTCTATTATGACACGACAACTTCTGAAATTTAAATATATTATGCAGAAATGGTGCAACTTCACAATGGTATAATATTGCTAAACTGTTCATTGTAGTTTTTACTAAATCTGATAAGATATCTGGTAGGCGTTTCTTTTGGCCAACAGTGTATACATTCATATTTTCTTCATATACTCGTATATATACACATATATTCATCTATAGAGTTGTATATCTTTTTTATTCTAGAGTGTAGGTATAACTACCAAACCAAAACATTGAATGAAGATCGAAAAGAACAGAAACTCGAAACTTGACGATGGTTGGGAGAAACATGGTAAGTAGACCAAAATGAAGACAGAAGACAATAGAGATCAAGAAGAGAAGAAAGAAAACACGACCCGGATTATAAACTGGACCAAAGACGTTATGTGGATATTTCATGTTTCACTCATACCGTTAAATTATATTTCAATATAACTTAAATGCTTTCTTGTTATTTTGTTAAGGATTGGTGAGCTAGAAAGTGAATAGAAATGAAAAGCCCAATCGACAAGTAAAAATCCCCAAACGTGTAATATTTGGTTTAATTTGGCATTTAATGGCATTTAAATTTTGCAATGTAGCAATTTGAGTCAAGCGTTGTAGGTGTATGTTCGTGGCATCTAAACGGTGTCCCTTTACACAATTAGAAATCTTACAGGGGTAAATTACAATAGAAAGGCTGAGAAATTTAATCGAAAAGTTTTGAAGTGTGTGTACGAGTGTAAAAGCTTTACTGCGGCATAACACAGCATTGTCGATCTGTCTTATGACAAATTAGTCGTTACTTCGGGGGTATTTTATAAACATATATGTTTTATTGTTAAAAAGTTGTAAAATAAGTAAAAATACAGTATTTTCCTCATTTCACGCAATGCACACAAATGCGTTATCTCGGATTGAGCCATCCCTTTAACTCTATGGATAAGTGATAAGTTGGACGACATTTCATTGCAACATCTTTCTTAATATCATGGATCATTAGCTGACATCACATGGAACGATATTTTATACCGTTGAAGCATTCAACAATAATTTCTTTAACATCCCTTTGAAGAGCTCTGTAATTGCTTTGATCATCAATATATGAATAGTAATAAATTAAATCATGACATTTAATATCTGCTATTATGTCATCAAGTCCTTTGAAGAGACGACATAGCGTGACAGCGGAATTAACACAAAATAGTTGATGTTTTGTATCTTCAAAAGATAGAACATTAAAACTTTAATTTCCAAATTTTCCACAAATGAAACAACTTCTGAAATGTAAAAGAATTCATTATAAAAATCGCAACAATTTCCCTTTCAAGTTACATCATGGAATTGATCATAATTGTTTCAAAAATTGATGAATATTTTGCTGCTTATTAATTATCTATTTTCCATGATATGACCATTAATAAGCAGTGGCTTATCCAATCGTTAGCACAGCGAGACACGTGGCATGGCGTATTAGTAGAAACGTGGACATCAAAGCGAGGGGAATACTGTTATACCGGCCCATTCACATATCGATGAATCTATAGACTGGAGGAGAGATCCCACTAATTCCTACTGTTCAGTCATGGGCAGAATCATCATCACTTCAACAACCGCTCGACGAGTTATCAGTAATGATATAAACAAATCTTCGTATTTCAAGTTTGCCAAATTTCATGGCATATTTTATTCGCCTCTATCTTTGATTCAAAATCATAAAAGTTGGACATTTGCAAACACAATTAGACGGTGGCCAAACATCAAAAGGACCGACAACCAAATCGCGCAATCAAAATTCGCGAAAAAATCTATCGCAGATGACGTAACGCTAACGGCCATTAAACTTAATTACAGTGGGGGAATGTTTTCACATCAGTGTTCAGAGGGAAGACTCTTGCACAAGACTCGCGTAGTTGGGACAGCTCTCAAACTAGCAATTAGCTGCAACATTTGAAAGCAGTCTTTTATGACGTCATTTAATAGCGGACTCCCAACCGAAAGAGGGCGTTATAATCCCGCCATTAAAGCGCGGGTAAAAGCTCGTGCTGTTTCGCTCCACCCTTGCTCTTTTTCGTGTTTCCTTCACAGAGGGCCGACGCGTATTTTATATACATTTCATGCTCGCTGTATTACGCAAGCGATGGAAGATACGATAGCCGTTATCGTAAATACGACATTACACGAGATGTAATTCTCGCTCAGAGCCAGCAGAAGATGTAATTTGGTCGTCATTTGAGAATTTTCACGGCTTTGACGATATTTGACAAGACCGCCTTTTTGTCTCTATTTGGAGCATCTCACATCTGTCTTGCTTCAGATCAGTGATTGCGCTGATCCGTGGGTAACATTACCAGTTATTATTTCAACTTCACAGCCGTCGCTATCAGTAACGAGTAGCTGCCAACACCTCGTCTACACGAGCGATAAGCCAATCTGATGTTCTCTTGTACGCGATCAAACGCCGTGAGATGATCCCCTTCTTGATAAAGAGTAACCCTTTCTCCATTTGTGGATAAAGAATCACTCTTTCTATTCATCTGATAAAAAGACATCGTCTCTACACATTTGATAAAAACCCATCGTTTCTACAATTTTGATAACTAGCCAACCTTGTGATTGTTTTTGTAACGAGTCATAGTTTCTGTATATTAGGTAATCGTCCCTGTGGGTTTAATAGCAAATTATCCTTTCTGAGTAATAAAGATCCACCATTTCAATCTCAATAAAATTAGATCGACTGTTCTACATTATGTTAATACAGTAAAAATATGTCGATCAAAATTAATTTAGATTGCCACCATTTCTGCTTTTAAGAAAATCCAACTTAATTAAAAGTAATAATTTTCTATTAAAAAATTATTAAAAGAAGGCACCATTTCGGTATCTTGATGAAAAAAAGTCACTATTTCTGAATTTATAATATGTCATCATTTCTGAATTGATGAGAAAAATGTCTTTATGTTTTGAACCTTGATAACAAATTTTTTTTTTTTAAAAACAACAACAAAAAAAACAAAACTTTTTGCTGTTTGTTTAGAACGCCTTCTTTTTAAAAGTTCACATTTTCTGTATATCTTCGTTAAAGGGAAATATTATTTTACAATGAATGAAGGGTGTCGTGCCGAGAACGCTAAAATATATATTTCGGAAGTGCTCGGAGAGATATTTCGACAGTGTCGATAACGAATTTGGCGTTCCCAGCCATGAATAAATGACTTTCATCATAATAATTCAGCTGAACAAATGTGTAGTGAATGAATGGTAATTAGTTTGCAGTGAAATGATGGTATTGTTTTTATGGCTTTAAATATATTGACATTATGAATTAACAGCAAACTGCGATTAATTATACACCGAATGCAATTAAAGATCGTGACGAAATAAAATCGAAACTTTATCTTACACTGTAATGATGGAATTAATTTGGATGTTTATTTCCAAACAATGTATGTTTATCATTACACAACACAATATAATTTACAATTGATATATGGAATTGTTTGAGTTGTAACGCTGCTATGTATGAGTGCATTGTTATAAGACGAAATGTTCCTGTTAAAAGATTGATAGGATCTATGTTAACTAAATTGATATCAACTGTAGGGCCGAATCGAATCATTGTAAGCGGAACAAGTGTTTTTTATACATAATTCTCATTTAAAGATGTTTTTAAAGATTGAATCATATTTATTATCGTTATCTCTCGATAGCTTTAGAACAAAGTAAGCTCGTTCTCGTTTTATTTCTCATACTTTAAGCACCGAAAAGGAAGGGTTTGTAAACTATGTAACACAGCTAGGTTGTATTGAAAATTACAATCTTAGAACCCAGTTATTACCTCACAATTATTTTGTACAATTCATAAGTTCAACCTCTTGTTATCCAACACTTATATTGATATAACGAAAGTGTTGCAACGTATGTTCTATATGCGTATCGTACTCTGTAGGGCTGTGATGTATGTACCATGGACTGATGGCCTACATGCGAGCAATTGAAATAAACAATATACACGATACAGCAATGCAATGCTTTGGATGTGAACAATCAACAAGCTACAGAGAAGCGTAGACCCGGGCGGGTGAAGGGATGTTAGGGTTTCTAAGTAAAACCTAAACAGTGAAATAATGATATGTAATTGATGTATAGGAGTTCAAAGCGAGAATGTAATACTTAAAAACAAAATCTCCAAATATTAATAGAGGGAACAACTAAAGTTGGGATTAAAATGAAAAGATCTCAGAACCTCCCTTGTTCTATCTTATTTCCTCTTGTTCAATTTGGACATTTCCGTCTAAAATCTATTTTTCATTTCGGAGATCAAATGTTAGCTTTACACTCATGAAGCAATACCAATACATCATGGAAGAAGTGGAATATGAATTATAATTTCGTTCTGTTATTCCCCATTCAACAGCTACTTATGCATTTCTTAATGAGATTATCGTCTATAAGTCGTAGTCAATCCATTTTAATACAGACAAATATGATTAACAGAACCTCCTTCCCTTTTTAAACGCCCCTAACTTTATATTGAGTTGCTCGTTACGGGTGTAAGTATTGTGCAATGTACTGTAATATGTTACTGTAATGGCGAGAGACTGCCAGTACAATTACATCTACTTTGATTGATTTTATAATATAACCATGTAAACTATACAATGTTTTAGAAGGAAATATGTTACTTATCCTATGATTAATTGTATACTGTTCTAGGAATATATGTGTTAGAAGTTATATGTGCTTTGATTGATTTTATAATATAACCATGTAAACTATACAATGTTTTAGAAGGAAATATAATACTTATCCTGTGATTAATTGTATACTGTTCTAGGAATATATCTGTTAGAAGTTATATGTGCTTTGACTGATTTTATAATATAACCATGTCAACTTTACAATGTTTTAGAAGGAAATATGTTACTTATCCTATGAGTAATTGTATATACTGTTCTAGGAATATATATGTTAGAAGTTATATGTGCTTTGATTGATTTTATAATATAACCATGTAAACTATACAATGTTTTAGAAGGAAATATAATACTTATCCTGTGATTAATTGTATACTGTTCTAGGAATATATCTGTTAGAAGTTATATGTGCTTTGACTGATTTTATAATATAACCATGTAAACTATACAATGTTTTAGAAGGAAATATGTTACTTATCCTATGAGTAATTGTATATACTGTTCTAGGAATATATCTGTTAGAAGTTATATGTGCTTTGACTGATTTTATAATATAACCATGTCAACTTTACAATGTTTTAGAAGGAAATATAATACTTATCCTATGATTAATTGTATACTGTTCTAGGAATATATCTGTTAGAAGTTATATGTGCTTTGACTGATTTTATAATATAACCATGTAAACTATACAATGTTTTAGAAGGAAATATGTTACTTATCCTATGATTAATTGTATACTGTTCTAGGAATATATCTGTTAGAAGTTATATGTGCTTTGATTGATTTTATAATATAACCATGTAAACTATACAATGTTTTAGAAGGAAATATGTTACTTATCCTATGATTAATTGTATACACTATTCTATGAATAAATATGTTACAAGTTATATGTGCCATCATAAATTGTATACATTGTTCTGGAAGGAAATATATTACAAGTTATATCTACTAATATGGATTGTACAAAATTCTATAGAAAGAAATATGTTATAAGTTATATATCTTAATATTAATTGTACAATGTTCTAGAAGGAAATGTGTTGCAAGTTGTATATATGCTAGTAATAATTGTATACAATGTTCTAGAAGTAAATGTGTAACAAGTTGTATATATGCTAGTATTAATGTTATACAATGTTTTAGAAGGAAATATGTTACAAGTTTTATATCCTAGTATTAATTGTATAAAATATTCTAGAAATAAATATGTTACAAGTTGTAAACTAGTATTATTTGTATACAATGTTCTAGAAGGGAATATGTTACAAGTTACATGTGCCAGTATTAATTGTATACAATGTTCTAGAAGGGAATGTGTTACAAGTTGTATATATGCTAGAATTAATTGTATACAATGTTCTAGAAGGGAATGTGTTACAAGTTGTATATATGCTAGTATTAATTGTATACAATGTTCCAGAAGGAAATATGTTACAGATATATATACTATTTATTGTATACAATGTATACTAGAGATAGATATGTTACAAGTCATTTATGTAAGTATTAATTGTATACATTGTTCTAGAAGCTACAACGTGTATCTGAAAGCTCCGGTCGCGAAGAACTGAGAACGCAACATAGTGGTTCATTTTGTAACACGCGTGGTAGACCAATCACTATCAAATTTTCTTAGCTGAAAATATCTCCCGAAATAGATTATGCCTTCACCGACTTTTAAATTTATCTTAGTTCTGTCTACATACCATAAAGAAATAACATTCTTTAATTAACTTGAAGTATCTTGGACTCTTGAATGAAAAGTCGAAGTGTTGGATTAAAACCTTCTTTTTTAAAAATGAGACAATTTGCATTTTGTTCAGATTAATATAAAGTCCCCATCTTTAGGAATGTCTAAATATTGAAATGATTAAAATAGGAAATGTGATTCTGAGATATTTTCATTTGCAGGAATAAATCATGTCTCCCGACAAAACGATTGTGATGAATGAACTATCACAGTATAATGCGCTAGCAAGTGTGGCTTATGTCGTACTTTTGACTTAGACTGTTACTCGATAATGTCTCTGTTATACAACGCATTTATATACAATGTTTATCATGAACTTTAGTCCCATTACGAAATAAATACATTTACTCGATATTCATTTTATGGATTTTAGTTTCTGTATGAATCAATACCGCAAGAAATACAGTCAATAGTTATGTATTATGCAGAGAAGAAATAAGTCTGAGTATATCACCTCGATGCTAAACCTTTAAATACATGTTTTGGCTAAGTTTAGTTTGAGGGGTCTTGGCAGGGACTCTAATATCAAATCAGAGAGTCCTTGACAAGATCGAGGCATAAAGGCCTACATGCAGACCCGAGTAGGTCGGTTTCCGGGACAGCTTACACACAGTTGTTATTTAACAACTCGTCGTTTTAATCAACAACACGTAGTCAATTGAAACGACAAATGATGATTAGCTCATGATTTATCATCGGCAAACAATTGCAGCCAGACGTCTTCGTGACAAGTTCTCGACGTTCGTCCAAATTTCGCGATGACGTGACGTGAGCGCCGAGATAAAGATATTGCACTTCCGCCATGCAATATTTATCTCGTCTCCCTATTGTACGACATAAAACAAGTCCTCAGTGGGCGACTATCTCTCTCAGTCGGTGTGGATACTGACACCGTTACTCAGCAAGTGCATTGGCTCGATAACGGTGCAGGCAGGTATCTACGCTATAGTCCTAAAACTTAAAGGAACTATAGTCGTTTGAAGCTCTTTCGGCGGCGGTCAATTTGGGATGACACTGTTCAGCCCATAGTTCCTTAATCAGTTGACTAGCCATTGAACTTTCCCCCTCAAGAACTTCACTCTCGTGCACTATATAGACCTAAAGTTTATATACAGACACTATATATATTATCATGATAATGATATTACCAATTGTATATGCCCATTTCAGGTGTATGTGCGTCCAATGTGCAGAGTTCTTTTAATAATAAAAAATTGGACGAAAAAATCATTTATTTAAAAAATTCAATACTTTGGCTTAGTTTGTAAAATATCACAATGATCATGTGACCCTTCACCCAAAGATAGGTTTAATGATTGCTGCTAACCCATCAACGTTAGAAATGCTATCCAATACTATCCCAAAAACTATTTACCTTGAAATCGTATTGTTCATTTTTTATATACGATTTTTTTCGTAATTATTACTTATATATAAAGTATTAATATTGCCCATCCCTCACTAAAACATTACACGTATAAAGAGACAACCTATTATTATTTGCTCTGACTGTTCTTTAATGAATAATGTGGGACCGTTAAAGGGACACTGCGTCGAGGATAAAAATGAGTCTCATCTTTATCTAATTAAGCTGATTATAGTGTCTGCTAATAGGTTACGCTTCGCTTCACTGTCTACATGCAGAAGTTTTTATTACCAATTATGTCAATTGTCTGAAATTGAGTGTCTGTGACTTGTAAAAAGACATGTTAATTAGCATAGGTAGATACACATAATCTGATTTTTATCCTCGACGCGGTGTCCCTTTAACCGACGAAAACGTTTCTAAATTGCGTTGTTCAATTGTTGTGTGTTTTTCTGTAAAAGAAGAACAATTAAAAGGATGAAAGAGATCTCATTATGTTTTAACCTGTCATGTTGTGATTCTCGCGATCTGTCCACTGTGTCACCAGGTGGCGTGTAACAAGTACTATCAGCCATAACAGTAACTAAAGGGATTAACCCTTGACCGGAATTAAGTCGAAAAAACACGAGTCCACATGCGGAAACATTCGTAGGGCGTTCCGATGTTTGTAAGCGTCTGTTCCGAATGTCAGACACACAAAACTATTACCCGGCCTTTTTATGACATCATGGCAGCCATTGTCTAAGCAGTAAAGAAAGCGACTCCAACAGTGGACAAATTAGATTCTTCGGTAGCTAAATTAACAGGTGACAGTGGGTCGACTTTGATGTTCGTCGGCAAAGCGAACCAAACCTTTGATGTTGCCGAAGCACGTGCACCCTCATGCATGAATTAATTAGGGTTATTAAAAATTCAGGAATTTTACAGACTATCGAATTCTCAGCCCGGCTCTGGTGCATTTTGATAAGTAGATTAGAGTGATTAATTTCGATAACCTAATTCCACAATGGCTGTAGTGAAAACAGAGTCTTTCAAGCTTTTTTTTATTGATATGATTTAATCAGAAATGTCAAATAAAAATCTTCCGCTTGACTGTACATCTTTGTTGGAAATGAAGTCGTAAAAATGGGAATAATGTTAGGGCATATTCCGTTTGATCTCTCTGTATTAATGATCTGGCTGGCGAAGGACTGAACACGCTACAGTCGTACAACGAGACCGGAGTCGACCGCTCGGCATTAGCAGTGCCGGCCCACGTTTCAGCATGCATATTTCAGCATGCACGTCCCAAAAAAAGCGATGATTTATTCAGGATCGTTCAAGTTTATAAACGAATGGGCTCTTGCCCGTTCAATACCATTATGGAAGCTAGGCAGTCTTGTATTTGCTGGCTTCGATTAAAACGACGTCCTGGAGTCACAAGTGTACAATCATATGATACTCATGTTTGTAAGCGACTACTATCTTGCTCTCTCGACACCATTCTGCATTCCTTGCTTCGATTAAAACGACGCCCTGAGGTCATTATAAAACCATACCATATATATTATCATATAGGTATTAATATGTTGCTCGGTCAATATAATTCTAGATTGTATCTGCCTACTACTACTACTACTACTACTACTACTACTACTACTACTACTACTACTACTACTACTACTACTACTACTACAACTACTACTACTATTACTACTACAACTACTACTACTACTATTACTACTACTATCACTACTACTACTATCACTACTACTACTACTACTGCTACTACTACTACTACTATTACTACTACTACTACTACTACTACTACTATCACTACTACTACTACTACTACTAAAACGAGGCCCTGAAGTCGCAGCTGAAATCCATACGATACGTAGAACTACGTTTCTAAGAAAACTGATATATGCTTGTTAGTAGCATGCATGGTAACAGGTTTTGCTGGTGCGTAGTCTTTCGCTTATTGTGTGAATGTAAAGTGTTTTTCACAAGATTATTATAAAACTGTTTCTAAATTATAAACAAGTAGCTTCACATTTACATTTGAATTGCTAGTTGTGGTGCAACTGTTCCGTCTAAATCATCGCCAAGGTAGCTTCTTTGAGAGGCATTTTAGAAGTTAGATTGACAAGAATACTGGAAGTTATATAGATTGACAAGAATACTGGAAGTTATATAGATTGACAAGAATACTGGAAGTTATATGGATAACAACTTCTTTATAGATGGTGTGCTTCGTTTCGATGCAGATCAGCTTGATAACGACACAATTGCCATAGTGTATATGAAGATTGAGATGAGCCTAGGTGTTCGGTATTCAACACCATTTTCATGTATTTTACTTATAGCTGCTTATACATGTAAGCTTCAACACAGTGTAGGTCTTTGAAGGACATTAATAAGTGGAATACACGAGAAAACATGCATGTTTTCTGGATAACGACTTGTTTAGTGTGTGACTACACGGCGTTTCGGAGTATACGCTCATTCTTTCATCAGGTGGGATATTGGCATATAAACGTAACGCATCTTCACAGTAAGGAAGCTGTTATCCAGAAAGTCTTTTGTCTTCTTCAGCACCCTTGTCTGTTTTCATGTAAGCGCCAATCCTGAAAGACAGACACTTATTCTATTTACGTCTCACTGCAAATTAAAATATAACAAACAAGAAGACATAGTGTGGTAACCCTATCTTAAACGGTTTCTGAGAAAAGCTGTCCCCTTTATCTCGGACGGACGGACGCACGCACGCACGGACGGACGGGGGATAATAATGCGTTCAGAATATTTTTTTCCCGAAAGCGCTCGCGGACCCTCGATATTTAAAAAGAAGGGTTACAGAACGCGGGGCAGCGCTACCCCTCTTGAACAAACCCCGGGAGACGTCGATTCCAATGGGCTCGAAATGCCATTGGTTGGAATCACATGAATCAGTGGGTCTCGTTAATATTGATCTAATCGGCCCTGTCGCACGTGAGAGGCGTGGTTTTTGTTACGTAATAAACATGTTCCGATCATTAATGGATGACGGCTTCACCAATCAAGCACGAGCTACGATTAATTGTTTTTGGTTATTGAAATCATAATTAAAATTCAAAACAATGTCACAGTCATGATTTTTATCCGATTGTGAAATTTAATTGAAAATCAGAGAGTTTAGGGGTTGACTTAAACAAAATATATTAATTAAAATAATAATTTTCAAAATAAATGTTTTGTGTTTTGAGGCAATGTTTCATACATGGTATGTTTTCTTTCTTAATTTTCATAAATAAATAATTTTAATGTATCGCGCTTCAATGTATGCATACATTTGCCGCTGGTGACCAACTGAACATGTTAAACGTGTTCAGAAATGTATCGAATTGGGAAAGACTGCAGGCGCCGTTCACACATACGATCGATAACACTACGTATACACGATTCAAAAATGATATTTATTTCATTTAAGATATGGACATATATAACACTGTATTTCGTTTCGATTCGATTAAAGACAAAAACTCATGCTATATTCTGTGCTGCATGTAACGGTTGACTGACCCGAACTGCATGTTATGAAACAAAAATATCCTTTAATAGAACCGCATGGTCGTATAATTAGAAGAAATACGGTAACATACCAAAGCGTAGAGACTATTTCATGCATGAACATGTTGTAATATTAAATCTTATAAACGTCTCTCCGTCACCTTCGCCAAAGCCTCAAACAGTGCAACAGGTTTCATTTAGCGTTAGGTAAGAGATGCACAGTAAAATTCTTATTTTATAACTTTTCTGCTCGTATTCACAGTTGCCAAAAGCAAAATGACGTGTGATTTACACGAACAAATACGTGTAATCACTTCCAACAATTAAAGCCGTGTAAAAGAATAGCGGCTGGAGATGCGGGGTATCGATCCCCGTACCTCTCGCATGCTAAGCGAGCGCTCTACCATATGAGCTACATCCCCGCTGTAGCTGTCTGACGGAAATAGGGTATATAAAACCACATTGAATTATTAGGCGGTAATGTTCCTTTTTTGCCACGATGCTGTGTTCATAATGGATATTTCAAAGACAGATGAATTTACATTAATTGAGGTCTAGACTAAAGGCATAACAATTTCAAGCAGTGACAGTGCGCTATTGTGTTGACGTCGGTTTACCGCGCTATTTGGAAATCGGGTCGATCTATGCTGGGGGTTGTCTCAAAGACAATACTGGTATTTTAAGGTCATTTGTTAGCTGCGGTTCCGGTTACATTTCTTAAAAATACGTTTTTCAGTGTGTATATTTCTTGTATTAGTATGAACAATAGATGCGATGTTGTTTTACAATGAACGCTGAACACAAAGAAAACTTTACTTATATCTTTTGATACGACCCCTTAGTTTGTTTGCTCGGGAAAACAGTGTTTCGAAGTATTTTCACTGCTTTAAAACCAATGTTATATGTAATCTGAAAATAGTGAAATGAAAAATGAAATACTATTATACTAGTATAAAACAAACTCACACTATACGGTTGTATTGCAAGGAAATCATGTAATGTACTAGGCTCTCTATATATATACACGTTCTAGTCCCCGGTTGCCTACAAGCATAAGCGGTCAATAGGCCTAAAGTGGGCCTAAAGTAGGCCCTAGCCATTAATTTGCGATTAAAAATTAGAATAATCTATCCAAATTATCTAAATTTAGAGTGAAAAAACATAAATTAACAAAATCAATACATATGTAGGCCTATCTTCCATGTGTGTTTTTTGCTGAAAAAAAAAATACTTTAATTTAATAATAATAATAATAATAATAATAATAATAATATAATAATAATAACTCAATTTTGACCTTTTAATATTTCCATTTTCAAGCTTGGGAAATGCCATATATATAAGAATAGGACCATGGAGTTAACATGTATTGCATGTATAAGTTCAAAGTACAATATCGAACTTATAAGCATTTCAACACTATTGAACTGTGACACGTAGGCCTAGATATAGGCTACTGTTATGCAAGTTTAGGCCTACATGTTTAATTGATATTTAGAGTGTGTTGTGCGAGGCACCAATGTCAAACGTTATCGTTATTTCATCAAGAAGTTCTGACTGTTACTGAACGATCGGTTTACTATATTGACAATATAAAAGTGAAATTGTGATTTTTTTTAATGGAACATTGCACAATGTACTGCGGTTGGCGCACACTAATTAGTGAAAGTGATCATGGAAACCTGTCTTTATAGCAGACAAATTTGGGTTGGTAGAGTTTAATATGACGCAAGACTGATATACACGTAAATGGCTTTTGCACACAACTCAATTTTCTTTGTAAACAAGTACATTGTCAAATACATGTATATGACATTTAGGGATGAATATGTAATTGTAGTGAAATGATTTGAATGTAAATTATCACAAATGGTAATTTGGCATGTATCAAAGGCAAATTTATTTTATGAAAAAGTGAAGGATTGGCAATCTATGTTATTATCTCGCTCTAAGAAGTTTAATTATTCAAGCTAATACGATATTTTAAGTGGATGTAAGTACATATAATTAAAGTTAATACACTTAACAAGTTTAATCTTCAAAGGATTCAGTTATTCCGGTTGTGCTATTTCTAGAAATGCACCGGCTGCATCTGCACTATACGAACTACATTACGCTCAGAAAGTGGGTAGATTTATTTTGAGTTATTTTCAATTCAATATTTCAAGAACTCTAACGAGTATTTGCTGCGAAGTATACAGGTATTGTTTTAAACAGTGAAAGAACTCGTCAATGTTGTGATTTAAGAAGATTGAAATTGGTTTTGTGGAGTTTATTTAGTCTATTTAAATGTAACATGCTATATTAGGAATCACTGTCTGCAGAAGCACATATTCTAGCTTGTACTTCCCGGGACGATCGAGTCCGTTGAGGGATTCACACCTACAAGATCAGATCAAGAGCTTCCCTGGTCGAGTGAAATTTTTGTAACAAAGTTGAAACAAAACGAGCCGAATATGTATTCATCCTGCGTGATGAGTAACATAGACATTAGATTGTCATACCGGTTCTAGTACATGTTACATACAAGACGTGCATTATCGTTTTTCTTTGTAAAGCTTTTTTTATCATAAAAAGTGTATAATTACTAATTCATTACACACCGTGAATATGAAAACACAATTAATGTAACGTTTCAAACGGTAAAGACAGATCGTCTTTATTTCCTCCAAAGATTGAAGATATATGTGCATGAAACAGTAGATATTACATTAATAATGAACCGTTTGAGATTTACATGTTATATTAATGAAACCTCACAGAATAAATATTGATACATGTATATAATAGGTTGTTCTAGCAACATATGTGGAAAAATCGTTTCCTTTCCCGAAAGGTTACACTCGTGATTTTCATACAGTGAATCCATAGATCAATATCGGTATTTATACATCATCATTTGGTACACCTCCAAGTAAAAATTAATTAATACATCATCATCAACATTCCAAACACTTGCAAAGGTTGTTACATCACTTGTTGAGAGAGTAAAATAGTCGCTCTCTGCTACATCCTGTTAATGGACAAAACTACAATACATGTTTAACAATGTCAGATAGCCTATGTGCCACACAAGCATCTTTAGATTGTATAGCAAGATTGCCAACGCGAATAAGGTAAGATATATCGTAAAAGTAATCTGAATCATCGAGCGTTATCAGCCAAAGTTTGTTACCAGTAGCAACTGTTGGTTTGCGTTCAAGAGAGTATGTAAACAGGCAATGACATATCGACCAGTTACCTATATACATTATATACACTTTTTTCGAATGAAAACACATCGATGTTAAAAGTTATCAAAGTCATTGAAAGTCTGTCTATTATAATCAAAACATAGAACATGTTGAAATCAACAACAGGTCTGCAACGTCTATGGTCCGGACCCTTACACTGGATTAACAAGTCTATAAAACTTTAACATTGCATTCTATTTTGCTTCTCAAAACGGAGTGGTTTTAATTGTGGTTTTATTTCAACTATCTATAAATTTGGATACTTTTCTTCAATATTTTCATTTCGGACACCACCCTGCAGTCAAACCCATGTTCTTTGCAGGGATATCAGTGTGTTATCTCATTGGCGACACATATCATTGCGCTGCAGAAGAGCTTTCAGTGCCATCACATCCCTCCAGAGTTCAACTTAACACCCTTTCCTGGCGCAGTCGGCGGTATCATCCAAAGTACGACATACGATATATACACACAGTCGATAGTTTCCAGCATGAAAGGGTTTCCCACTTGGGAGCAACTGTTTCATCTTAATCCACCGCCGTTCAGAACCTCTGAAGATACTTGAAATTCATTTGTCATTTCCGGATGTAAAGACACTCCAAGTTGAACGGTGTCTGGCGCGTTCGTTCGAGGTACAAGAGGTCAAACAAGGTTTCCGAATGTCTCTTTAACGGAAAAGTTCTAAACACTGATGGCGTCATTACTACAACTCAAAGACAGAATATTTATCTATTTAAAATAGGTCACTATGTCAATTTACTTTCAAAGGAAATCTTCTTAATCCGCACTCAACAACTGTAGGAGCTTGAGTTGTTTAGTGAGGGCGATGGATGGGTAACAAATTGACGTTTTGCAACAAGTTAGGTCAAAGTAGTTCCACTGTAAAAGTATAGGGTTGCGTAAACAACTAAAGGTTGGAATGCACACGGCGCACGTCATCCATCCAGCATATTATATAGCAGGGACTATACCCAATATTATACAACAATAACAACAATAACAACAATAATCAATAATATTTGTTTGAGCATGTTAACGAATGTCTGATTTGAAATATTGCAACACTAGCTTATATTGTTGAATATTGTTCCGTACAAGAATGCATTGCAACAAGTATTCGTACTGTAAACATTGAACTCGTACTTTCTGTCGCAGCGATGTACCTCACTTCACACACCACAACATTCATCCGTACTGGAATGCATCACTTCACATACTGCAACATTCGTCCGTACTGGAATGCATCATTTGACATACCACAACATTCATCCGTACTGGAATGCATCACTTCACATACTGCAACATTCGTCCGTACTGGAATGCATCATTTGACATACCACAACATTCGTCCGTACTGGAATGCATCATTTGACATACCACAACATTCGTCCGTACTGGAATGCATCACTTCACATACTGCAACATTCGTCCGTACTGGAATGCATCATTCCACGTACCACAATATTCGTCCGTACTGGAATGCATCATTTCACATACTGCAACATTCGTCCGTACTGGAATGCATCACTTCACGTACCACAACATTCGTCTGTGATGAAATGCATCCTTTGACATACTGCAACATTCGTCCGTGATGAAATGCATCATTTGACATACTGCAACATTCGTCCGTACTGGAATGCATAATTTCACGTACCGCAACATTCGTCCGTATTTAAATGCATCATTTCACCTACCGCAACATTCGTCCGTACTGGAATGCATCACTTCACGTACCACAACATTCGTCCGTGATGAAATGCATCCTTTGACATACTGCAACATTCGTCCGTGATGAAATGCATCATTTGACATACTGCAACATTCGTCCGTACTGGAATGCATCATTCCACGTACCACAATATTCGTCCGTACTGGAATGCATCATTTCACATACTGCAACATTCGTCCGTACTGGAATGCATCACTTCACGTACCACAACATTCGTCCGTGATGAAATGCATCCTTTGACATACTGCAACATTCGTCCGTGATGAAATGCATCATTTGACATACTGCAACATTCGTCCGTACTGGAATGCATAATTTCACGTACCGCAACATTCGTCCGTATTTAAATGCATCATTTCACCTACCGCAACATTCGTCCGTACTGGAATGCATCATTTGAGATACTGCAACATTCGTCCGTACTGAAATGCATCATTTCACATACTGCAACATTTGTCCGTACTGGAATGCATCATTTCACATACTGCAACATTCGTCCGTACTGGAATGCATCATTTCACGTACCGCAACATTCGTCCGTACTGGAATGCATCATTTCACATACTGCATCATTCGTCCGAACTGGAATGCATAATTTCACGTACCGCAACATTCGTCCGTATTGAAATGCATCATTTCACATACTGCAACATTCGTCCGTATTGGAATGCATCATTTGACATACTGCAACATTCGTCCGTACTGGAATATATCATTTCACATACCGCAACATTCGTCCGAACTGGAATGCATCATTTCACCTATCGCAACATTCGTCCGTACTGGAATGCATCATTTCACATACCGCAACATTCGTCCGAACTGGAATGCATCATTTCACCTATCGCAACATTCGTCCGTACTGGAATGTAACATTTGACATACCGCAACATTCGTCCCTATTGGAATGTATCATTTGACATACTGCAACATTCGTCCGTATTTGACATACTGCAACATTCGTCCGTATTGGAATGCATCATTTCACATACCGCAAGATTCGTCCGTATTGGAATGTATCATTTGACATACCGCAACATTCGTCCGTACTTGAATGCATCATTTCACGTACCGCAACATTCGTCCGTACTGAAATGCATCAGTTTACGTACCGCAACATTCGTCCGTACTGGAATGCATCATTTCACGTACCGCAACATTCGTTCGTACTCGAATGCATCATTTCACGTACCGCAACATTCGTCCGTACTGGAATGCATCATTTCACGAACCGCAACATTCTTCCGTACTGGAATGCATCATTTTACGTACCGCAACATTCGTTCGTACTGGAATGCATCATTTTACGTACCGCAACATATGTCCGTACTGGAATGCATCATTTCACGTACCGCAACATTCGTCCGTACTGGAATGCATCATTTCACGTACCGCAACATTCGTCCGTACTGGAATGCATCTACGACTTCATCCGAATGTATCGTCGACGTGTACTGTCACATCAATCCCCTACATTATTCCTACCTACCTACCTACCTACCTACCTTCCAACTACCTACCTACCTACCAACAACTTAGATACTACTGAACTACTGGGGGGCATCCTAGAAGTTGGTTTTACATGTATATACGTACCGTACGTATCATACCGTTATGAATTATATGCCGGAAAAGTTGACGAAAACGCGAAAACTAAACCGATCACTTTGCATTATAGGGAGTCAGTTGAGGTCTCTAACATAATCTGATTTGACACCTCATATAGCAAACAGTTACAATGCTGACACCTCATATAGCAAACAGTTACAATGCTGACACCTCATATAGCAAACAGTTACAATGCTGACACCTCATATAGCAAACAGTTACAATGCTGACACCTCATATAGCAAACAGTTACAATGCTGACACCTCATATAGCAAACAGTTACAATGCTGACACCTCATATAGCAAACAGTTACAATGCTGACACCTCATATAGCAAACAGTTACAATGCTGACACCTCATATAGCAAACAGTTACAATGCTGACAGCTTTTTGAATTGACCAGAGGTCATTTTTTTCAAAACTTCATTTTTTACTTTCTTGTGTGAAATATTCAGTAAGTAATCAACTGGGCCAAACATACATCATACATTTCATGTCATACTTTTGCTGTTCCTGCAGTTAATATGATATGACAGGATCTATCCATCGCATTTATACCAGACACGTGTACGCACATTGTGTGCTAGGAACAATAACCGGCGACGACCTCATAATCTCACCGTGCGACTGTTTTGCATATTCACGTTTTTTCGGCTTTTCTCATGTTGGGCCAACGTCATTAGAACGATTGTTTCTCATAAACCTCATAAAGGACCGTGAACATATTTTTCCGGACCTATACTTTCTTTTGCCCATGGGTTTACTTCCTGTTCTTTTGCAGGGATCAGTACTAGAAATGTTGAACACAAAACCACATATCGTCTGTACTGTTGCAGTGATCAATACTGGAAACATTGCAACACCTTACAAGTATCATTGTAACAGTTTTCAGTGCTGCATTAACTACTAGTATCTCAATGTGGAATTCGCCACTGCAATTAGTACAACAATTACTTGTGACAGTAACACGTTCAACAATTACTTGTGACAGTAACACGTTCTACGGGTATTACAATTCTCAATTCTTACTGTTATCCTTTACGGGTATATAGCAGCACTGTTCATAATATGTACGAAATTCAACGATAGCGGTTATTACAGAGGTTTATGTACAGCTAGGATATTCGTGACGAGGTTTATGTACAGCTAGGGTATTCGTGATGAGGTTTATGTACAGCTTGGGTATTAGTGACGAGGTTTAGGTACAGCTTGGGTATTCGTGATGAGGTTTATGTACAGCTTGGGTATTCGTGACGAGGTTTATGTACAGCTAGGATATTCGTGACGAGGTTTATGTACAGCTAGGATATTTGTGACGAGGTTTATGTACAGCTAGGGTATTCGTGACGAGGTTTAGGTACAGCTAGGTTATTCGTCACGAGGTTTATGTACAGCTAGGGTATTCGTGACGAGGTGTATGTACAGCTAGGGTATTCGTGACGAGGTGTATGTACAGCTAGGGTATTCGTGACGAGGTTTAGGTACAGCTTGGGAATTCGTGACGAGGTTTATGTACAGCTAGGATATTCGTGACGAGGTTTAGGTACAGCTTGGGTATTCGTGACGAGGTTTATGTACAGCTAGGATATTCGTGACGAGGTTTATGTACAGCTAGGATATTTGTGACGAGGTTTATGTACAGCTAGGGTATTCGTGACGAGGTTTAGGTACAGCTAGGTTATTCGTCACGAGGTTTATGTACAGCTAGGGTATTCGTGACGAGGTGTATGTACAGCTAGGGTATTCGTGACGAGGTGTATGTACAGCTAGGGTATTCGTGACGAGGTTTAGGTACAGCTTGGGTATTCGTGACGAGGTTTATGTACAGCTAGGATATTCGTGACGAGGTTTAGGTACAGCTTGGGTATTCGTGACGAGGTTTATGTACAGCTAGGATATTTGTGACGAGGTTTATGTACAGCTAGGGTATTCGTGACGAGGTTTATGTACAGCTAGGATATTTGTGACGAGGTTTATGTACAGCTAGGATATTTGTGACGAGGTTTATGTACAGCTAGGGTATTCGTGACGAGGTTTATGTACAGCTAGGATATTTGTGACGAGGTTTATGTACAGCTAGGATATTTGTGACGAGGTTTATGTACAGCTAGGGTATTCGTGACGAGGTTTAGGTACAGCTTGGGTATTCGTGACGAGGTGTATGTACAGCTAGGATATTCGTGACGAGGTGTATGTACAGCTAGGGTATTCGTGACGAGGTTTAGTTACAGCTTGGGTATTCGTGACGAGGTTTATGTATAGCTAGGGTATTCGTGACGAGGTTTATGTACAGCTAGGATATTCGTGACGAGGTTTAGGTACAGCTTGGGTATTCGTGACGAGGTTTATGTACAGCTAGGATATTTGTGACGAGGTTTATGTACAGCTAGGGTATTCGTGACGAGGTTTATGTACAGCTAGGATATTCGTGACGAGGTTTAGGTACAGCTTGGGTATTCGTGACGAGGTGTATGTACAGCTAGGATATTTGTGACGGGGTTTATGTACAGCTAGGGTATTCGTGACGAGGTTTAGGTACAGCTAGGATATTCGTGACGAGGTTTATGTACAGCTAGGATATTTGTGACGAGGTTTATGTACAGCTAGGGTATTCGTGACGAGGTTTATGTACAGCTAGGATATTTGTGACGAGGTTTATGTACAGCTAGGATATTTGTGACGAGGTTTATGTACAGCTAGGGTATTCGTGACGAGGTTTATGTACAGCTAGGATATTTGTGACGAGGTTTATGTACAGCTAGGATATTTGTGACGAGGTTTATGTACAGCTAGGGTATTCGTGACGAGGTTTAGGTACAGCTTGGGTATTCGTGACGAGGTGTATGTACAGCTAGGATATTCGTGACGAGGTGTATGTACAGCTAGGGTATTCGTGACGAGGTTTAGTTACAGCTTGGGTATTCGTGACGAGGTTTATGTATAGCTAGGGTATTCTTGACGAGGTTTATGTACAGCTAGGATATTCGTGACGAGGTTTAGGTACAGCTTGGGTATTCGTGACGAGGTTTATGTACAGCTAGGATATTTGTGACGAGGTTTATGTACAGCTAGGGTATTCGTGACGAGGTTTATGTACAGCTAGGATATTCGTGACGAGGTTTAGGTACAGCTTGGGTATTCGTGACGAGGTGTATGTACAGCTAGGATATTTGTGACGGGGTTTATGTACAGCTAGGGTATTCGTGACGAGGTTTAGGTACAGCTAGGATATTCGTGACGAGGTTTATGTACAGCTAGTATATTCGTGACGAGGTGTATGTACAGCTTGGGTATTCGTGACAAGGTTTATGTACAGCTAGTATATTCGTGACGAGGTGTATGTACAGCTTGGGTATTCGTGACAAGGTTTATGTACAGCTAGGTTATTCGTGATGAGGTTTATGTACAGCTAGGATATTCGTGACGAGGTTTATGTACAGCTAGGGTATTTGTGACGAGGTTTATGTACAGCTAGGATATTCGTGACGAGGTTTATGTACAGCTAGGGTATTCGTGACGAGGTGTATGTACAGCTTGGGTATTCGTGACAAGGTTTATGTACAGCTAGGATATTCGTGACGAGGTTTATGTACAGCTAGGGTATTCGTGATGAGGTTTATGTACAGCTAGGGTATTCGTGATGAGGTTTATGTACAGCTAGGTTATTCGTGATGAGGTTTATGTACAGCTAGGATATTCGCGATGAGGTTTATGTACAGCTTGGATATTTGTGACGAGGTTTATGTACAGCTAGGATATTCGTGACGAGGTTTATGTACAGCTAGGATATTCGTGACGAGGTGTATGTACAGCTTGGGTATTCGTGACGAGGTTTATGTACAGCTAGGATATTCGTGATGAGGTTTATGTACAGCTAGGTTATTCGTGACGAGGTTTATGTACAGCTAGGGTATTCGTGACGAGGTGTATGTACAGCTAGGGAATTCGTGATGAGGTTTATGTACAGCTAGGTTATTCGTGACGAGGTTTATGTACAGCTAGTATATTCGTGACGAGGTGTATGTACAGCTTGGGTATTCGTGACGAGGTTTATGTACAGCTAGGGTATTCGTGACGAGGTTTATGTACAGCTAGGATATTCGTGACGAGGTTTATGTACAGCTAGGGTATTCGTGACGAGGTTTATGTACAGCTTGGGTATTCGTGACAAGGTTTATGTACAGCAAGGATATTCGTGACGAGGTTTATGTACAGCTAGGTTATTCTTGACGAGGTTTATGTACAGCTAGGGTATTCGTGACGAGGTGTATGTACAGCTAGTATATTCGTGACGAGGTGTATGTACAGCTTGGGTATTCGTGACGAGGTTTATGTACAGCTTGGGTATTCGTGACGAGGTTTATGTACAGCTAGGGTATTCGTGACGAGGTTTATGTACAGCTAGGGTATTCGTGATGAGGTTTATGTACAGCTAGGATATTCGTGACGAGGTTTATGTACAGCTAGGATATTCGTGACAAGGTTTATATATAGCTAGGGTATTCGTGACGAGGTTTATGTACAGCTAGGTTATTCGTGATGAGGTTTATGTACAGCTAGGATATTCGTGACGAGGTTTATGTACAGCTAGGGAATTCGTGATGAGGTTTATGTACAGCTTGGATATTCGTGACGAGGTTTATGTAAAGCTAGGGTATTCGTGACGAGGTTTATGTACAGTTAGGTTATTCGTGATGAGGTTTATGTACAGCTAGGATATTCGTGACGAGGTTTATGTACAGCTAGGGTATTCGTGACGAGGTTTATGTACAGCTAGGGTATTCTTGACGAGGTGTATGTACAGCTAGTATATTCGTGACGAGGTGTATGTACAGCTTGGGTATTCGTGACGAGGTTTATGTACAGCTAGGGTATTCGTGACGAGGTTTATGTACAGCTAGGGTATTCGTGACGAGGTGTATGTACAGCTAGTATATTCGTGACGAGGTGTATGTACAGCTTGGGTATTCGTGACGAGGTTTATGTACAGCTAGGGTATTCGTGACGAGGTTTATGTACAGCTAGGGTATTCGTGATGAGGTTTATGTACAGCTAGGATATTCGTGACGAGGTTTATGTACAGCTAGGATGTTCGTGACAAGGTTTATATATAGCTAGGGTATTCGTGACGAGGTTTATGTACAGCTAGGTTATTCGTGATGAGGTTTATGTACAGCTAGGATATTCGTGACGAGGTTTATGTACAGCTAGGGTATTCGTGACGAGGTTTAGGTACAGCTAGGGTATTCGTGACGAGGTTTATGTACATCTAGGATATTCGTGACGAGGTTTATGTACAGCTAGGGTATTCGTGACGAGGTTTATGTACAGCTAGGATATTCGTGACGAGGTTTATGTACAGCTAGGGAATTCGTGATGAGGTTTATGTACAGCTTGGATATTCGTGACGAGGTTTATGTAAAGCTAGGGTATTCGTGACGAGGTTTATGTACAGCTAGGTTATTCGTGATGAGGTTTATGTACAGCTAGGATATTCGTGACGAGGTTTATGTACAGCTAGGGTATTCGTGACGAGGTTTATGTACAGCTAGGGTATTCGTGACGAGGTGTATGTACAGCTAGTATATTCGTGACGAGGTGTATGTACAGCTTGGGTATTCGTGACGAGGTTAATGTACAGCTAGGGTATTCGTGACGAGGTTTATGTACAGCTAGGGTATTCGTGACGAGGTGTATGTACAGCTAGTATATTCGTGACGAGGTGTATGTACAGCTTGGGTATTCGTGACGAGGTTTATGTACAGCTAGGGTATTCGTGACGAGGTTTATGTACAGCTAGGGTATTCGTGATGAGGTTTATGTACAGCTAGGATATTCGTGACGAGGTTTATGTACAGCTAGGATGTTCGTGACAAGGTTTATATATAGCTAGGGTATTCGTGACGAGGTTTATGTACAGCTAGGTTATTCGTGATGAGGTTTATGTACAGCTAGGATATTCGTGACGAGGTTTATGTACAGCTAGGGTATTCGTGACGAGGTTTAGGTACAGCTAGGGTATTCGTGACGAGGTTTATGTACAGCTAGGATATTCGTGACGAGGTTTATGTACAGCTAGGGTATTCGTGACGAGGTTTATGTACAGCTAGGATATTCGTGACGAGGTTTATGTACAGCTAGGATATTCGTGACAAGGTTTATATATAGCTAGGGAATTCGTGATGAGGTTTATGTACAGCTAGGATATTCGTGACGAGGTTTAGGTACAGCTAGGTAATTCGTGACGATGCTGTCTATGAATTTTCATACGCTGATCCTGTTGGCCCCTGTGCTTGATATGGCGGAATGACCGGACCATAAACACAGTCCGGCGCTCTGGCGAGTCTCTGAAGTATATCGACAGGGGGACATTACGCTTTACGACATGCATAATGCGGTACTCGCTCCACTCAGAGACGTGTTCTAAGGAATGTGTAATAGCCGACATCTAGCAATCTTTAATATGCTATTTTTACAAATCGCCTCATGAATATATCTACAAAGCAAAATTGTGTTTAGAAAGATCGCCATTAGCAATCGAGCTTTATAAATCTCAGATTGGAGCGACGTAAGAACCTATGGATTATTTTTCTGAATTTAATGGATCTTGTATGGGCGTCGATCTCAATCCAGTAGCTTTTATCATCATTTGATTACAGCCAACAACTCCATCGGAACACTTTATAGTTTGCCTGTACTCCACACCACTACAAAGAAAGTCAAAAATTACGATTAGGCTGCTTTGAAGTTGTGTCCCTTTGAAGAGCCGTTGGAATATCAATTAAAGGAAAATAAAAGCCGTCACACATAATTAAAGATTATTCTTGAATAAAACAAGGAAACACACATTTATTGCTTTTAATCATCTTTCGAGTTGTGGATGGGAATTAATCCTTTGCTAAACAGTTGCGAGACAGACACCAGTTTCTACAGACTCGGAGCTAACCCCCTGAGTGCCGAGGGACCTTATCTGTCTCTGCACAGTGATCTTGTAAGGCGACTTACTATCAGCCGAATGCTCTTTCTAAGGTCTGACTTGAAAAGGTAGAGTATGACTGGTTCCTCTTGACTTCTACACAGAACAATGTATGTTATCGCACTAGGATTTTCTATTAGGGGTTCATTAAGACATTTATGTTCATCTAATTGCAGAATTTATTCGATTAACTCTTTGGCTGCTAAATATCTCATCATCGAAATCTTATATCCTCGTATTCCTGACGTCAAGTAGGCAGGGTTTCCTCTCCCGTCGGTTCATTGAAACATTCCCTCCGCGATATCTTACATCTCTAATGCAGGTACTGTCCTCTCGTGATTGTCCAAAGCTGTCATCCAGACCCTAGAGAAAACTATTCAATTGACGACCAACCCAGTCTAGAAAATTATAGCAAGTCTAGATTACTCAGCTCTGAAATTAAGGCATCTTTAGGGTTCCATTTGGTATAACTATTTGAATTGTTTGTAAAATGTTGCTGGTAAGAAAACAATATTTCTGAGACTTAATGTTAGTCTAGTGCTTGTCCAAGCGCATATTTCCCGGAACAATCTGCCAACTTAAGGAGATTAATATCCGGCCAGCAGTGAGACGATCTTCTAATATTGTTGACCGTGTAATCTTCTGTCGCCTCATTCTTCACTAAAACAGTTTACAGTTTTACACGTTTGTAATTAACCTCTAGTGAAACGATTGTGCAATAGGAGAGTTAAGATAGGTAAAGTGGATTGTTCAGATTTCTTGCCAAACCTTTGCTTTCTATACTACTGTATGCTTTCCTACAGTGCGATCTGATATTTGGATGGGTGGCCTTACGTTACTTCATATATTAGCGAAATTGATTTATAATGTGTCTACCATTGCAGCATAATGTTTCGCTGTTCGATAATACAAAGGTAATGAAACCATCCCCCGTTAAATTAACGACTGCCAGCCACTTGACGTTATAAGCATCTAATCAAAAGTAGCTGTAACATCGCATAAGCATAGGAGGGCGTATTACATTGCAGCTTGTTTAACTCGATTCATATAAATAATTGTTTTTTCTTAAAATATTTTTTATTATCTTATTTCAAGTTTACTCTTTGTCATACATATATAGAGAAGAACTGGTTGTCTCTGTATAGATCATAAAGTGTATAACGGTAGCAATGGGGTTAATGTAAACATTTCATCCCATTCTTTGTTGACAAGACCAGGGATTTAACAGATTTTCTGTTGCTGTCCAAGAACAGTGTACGTTCCTGCAGTCCTTGGCGCGGCCAATGCAACTTCCTTTCATCCTATTTCCGACGGAAAAAGGCAAAAACTTGAAATGCTTTATCACCACTATTCTCCATAATAATTCCCGCGAGTGAATGACATAATCTTCCCGGCATTGTTAAGAACAGAATGACTGAATATAAACGGGCTTGTGAAATGTTCGTCGGCGCATTGCCGCATTTTTATTCCGGTATTCTCCCTCTGCAGACGGAGACTTTGTAATTACGGAATCAAAATATCATCAAATTCTAACCTAATGATTTTCAGCTATAAATTTTATAACTATCGGAAACGCTTTGAAAATTGTTCAAAGGCAAATGGTAATGGTTGCGTTTGAAGTATGAGAGACCGTTCGGGAAATATTTCCAATGATTTAGGAGAGCGAATTGTCAAGCACAATATGTTTGTTTTTTCTCAGTAGATTCACTCGTTCTCCCCTTTGTTTGTCCCATACAATGCGTATGCATGAGCTGGCGAAAATCGAAGACATGAAAATTCACACCCTTTGCGATTCGCGCCAAAAATCATCAAGGCAAGATTAAACCAGAAATCGAAATTCTTCTTTGTTTTCCATAGCCATTTTTATCGCTAGCTCGCGATGGAAGCCGTAAAGGAAATTTAAAACTGCTCGTAAATTTGCCGATATTGCGTAAAATAAATACACATCAAACAAAAATGGGATTAATGCACTGGCGCGAACCGCGAGTTAGGCTTTTATTCTGTCCCCTGGTTGTGGCAAAAGCAGACGACATATGGAATACTGCCAGAACTGCTCATCTCGCCCCGTCTGCATGCTGCTACTTAAACCGCCGTGTCTCCCGTCAAAGCAGCAGTTACTTCCCTTTCATTGAGTTCGCTTTGAAACCGTGACCTCCGACATTGATAAATGAAGATGAATCAACACGAGGTTAGAGTTATCTCCCTTTATGACACATCGCCATCTTCGATTGTCTCAGTTGCATAATGACTGGTATTATTTCGTAATGCGATGGGCAAACCACGTTGTTGTTGCTGAGTGTTTCTGTCTTTTGTTATTATACTATTTTGTGACATAAAATTTCTCAAACCAAATATTACCTATTGTCAGACAGACTCTGTTTGGGCAAATATAGAAAACGAAAATTGATTTGATTTTAGGCCTCGGTATAGTAGCAATATGATTCAACAAAAGTAATATTTGAACCCGAAATATATAATATATATAGGATATTTGACATTTCTCGTTGAATACCATGTATATCTCATCGAGTGAAGTAGAAAAGCATATTTTCACGAGTGGCTTAGCCACGAGTGTAAATATACTATTTCTAATTCACGAGATGAGATATACATGGTATTCGACGAAAAATGTCAAATGTTCTATTTATTAGATTTAACCATTTATGTAAAGTTCGAAAATGACGTTATTACAGTGAGAGGAGCATCCATGCTCCATTTGCTTTATCAAGGTCATCTTATGACGTCATCCTATTGTTATGATGACGTCATACGATCGAAAGTTAGCCACGAGTGTAAATATACTATTTCTAATTCACGAGATGAGATATACATGGTATTCGACGAAAAATGTCAAATGTTCTATTTATTAGATTTAACCATTTATGTAAAGTTCGAAAATGACGTTATTACAGTGAGAGGAGCATCCATGCTCCATTTGCTCCAAGGTCATCTTATGACGTCATCCTATTGTTATGATGACGTCATACGATCGAAAAAAAAATTCACGCAGTAGAATAATATGTTATTTCACTCAGTGAAAATACGGATTTTATTTTAACCAATAAATGCCGTATTTCACCACTGAAAATATAATAAATAATATATATACATAATAGATGGAACATATCTTCAAATCTTCAAGTGATGCTACGTCTAAAGCATCCCTTTTGGTATGTCCACTATCTTATTTGTATAGCCCTTCAAAGACCTGATCCGATATCAACATGGAGATGATGCAGTAGTATCCATCGACAAGTACAATAGGACCATCAACAACAGTGTTATACATGTATCATATTTTGTTATTTCCTTACATTCCACCTGATGAAGGAGTGGGTATGTACTCCGAAACGTCGTGTATTTTCACATTAAAGAAGTTGTTATCCAGGAAATCTTCCTGTTCTTGAGTTTAAATTTGAAGATGAAGTTGTCTGTCACTATATGTTTGTAGTTGAGGATATATTCGGAGCAGTTGGATTCGTTTCAGTGTGTTGGTACAGTAAAACTTATTTTCCTAGAACGTACGTGCAACGAAGATTTTCCAAAGAAATCTATGTGATTGAAAACCAACACGTGTACCCTGCCTGTCACGTGTTCTATTCACGTTCCTCACGTTGTACACGTGCGATTCACGTCTTATATATGTCATGTTTGAAGATTGAAGATTTTAAGTTCCTTATTCAGATATATATCACGACAAACTTGGAAATACATCATACGAATCGTTAGCCAAAGGAAATCGACGAAGAACGTTCACAAAAGGTTTCCTAACAAGAAAGAAGATACCTTTATGGGCCGACACCAGGAACATGTCAGAAAATAAGGTCCGTATTTCGAAGCCCTCTCAGTTACATTTGTTTCTGGAGGTAAGTATTGATCATTTGTCTAAGAAATAATAGCAGTCGTCGAGTCTTAATGACCTTGACCTCCAATTATGAGGGCATGCATTGCACGTGCTTCCCGTGTTTGACGAGAATTGTTCGCGTGAGTGAACACTGATGTAGCGGAACGGCTGATGAGACTGGTCTACAATCACTGCTAAACACTTCAACACAAACACGGCACCAGGGGGCGCCACGATACCCCAACACAGACAATGAGACGATAAGATAAACCAACTTGGAAAAGAAACGATATATCATGTAAAACAAATGATTGAAACATTCCCCAGAAGTCAGCTGAATTTTTGAAACATAAGCTCCTCATGTTCCTTCTAAATACATCGATTGGGAACTGTGAGTAGAACGGCTAAAACCACTCAAGGGTGAAGCTTAAGCCAAGCTTAATTGGTTAGATTGGATTAACAGTTTCTTTTGTTAAAATTTTGTTGGCGTTCCAAGAACAGGATTTTTCCAAATGTTGGCGTAGCAAGAAGACAGCACTAGGACAGGTGTGAGAGTGAAATGGGAGCTGTTTGGTCATGGCGTCCTACGGTGACGCTTCGTTACAATAACAACTAGTCCAAAGAGGTCAAGTGCATCAATCTTTTATATTAATTAAATTTCAGCATTTCAGAATTTTAAAAACATAGCTATCAAACATTCTTGCCAAAATTCATGTTAAAAAGGCGAGTTCAGCACCTCCTGTGTATTTAACAATGCCTATCGTTAACAAACACATTTATCCTGCAGCAGTATTACAGTGTGTATTCTGTTGAATATGTGGCGGCGTTTCTTTTGCAAGTGAGTTGAATATGTGCGGTCTTTGAGCATGTTGAGCACCAAGACAGTCAGAAGTGTCACAGGTACAATAGCACCAAGATAGTCACAAGTGTCACATATACAATAGCGCCAAGACAGTCAGAAGTGTCACAGATACAATAACACCAAGACAGTCAGAAGTGTCACATATACAATAGCGCCAAGATAGTCAGAAGTGTCACAGATACAATAGCACCAAGGTAGACAGAAGTGTCACAGATACAATAGCACCGAGATAGTCAGAAGTGTCACAGATACAATAGCACCAAGACAGTCAGAAGTGCCACAGATACAATTACACCAAGATAGTCAGAAGTGTCACAGATACAATTACACCAATACAGTCAGAAGTGTCACAGATACAATAGCACCAAGATATTCAGAAGTGTCACAGATACAATAGCACCAAGGTAGACAGAAGTGTCACAGATACAATAGCACCGAGATAGTCAGAAGTGTCACAGATACAATAGCACCAAGACAGTCAGAAGTGCCACAGATACAATTACACCAAGATAGTCAGAAGTGTCACAGATACAATTACACCAATACAGTCAGAAGTGTCACAGATACAATAGCACCAAGATATTCAGAAGTGTCACAGATACAATTACACCAATACAGTCAGAAGTGTCACAGATACAATAGCACCAAGATAGTCAGAAGTGTCACAGATACAATAGCACCAAGATAGTCAGAAGTGTCACAGGTACAATTACACCGAGATAGTCAGAAGCGTCACATATACAATAGCGCCAAGATAGTCAGAAGTGTCACAGATACAATAACACCAAGACAGTCAGAAGTGTCACAGATACAATAGCACCAAGATAGTCAGAAGTGTCACAGATACAATAGCGCCAAGATAGTCGGAAGTGTCACAGATACAATAACACCAAGATAGTCAGAAGTGTCACAGATACAATAGCACCAAGATAGTCAGAAGTGTCACAGATACAATAGCACCAAGATAGTCAGAAGTGTCACAGATACAATAGCACCAAGATAGTCAGAAGTGTCGCAGATACAATAGCACCGAGATAGACAGAAGTGTCACAGATACAATAGCACCAAGATAGACAGAAGTGTCACAGATACAATAGCACCAAGATAGTCAGAAGTGTCGCAGATACAATAGCACCAAGACAGTCAGAAGTGTCACAGATACAATAGCACCAAGATAGACAGAAGTGTCACAGATACAATAGCACCAAGATAGTCAGAAGTGTCACAGATACAATAACACCAAGACAGTCAGAAGTGTCACAGGTACAATAGCACCAAGATAGTCACACGTGTCACATATACACTAGCGCCAAGATAGTCAGAAGTGTCACAGATACAAACAATTACACCAAGACAGTCAGAAGTGTCACAGGTACAATAGCACCAAGATAGTCAGAAGTGTCACAGATACAATAACACCAAGATAGTCAGAAGTGTCACAGATACAATAGCACCAAGATAGTCAGAAGTGTCACAGATACAATAGCACCAAGATAGTCAGAAGTGTCACAGATACAATAGCACCAAGATAGTCAGAAGTGTCACAGATACAATAACACCAAGACAGTCAGAAGTGTCACAGGTACAATAGCACCAGGATAGTCACACGTGTCACAGATACAAACAATTACAACAAGATAGTCAGAAGTGTCACAGATACAATAGCACCCAGATAGTCAGAAGTGTCACAGATACAATAGCGCCAAGATAGTCAGAAGTGTCACAGATACACTAGCACCAAGATAGTCAGAAGTGTCACAGATACAATAACACCAAGATAGTCAGAAGTGTCACAGATACAATTACACCAAGATAGTCAGAAGTGTCACAGATACAATAACACCAAGATAGTTAGAAGTGTCACAGATACACTAGCACCAAGATAGACAGAAGTGTCACAGATACAATATCACCCAGATAGTCAGAAGTGTCACAGGTACAATAGCACCAAGATAGTCAGAAGTGTCACAGATACAATAGCACCACGATAGTCAGAAGTGTCACAGATACAATAGCACCAAGATAGTCAGAAGTGTCACAGATACACTAGCACCAAGATAGTCACAAATGTCACAGATACAATAACACCAAGATAGTCAGAAGTGTCACAGATACAATTACACCAAGATAGTCAGAAGTGTCACAGATACAATAACACCAAGAAAGTCAGAAGTGTCACAGATACACTAGCACCAAGATAGACAGAAGTGTCACAGATATAATAGCACCCAGATAGTCAGAAGTGTCACAGATACAATTACACCAAGATAGTCAGAAGTGTCACAGATACAATAACACCAAGATAGTCAGAAGTGTCACAGATACACTAGCACCAAGATAGACAGAAGTGTCACAGATACAATAGCACCAAGATAGTCAGAAGTGTCACAGATACAATTACACCAAGATAGTCAGAAGTGTCACAGATACAATTACACCAAGATAGTCAGAAGTGTCACAGATACAATAACACCAAGACAGTCAGAAGTGTCACATATACAATAGCACCAAGACAGTCAGAAGTGTCACATATACAATAGCACCAAGACAGTCAGAAGTGTCACAGATACAATAACACCAAGATAGTCAGAAGTGTCACAGATACAATAGCACTAAGATAGTCAGAAGTGTCACAGATACAATTACACCAATACAGTCAGAAGTGTCACAGATACAATTACACCAAGACAGTCAGAAGTGTCACAGATACAATAGCACCAAGACAGCCAGAAGTGTCACAGATACAATAGCACCAAGACAGTCAGAAGTGTCACAGATACAATAGCGCCAAGATAGTCAGAAGTGTCACAGATACAATTACACTAATACAGTTAGAAGTGTCACAGATACAATTTCACCAATACAGTCAGAAGTGTCACAGATACAATTACACCAAGATAGTCAGAAGTGTCACAGATACAATAGCACCAAGATAGTCAGAAGTGTCACAGATACAATAGCACCAAGATAGTCAGAAGTGTCACAGATACAATTACACCAATACAGTCAGAAGTGTCACAGATACAATTACACCAAGACAGTCAGAAGTGTCACAGATACAATTACACTAATACAGTCAGAAGTGTCACAGATACAATTACACCAAGATAGACAGAAGTGTCACAGATACAATAGCGCCAAGATAGTCAGAAGTGTCACAGATACAATTACACCAAGATAGTCAGAAGTGTCACAGATACAATTACACCAAGATAGTCAGAAGTGTCACAGATACAATTACACCAAGATAGTCAGAAGTGTCACAGATACAATAACACCAAGACAGTCAGAAGTGTCACAGATACAATAACACCAAGACAGTCAGAAGTGTCACAGATACAATAGCACCAAGATAGTCAGAAGTGTCACAGATACAATAACACCAAGATAGTCAGAAGTGTCACAGATACAATTACACCAAGATAGTCAGAAGTGTCACAGATACAATAGCGCCAAGATAGTCAGAAGTGTCACAGATACAATTACACCAAGACAGTCAGAAGTGTCACAGATACAATAGCACCAAGATAGTCAGAAGTGTCACAGATACAATTAGATTGGTATCAATACATTTACCTCCTTTCTGTTTTATTGTTTTGTTTTATTTTGTGGTGATAAGCGCGGTGATAAGTAAACAATTGTTTATGTTTCATTTTTATTTCGATAACTATCATTGTTGTATTAGCCTTGTTGGAAGTTTTCTTTATTCGTGTTGTCGCTTGGTTCATTATTCCTCGAGAGATACACGTTGCTAAAGTATCGGATCAAGAAAACTAGACAAAAACATTATATTATTATATAACATTTACAGAGAAAATTAAAAAAAAAAAAATATCGGATCAAAATGACTGACAATCATAGACCAAAAAAGTAGCCAAAATCAGTATGTCTACTTCCATCATCCTTGATTGTACAGACATTATGTTCAGATTCAAAGCAATACGATTTCCTTACTTCAGTTTTCCACAACGTACATAATGGTACATGTCACTGTACCGTGCTTTAGAGTCACCGATTGTAACCGATAGGCCGAAGATTGATCGATAAAGAATCGTATGTATCTGTAGGATAAAACATGCCAATGGGTGTTTATGGGCTTTAAAACCCGTTAGGGCCCGAGTGTTTATCCCGAGAGTAAGGGTTTTAAGTATCATAAACACCCTCTGGCATGTTTTATCAATCTTACAAACCGACCCCATGGTTAAATTGTATGTTTCATCTATTCTAATTGAAACACAAAAGGAGCCATTGGTTTAAGGCCGTAGGTATATGTTTCACTTAAGATCCATCCTCAACCAGCCTAGTCTATATTGCATAGTGGTATTCATTTCGGGTTCGAGACGGGACATTGGAAGAAAAAAAACATTTGCAGATTGATGTTCGAATTAACAGTTATTTTCCAGACATAACACACACTAACTTTCATCTAAAACTTGACATTTCTGCATTTAATATAGATATTTGAATTGCAGCATTATTAAGATAATTGCCCGGCGTTGAGGGAAATATAACGTTACAATCCCGTGGATTACCACATAATCCCCGGGATGATACATCCACATGAGGATTATTGAGTATAATGTTATTGCCAGTATTGTGATGTGACGTCACTGGAGGTTTGTAAGCGGAATAGAGTGGTGGTATTGTTAGTAGAGAGCAGCTTTGAAGACAGTAATCGTAAAACGGATCGCATTGTGGGAAAAGAACGGGAACGTAGCGTCAACAATCGTTCTTCAACGTGATGTAGTCGGTAGAGATCGACTGTTAATATCGTAGTTATATTGTCATTTAGTTTCTTGAGGCAGTTGTTGGTACATTCAGTGCAAATGCCCAGATCGTTCCGACCATGAGGATTTTACCGGGTGGTGGAGGAGACGGGTTCGATACAAATCGGCTTCAGTGAACGAGGATACATAGTATATATCTGCGACTGTTTGCTGACAGATGATTGACAGACATGTATCAAATATCCCAATACCTACATTGACGCGGGCGGGACTGAACTCTAACTGCGTGTCTCAAATAAAAGTTTTAAAAGTTTTTATGTTCTTAATAAAATGATTCATATGTCTAGTTTTTCTATCGACAGATCACTGCATGTCTGCTCTTTATTCAATCGCCTACAACAAACAGGAAACGAGTCCTTTAACATTTCAGACTTTTTCCAACCCATCACATTGATTATGTATTAATTCTTTGAAGTACGACATAATTTAGTCACCCGAGCCACCGATCCGAATATCAGAGGACGGGTTTTTGTGCAACATTACAATAATCTAGGAAAATGTTTTTGATGTTTAATGTAGAACATTGCGTGTAAACATGTCCTCTCCAAGGACCTGTATATATCAACTGAGCGGATCAAAGAGAATATACAATTGTATACAAATTGAGTTGCGCTTTTCAACACATCCAGATTGAGACATCTCTTATGACTCACGTTTACTAGACACATTCGTTTTTTATTTAGTTTCATACATTTCCATAAACATAAATACACGTCTGGAGTCTGGAGTTATAGAGTTATTTGTGCATATTTATCATAATTTGTTGTACTTTTCCACAAATACAACCGTCTTGCTTGTTCATTGCATATGCATATTGGCTTGATGAATGGTGTAAACTTAGACAGAAATGGGCAATGTTTTAACAAAGCTCTAATCATATCTAAGTATATACATGAGTATATATCTATCATGTTGAATATGTATATTCAATATCTGATCATCTCGTTACTCTCCACACTGCCCATGACATCGTGCCACTGTGACAAGGTGATAGTTTGCACTATCCATCGAGAGTGAGAGAGAGAGTCCAGATTTTCGAAGCTCTTTTAGCACTTAGATAAGCGTAACTTACGTAATCGTTATTTATGGTACGACTGCGAGAGCTTCCACAATCTAGACCAAGTTCAAGAGTTGAACAACTCCTTCATTCTAGTGTCCAGGCACGATCTGCATGTAAATAATTATCGAATTGTCGCAGCTCTCCGCACGGCCCCATTCACCCTCTACGACCAAGCTTACGAAATCTTTGGGCTACGAACGTTTCGAGGATAAGCTTAAAGTTGAGGTAATCAGGGTTGGTCCAGTTACGGTTCATGTTTACCTCCAGGCAGTCCGTTAACATACGCAATGCTCTGTGGATTCAAACCGACAATCAAACATGCAACACTCCATAGATCTTTTAAGGCTCTTTAAATCATGTTGTGTTCTACATTCACCTGAAAACAAGGCCTCTACCTCTCACGAGTCGCTGCACGCATGTCTAGTGTTGAGAAGCGACCAGGCTGAGTTTCCCTGTAGACTATTCCCACATTGTTCTGCTGTGTATACCTTCTCTTTACGACATCGGCCTGTTTCTCCCATCTTCCAAAATGACTGGTCATAAAATTCTCTCGACATGGACGTCAGTCTACCGGAACTCGCGCTTTGAACATACTCGGGCAAGTGAGAAATTTTCACGACAGAGGAACTAATTTGTAGGAAGGTTAGCAAGCAACTCGGGAATTCAATTATCCCCTGGATTTCATTTGGAAAGAGAATAAAACGGTCCGGCGATAATGCAATGGAAAGTAAAGCTAAGTGTCAGAGGGTGTATATTGTCTCGGCAACTACCCCGATAATATGAAGCGCTTTTTTATAACCTCGGTATGAATATAAATTATATCAAAGAGGTGCAAGCTTAGAAACTCATCGCCCAGCCCGACGTTCACGTGCCCGAACTAACAATAGATGAGCATGTTTTGACGGAGGCAGGGCGGCGAGTTTTCTCCATCGTTATTCTACTCTCGTGCAGGGTATGGTTAGACAAGAAGGGTATGGTCTGGAATTCACTGTCTTTTTGCTGCATTCAAGTCTTTCAATGACATTTAGTGCAATACGTAAGAAAAAGCAATATTTCTGGATAACTATGTATTCGTAGTCTGTCACCCAGACCCCTTAATTGTTTAAGCGCCTAGGCAAGTCTACAACAAGACTCTGAGCTCTGAAAATGAATACATCTCAGAGGCTCCTTTTATTTATTTTTTGTTCTTCAATTTTTTTAAATTTGTACAACCAAATTCATTTCAGAGGCTAAATGTTAGACTAATGTGTTCGTAGTGTTTACTCCTGCTTCAGAAATATGTTTGGATACTGTTCACAATGGAGACGTATTAAGGGCAAAGCAAATCTATCATTTCAGCAAATCTATAAGGAGCACATTTATATAAGGTCATGTTAAGTGTGGACATTGAGGATTTTAAAAAGGCTTCTTGAAAATTTATCTCTCAGAATTAATTATAGGCAGCGTCTGTTCGGGTTCATACCGATCCGTGGATTTTGTTGGACCAGTTTCTGAAAGTGAAATGTTAAATTCTTAATGTGAATGAAGAAATAAAAGGACACGTTCTTATTGTCTGTTCACACAAATGCACGTGCATATTATGACTGAGAAAGGGAGAGGAGCTTCCTCTGTCGCTATTCAGCTTAAAAATGTCCGTTCATCAGTTTATGAAGTTATAATATTGTCTAAACATATGAAATAACCTTTAAAAAGAATTTTCGATATCTTTGGTTTAAAGTTGCATCTCATCTAAATTAAGAGAGGGACATGCAGTTGTTTGGACATCTTAAAATACATGTACTAGCTTTATACAACTAATTTATGTACATATGGGTTATTATTATTCATAACTATATCACAATGTTTTTCTTCCAAGGTCAACGTGGATCGTATTATCATTCATAATTGAAAAACAAAATTAGACATGCATATTCAACATACAGATTCACATTTCGATATCTTCATAAGTAGAAAAGGTCGTTTGACCAAAGGTAAAATTACATAAATTGCCTTAAAATAACAAATAAATGTACAAGAAATTCAACAAGCTTTATGAGAGAGATGTAATTAGTTACTGCTACAGATTTGATGCATTTTATCACCATTACAATAGTGGATGGAATACTAATATTACAAAATATACGACACAGCGTGCATGTGTAACCTTCAGTAGTGCAGTACATGATATACGAGGGAAGAAACGATCCACTGCAATAAACATCAAATATATATTCCTCATTTAATCTTCTCATCTTTGAATACCAAATGACAAATTAACCACGTGTTAGTTGTTGTAAACCTCTGGCCCGCTCGGTTGACCAGTCAGTGTCCCTGTATATACTTATATACTTATATACTTATATACTGGTATACATGTGTGACCCAGGATATGTCATCTTGACGGCTGCAGTAATGTTCATCCGTCTGAGAGTCGAGTGAATAATTGAATATATAGGTGATAGAAGTCGAGGATGATTGCCTTGTTATTCCGTCGTTGGATTTAATTTGAATCCCAAACTGAAGGTCAATATCAACTTTATGGATGATACGACTGTCTACAGATCGGCATTAACTCAATGTAATCAGAACCATAGACACATATCACCTTACCGGATATCCAACAAGTACCAGCTTACTGCTCCAACATGACAACGATGATGTTCTTCGCACTAACATTCTCGAAGAGAGTAAGGCCTTCTTTAGAGGAACAAGACATCTGTCAACCCCAAAAAGCTTCAATAGGCACATTCACATCAGATAAAAAATACATTATAATATTCACAAACAACAGTTAGATCAAGTTTTTAAATTTAATGCTGCACATCTGAACACTTGACATAAACTGAAAATTGGATGAACGAATAAAAATTTTTCCCACATCCTGCCACCAGGGTATTTTATCCACAATTATACTACAAATACCCAGATTGTCTGATGCGCTGTTGACTCGTTACGCTTAACGGCTGATTACTCGTCGCTATTTATAACATGCAGTTTGTCAGCCAATGAAATGTCGTGATTTGAAAGTTGATCGCTCATTGGTATTCTCATCCGGGCACTGGCGATACTGCTCGACCAGACAAGCAGGGAACTTGAAGTAGAACTGCGGATAGCAGTCAGCAGGGGGGACAACTCATGGGTAGTCTAACACTTAGACTCTGAAAAAATAATGTTTATAGCTCAAAACAAATATTTTAAAAAAATTGAAATTAAGCTTTTTTCACAGAAAATTCCATTTCTTACAGTCTCCTTTTCAATATTTAATAAATCCCTTGCAGTTTAACTTCCTGTCTGTCACAGGTTGGCGCTACCATGATCCTCGACTTAATAACCTCCCCTGGAACAATAGGCCATCCTCGACAGTCGTATCATGAAGCGACACACCTACAATTAAATATTTTTCACTTGGGATGACAAATTGCCATGCAGGGATGTTCTCGTATCACGTGACTATGCGAGAATTCAATGTCCGACCAAGGGTGACAACCCCGTCAAGTTCAAACTCCGCTGCACACATAGAAAAGTTTACCTCTCTTTGCACAAGTGCTGTAATATGTGCTATTAGGGGGAACATGTAGTTGAACTGCCTATTACATGAATTTACACAGTTTCTTAGCCTCGAAAACGAATAATAAACCATTAGTTTAATGTTTAAATATTGATGTTCGTGGTATGAACACAAGCTAGAAATTACGATTGATACGCCACATGGTGTTTTCCAGGCGATATGTCTTTCAGTTCAAAATCGCATTGTGCATTTCTCTTGACAAAGAGGCACGCTGTTCTTGAAATTTGCATTTTATGACATGATAAATGGTTGATAAACAGTCAATGTGTAGTTCTACCGATGCATCAACGATTTAACCTCAAAGACCTGAGAGATGACATTATCCCGATCGACGGTTTATACCAAACATATTATCCTTGACATTTAATTTCTGAAAAGAAAATCAATAACAATTTTTTATAATAAAATAAAATGAAAATGAACAACATTTCAGCTTTTGATGAAAAATTTGTTTTAGGTCACAACCCCTGTTACCCATATGTGATGCGACAGGGTCACCAAATCCACAATTTACAATCTCCTTTGGCAAAGAACTCCCTCCATACACAACATTTCAGCTTGCTAGAGCTATTTGTACTGGAGAAGAGGATGAAAATCGGCGTTAAGATCAAAACTCCTGTGACCCACATTTGGGGTCACAGGGTCACCGAATGTACAATTTAGATTTGCCATTGATCAAGGAATCTCTGGTTCACTCCAGATCAACTGGTTCTGGAGAAGTCGAAAAGAAAAAAAAATTGCGGACGGAAGGACGCCGGACGCAATGCCATGACAAGAGACAAATATATCAGTATCTGTAGAGCTTTACCCAAGCGGATATATATATATATATATATATATATATATATATATATATATATATATATATATATATATATATATATATATATATATATATATATATATATATATATATATATATATATATGGGTATGTTAACAGTGCATTTTGCTAGTAATTAGGCCTTTGTATCACTAACAAACAAACCCTTCTTTTCATATTCGCACAAACCACTGACTTATTTGACTTAGGTGCTTAAATACGTACATTTTCGATAATAGATATATACATTTAGAAATTAATTAAGCAACACACATATTTTACAGCAAAATCGATCTTCTACGAATATAGACAACGTGTCAGGAGACAAGAGGTGGTACAAGGTAGAGCAATCATGTAGCAGTGTTGAAACGAAATTTCACTCAGCTTAAGGTAAACTTCTTTAAAGACAGGAAGATTTTCTGGATTACAACTTCTTTAATGTGAAAATACACGACGTTTAGGAGTATATATTCACTCCTTCATCAGGTGGAATGTGATTTTTCACCTGATGAAGGAGTGAGTATATAATCCGAAACGTCGTGTATTTTGACATTAGAGAAGTTATTATCCAGAAAATCTTCCTGTTCTTATGTATACCACTTCTAACTGCCCTTCAAAGACCTGTCTTTAGTTAACGACTTTTACAATAGCTTGATATTTTGGATTCAAAATTCCAGTTCCGTTACAAAAGTCAGTTGTAAAAGCAGTATGAACCTTCAAATTCACAACATCACGAAATTGTCAAATTCAGTAAAATTGCCTTAATGAACCTATGAATGGCTTATCTAGAGCGAGAAAAATGTTTGATTAACGTTATTCAACTCAAATAACCGCACATTTATTCACAAATGCAATGGTTGTAGGCTTTGTCTGGCTAGTTTCTTATCATGCAGGATATACAAAATGTTTCTGTATATGAATGTGAACTTGGTATGAAAAATGTTGTTCACAATTTTAAAAATCTAAACTTTGTTGTGTAGTTTATCTCTTAGGAAAATAATTATTTTGGGGAGAAAATTCAGTACCATCACATGCTTCCTCATGTTTTCATAAATTGTCCTATGGTGTTTTTTTATTTGGATGAAATAGTCAATAAATAAGCATTTTTTATTTTTTATTATCTATCCACACTAGTACCAATTCTAGTACTTTCCGGATTTCGATTCTACACCATCATACAAATTATTGTGAGGCACATATTGGAACATACATGTATAACGCATGTGTTTGTCTACAATCCAGGCACTGAATCAACGTGGAGTGAAATAATAAATTCAAACAAAAATATTTTCATGATCATGTTGTCTCGGTTCGAGGAAATGTAACATATTATACTCCTCAATATATACATACATATTTTGTTTAAGCTTATATATTTACTGAATTTAAAAGTTGATGGAGCCCCTGGATGCACGAATTAACATTCAATATGTGAATCCACACCTTTTGTCCACATTTTCAAAATTGTTCATTCCGACACATTATTACATATTTCTGCAGTTCCATGCCAAACTTTAGCAGTAACAATTAGGTATAATTAGTTACACCACATTACGCGTTGTAGAAGCTGTGTTACGGACGACAGGACGAACGGATTCATTTTAGTTCAATTTGATTTTGATACAAAGTTTTAGCGGAGGACAGGCTACAATGATTTAGCTAACATTTCTCTCCAAACATCATCGTTTCAGTATTTACATGTTTAGTGAACTATAGCAACTAAAGTAATGAACCCTCGTGTCAGTCAATTTCAATTGAAATCTCACGGAGCGAGTTCTGAAATAACGGTCACGTGAGAGGCGTGCATGTCGCCACGCCGTCTCGCGAGATCTCATTTAGACTAATCTCATCTCGACATTCCCGTGAACATGGAGTAGGGCTAATCCACATTTGAGACCTTCTTCTTTTGAGAGGCGCTTTATGCAGACGTGTATCATTTATCAGCTCTTTAATACACGATTAAAACTGTCGATATTTTGAAGTAAAACACAATTGAGAACAATCTGGAGGCGTTAATTGCTAAGCATTTTTTTAAATGCCATTTTTTTCTTTTTCCCACAATAGCTCATCTTCACACCCGATCTCTTATTATTTTCAGTAAAGTGCCGATTATTTTTACTTCTGTTAAACATGCGGGTTGTTATTAAATTTGATGAAGAAATGCCACGTTTTCATTCTGATCTGGAAATAAGATCCCTCGGTGTAGGCCTACCCGGTCTTCTCCTCTCCTGACCATAACTAGATATTACTCTCATCAAAGTGAGACAAAGTGAGAGTGTCATGTATTCAGCAACATCTGAGGGTGTATGTGAAACAATGATCATGTATGGATAGCCATTTCAACTTCTAGGTATATTCAAGCATTTAGATATATATCTAAATCCTTGGTATTTATTTGTGGATGTTTTCATGATAGTGCAACTTAGAATTTTATTTTCGGAGCAGAGCTAAACATGACACTTGCGTGGTTTGTGAAAGAATCATCCTATGTAAATGTGTCTTTCGGGGTTTTCAAGTCTTTGGATTTTCTTTCTGAACAGAACTCGATACCGTATAGGCTGAGCTCAATGAAACATGGGGCGTGGCAAATTCATATTATGCAGGTTGAATTTATTACCAATAGTGAATAGCTTATAAATAAGATCATTCAACACAGAAACGTGAGAGATCAACGAATGGATAAAGAACAAAGATACCTAATCACTGTTCAATAAATTGCCAACTTTTCCTATTGGGCGAGAGATGGAGCTGTTTGCTTAGAGGGAGTCTGTAAAAGTTGTGCGTAACGTTTATTTAAGTCTGAAATCTTCGATGATACTTGCGTTACAATACCATGTAATTTTATCGTTCCTTGCCTGACGCCAGTCAAAGTCGTTGATATCGTGTTATTAGAACTATAACCCCCACATCGTAATAGAGAGAAAGTGATGCGTCGGGATAGAGAATAACAAAGAATGAAACCTGTGCTTGTTCATTTTTTCCAATCTCCACAAAACATTTAATAATTTACAAAAAACTTGCAACCTTTCTCCACAAACGGCTGAACTCAACACACCTGAACATTATAGTGTATTAATTTTTAGAAGCTGTCAACCGTATGCCCGTACGAGTTACTTCCCTTTTATCGTCGAAATACTTACAAAATTAGTTTTTTAAAAATTGCAATCAAATACCTTTTCATAACATTTTAAAATCAACTCACATACTGGTCTTTCATTCTATGAAATACTTTTCATTGAACATAGCTTCGTTAAAAAGCTCATACACAAAACAATTAGTATATATTTTATGGGCGCTTCAATATGACAATGCTTATTACTCAGCTTCGACGTATCACATTAACCACTTATAAGGTTAAGCTGACCTTTGGTATAATGAGATTTCACCTTGCCAATAAAATATTCAATCCGTGTATTAAATTGTCCCTAAAGCGAGCCCTGCAATGACCCCGTAGGGAGCTGGAGCTATCTGACTGATGTTCTGTGTCAAGCCTCGAACACGAATTGTTTGATCGGCGAGTGTGAAAAACGGATCAAAGAAGGAATTAGGCACATCAATTACCACACATCTTTCTTGCCACAATTCCTAATTGCGTTAATGACAAGTGATATCAAATTAACGGGCTAGATTTACCGTTCGGCTATTCTGTTGAGAGATCCAAAGGCCCAGTCATGAAAACCTATTCATTATCAAAGAATAATAGTTTTTTTGTTTGGACAATGGTATTAAGGATTATTAAATTACGGGGCTGTGATCAAAACTTCCATACAAGAAAACGACAAGGTTTCTATGGCCTGTGCAGAGGACGTCAGTTCACGTGTACATCACATGTACAAAACCATGTTTGAATCACTGTATATGTAAGCTTTGCTTTCAAGGCGCATAACTCTGACAAAAAGGGAAAGTATATTACACTAAAATCACAAGATAGAAAACTACGTGATCACTAAACAGAGAAAACTTGGATGTTATCTAGTTCTTCTGTTGTTTGGTAGAAGTGTTATGTAAAAGACATTTTAAACAGCTATTACGACAGTATCTGCACAACAAAAATTGTTTACAATTTGTCGTTTCATAAGCGTAAACATGCTGAGTCGAATTTTGTGTAATCTTTGAGACTTAATTTTCCTGACACGCTGATTAATAAGATTTGGATCAAATAACTGATACTTACAACTTCATAAAGACAGAATATTTTATTCTTATAAAAAATGTATTATATTGTATTATAAAATGTATTCCTTTTTCATCTTCAAAGGTCATTTCGCTCAAATAAGTCGATGATATGTATTTGAAAAATAATGTCACCAATAGTAAAACATCCTTCTCTTTTCGGAAAACCAAGTTTAAAAATGAGTGTACATGGTTCGGTAAAGCCATGGGAATAAAATAACAAAAAGTTATCACATTAAAATGGCCACCATGCAATTTTACAACTATTATTTTTGCTTTATGCGCAACAACGTTATTACTACTACGGATAATTGGTTTGTGTAATAGTTGTTTTACATTCTAAAGTAAATATAAATTATATAAACTATCATTATAAATGGGAAATTTGCAGGGGAAAAAACGTGATACAGCCCCTTTAACGTGCATGAAACTGCAGTTGTGACAATTATATATTGAAACTGCAGCTTATTTTTCCGTATTAAACGTATCGAAAATATGGTGACCGGAAAAAAAGTCACAGGAAATTTGGTCACAGAAAAAAAGTCACAAAATTTGGTAGGAAAAAAAAACACAGGAAAAAAAGTCACAACTTTTTATTAGACATTAATAAAAACAATAACATACATTTTTTTCATAACATTATACAATAACATTCAAGTTCACAGTCATTTTAGACTATACAAGTAGCCTTTGGTCAACTTTAAGCATTTCATTCAGTCAGTGACTTATCACTCGTCACACCACTAATCTTATCACTTGTCACAATAGCACAAACACACGCCTTAAAGTAACACACCACTAATCTTTGTGTAATCCTTATCACTTGTCACAATAGCACAAACTTTAACTTGCCTTAAATGGAATCTTTATGACAGGCAGTGGCTAGTTTCTACAATAGAGACGATCCTAAGTGACCAATTCTACCAGTCATGGCACAGTTCTATTGATAGCAGTTCTAAAGGCTTTTATTATAAGTATTACAAAACATCACTCTCTTTTGAGCACTACCTTTATCTTCCAAAATATATCGCATACCCCCTAATAAAATTCAGGACAACGAATCATAAATTACCAGTTGAAAAAGGTCGCTGGAAAAATATACCAAAAGAAAATAGAACCTGTCAATTGTGTAATTCAACATCAGTTGCAGATGAATTGCATTATATTTTTCATTGTAGCATCCTTGAGTCCCTAAGAAAGAACACTTTGCCATCTAAATATCTTATACACCGCACTAAACACTCATTCGGATTACTTTTCTCAACAAAGAAAATAACAGAACTTAAATCCTTGGCTAAATTTATAAATATCTTCTTAAGATATGTTCCATGAGCACTTTTCTTTCAAATCAAGCATGTATAATGTTGTATTGTTTAACTAACCATCTTGTCCATTACTGTATTGTATCTATTTCATTGTAATGTTATCTTATACCACCATTGGTGGTCTTATGGATAATAAAGAATCTTGAATCTTGACAATACTCTTTTTAAACTTTAATTCACTATGCACTATTCAGTCATTAGCTAGATTAATTGGACACTCACTCAACTCACTAGATAAAATGGACAACACTCTTTTTAACTCTAATCTGATTGATGGACAATTCAATAATCTTTATTGATGCGGTTATTCCAGCCAACTCCATACAGGAACTCTGGATGGATGATTATGTTGCTCTCTAACTTCAGGGTTTTCCCTCTGTAGATCTGTTGTTAGGCTGCCTCTACAGGACATGCTGGTTCTCTTGACACACTTCCACCATAGTTTGGTCTTCCGAGTGGCATGTTTGGTGTACATGTGACAAACACAACACACGGAGCACTTCCTGATCACTTTGTGATTACAGTAATGCATAATACTCAACCATCCAAACATAATTAAACTCAAAATATGTGGCTTTACAACACACAATTACTTAAAACACTTTTCAAAGGCTATTTACTAAACAATGATAGAAATAATCACTTAAATATATAATTTGTGACTTTTTTTCCTGTGACTTATTTTCTGTGACTTATTTTCTGTGACCAAATTTCCTGTGACTTTTTTTCCTACATTCGAAAATATTGTATCACTGCTTTGGTTATTCTTGGTTCTGATTGGTTGATTTCAGCATGTTGACTATGTTGGCTTATACCACGGCGAATCACAGCGACATCTTTTTGTTTCACTGTTTTCTGTCCATCAAACTATAAGCAAAATTACATGAAAATTCTCTTATTATTCGTATTACTTCCTCTTAGCCCTCGTATCACTTTCTCTTATTCTTTATATATATATATATGAACGAGTTCACCTATACGCATGCCAAAGGTATCTTGGTGTAAAATCAAGCATACCTAGGTATACCAAGAGAACAGAGACTATATAAATTATGTGACTATAATGCTATAGAGAATGAATTACATTTCCTCCTCATCTGTGTATAACACTTTACGAACTAAGTACCTAAAACCATACTTTTATAGATACCCAAGCAAAAGAAAATTAATATTACTGTTAACAGATACTAACACATTATCACTACCCTGCAGAATCTTGCAATGTACATATACATGTATTTCGCAATGGATTCAAGAAAACCGATTGTAATAGCTATAAGAACTTGTTATAACTTAATACTCATATGAACAGTTACTGTAAATGTACTACAGGCCTGTGGCCTTTTCAGAAATGAAATAAAGATATAGGGATTATTACCCGAGGATATGTGGCTTTTACCAGGGACATTATATACTATTATACTACTATATAAAGTCCCTGCTTTTACGAAACGAGTGAGAATGTTTGTATTCCCCGAGCGAGAGCGAGGGTTATAAACAAATTTGCACGAGATTCGTAAACGTTATAAATTAGGACACACTTTCGAATGTAATAATGTCTTTATTGCCCGTTTTACTCCATTTGATTCGCGTAAAATAGTCAAGAAACGGCCTACTTCTCTTGCGACGGCAAGCTACAGCGACGTCGTGAACACGTGTCATGTATATAATATGACGTCTCAGACGACAAAATACGGGAAGTAGTGGTGAAACAGCGGTTGCTAGGCAAACATGATGTGTGCACATGTGCTCATATCAATAATATTAACTCGTATTTTTAACCACATGAGTAACATAACTTACTCTTATTCTTCATTTAACTTGATGTTGTATCTTTATATTATTTATTCCCCATTATACTTCTGCTTGCCGGTACATTTGGTGTTGTTATTTATATATTTCACCTTTTCTTATTTTCAATGTACTGAATCAGTTGTACAGATGGTCATATCACGTGACTGCTGCCAGCTCGATTACTCTCGGGGATTTCCGGAAAACGGCTCGTACCGAATATGTTTTTTCAACGTTTCTACATAAAATGAAGCATTTTAATATTTTTTTGTATACGCTATGTCTTAAACAATACTGTTAAATATATTAAAACTAAGTTTTTCTCCAATATTCTCCTTTAATAAGATATTGATAGAAGCATAATTATGAACAACTGAAATAGCAATTAAAACTTCACAAAAATATACAAGATAGTTTGGATATAAACATAATACAAGAACAACAAACAAACGACGAAACCAACAACGATATACACATGACATCGATTTAAAATATTGAGTGCATGTAGTGTAACGCCTGTAATAAGTAACACTATTGGTTGCAGATTAGCTGTGTGAATAGCGACCTGTAAACCGTTATCATATTGAATGTGTTATATCATGTTCTGTACTGCACAACATGATGTAGAAAACAGGTGCTTAGCAGACTGCGCATGTGCAGATGAGACTGTTTTTCCTCCATGCACACTCCCGAGATGGTCCAGAGGTTAATGACGTATAAGAAGACGCTCTCGCGCGTGCTAAACGACGCACGTGAAGCGATATTTATAAATACGCGATTGCGTAATGATTTGGGCGTGAGATAATCTGACGAGAACATTGTGTTGTCGTGAATATACACAGGTGGAAATGATTAAGTTTTTAAATCTGTATATGGAGTAAAATACGAATGTATATTGTAGATAGTGTTATGTTCAATTAGTTTTTATTCACTTCTTTTGCCGCAAACATTACTATGTTGGCTGTTTTGTTGTGTATTGGTTAGAATTATTAAATGAAACTTCGGTATATCGTCTAATCGATTCGTTATTCCTCCAATATTCAACGTACAGTGCATGTTTGTATATTGGTCTATATAGTTCCTTCTCCTCACCAAGACTTCCCCGCAAATCATGGCTCGCGCTAGTCTTCATCACTGGCTAATTGAAGCATTGCCGCATTTCTGTAACTTCCCCGTGTTAGTGTAGCGTCGCTCTGCACCTGAACGTTATGCTAGTCCAGAAACATTATGAAAATACTAGAATTAGCCAGTGATGGAGAGTTGTTAGCATTACGCCTTGCAAGGAGGAAGATGAAACTCGCCGTGCGTCACTTATTAGACCATCCATTCCATCTCAAACCACTGAGCTCACCCGTCTAGTATAACTATTCAGCTCAATCATCTTGTATTCTATCAGTTCCATAATGTATGGATGTATATAACTATTCAGCTCAATCATCTTGTATTCTATCAGTTCCACACTGTATGGATGTATATGGCCGCCCCCTGCGCCTCCACTCACCTGGGAATATGTATCGACAAACCTTCCAAGATTGCCTTTTGAGCTCGCCGATTAGGAAATATATGTTGATCTTTATTACATAAGGGGGCAACATATTGAAGTTGAAATGTTGTGCACGATGTCTCATGGCAATATTTGACGCCATGAACAATAATATACTTCAATGACGTTGCCTTCCAACGAACGACAGAGGGTAGCCAGTTTATGTTTGAAATGAAACCTTCTGGGTAATGAGCGGACACTCCACCAAGTGAGCTACGTTCAAGGTCTACAACTCTACTTCCACACTCGTTTCATAAGCCTAAGTATCCTGCACCTCGCCCTGGGAAGTATATGTTGACTTTCACTTATCAACTCAGCGATTACCCTTCATTGGTTATATATCTATATCTCCTTCTACCCTGCCAGGAAGGGTAACTTCATATTTGTTATTCCAAAATCAAATCAACAGTTAACCAGTTAATCGCCAGATACAGATGTGTCTGTAACTAGATACCTGTAGACGGAGTCCCAGGTGTTGTGTTACCTGTAAATGTCAGCGTTATACGAGTACCACGCTCCTCTCCCCAGGTATACTTACCTCACCTGGCCTGATTGCACCTTACCTGTAGGAACCCAAACTCGGTCAGGACCAGGGACGAAATAACTTCTTCCAAATGTCATTTCTATAGCAACGGTTCCTTGGTTCGCTTCGGATGTCTTTCTCACGGTTACCAGAAGGCATCCATTCCACATGTCTGAGTTTTTATCGAGTTTAGAAGACCCATGTCTATGAGGCCCGTGTATTACAAAGCTTTATAAATGATGAAGGTCTTCATTATTACAATAGTGATGTCCCAGTATCAGTTTAGATTACAAGTAGATGTTTCAAAACAGAATAAATATGTTCTAAATATTCCTGAAAATAGTATAAGTATCTCTACTGAAAATGTGGAAAATAAGGAATGTGCTATAACCTATATATAATATACAAAGCTCTATAAACTCCCCATCGTCCACGTCTTTAATAGTATGCCACTCAAACAAAACAAGTCTCAAAAACATGCTTGGAAACAGTATATTTTTTACGGAAACTGCGACATGAAAATAAAGAATTTGCTCAACTATACTATCCATGTTTGGGGAACTGCTGGCTTGACACGCTTAAATAAATGTTTTGTTGGACGTTTTGCTATTGGTTTGGGGAGGATTCACAGATCTATATCTATATATTCTCTAGAACATCGTCTATGTAAGTTGTGTGACTCCCATTCTGTGGAAGATGAGTTTTATTTTGTGGTCAGTTTCCCTTTTTATTCAGACTTAAGATACAGTTTTCTTATGGAGATTCACCAGTTTGACTCTGCTTTCTCTTTGTTGTCTGCCGACCAACGAGCTATAAACCTAATGAACAACACTTATTGGTTAAACCATGAGGAGAGTTTTGGACAGTTGGAGAGTGGTGCCTTTATTTATTTATTTCCGAGATAAGAATGGTTGTGTGTGCGTTTGTGTGCGTGCACGTATGTGCAATGCAATTGTATGTGTGTATGTATTTGTATGTTTAAAAAAAAGAAAGATTTTTAAAAGTTAAATTGTGTCTCGTAGGTCATACGACCGGACGCTGGTTTAAAGAATATGATTTCATTTAATGTAAATTTATAAAATATATTTCTTCTTCTTCTTCTTCTTCTTCTTCTAAACTCACGGGCAAAAGAAACGTCCCCATACAAAATACAAGATATTTCAATCATCGGGCGATAAATGCGACTGAAACAGCGTTACACCATGTCTTCAGAACCCAACAATACTAAATATGAATTTTCAAAACATTATCTATTCATAACTCTGAGAAACACAAGTTTTAAGAAATGGTCGTTTTGGAATCTCCTTGACTAGACGAGATAGAAGCCTCAAAAAGCCAGTTTTGGCTTGTTTTGAGACGTCCTACAGTAACAACAAATTTAAATCAAAGAAGGTTATTTATGTCGAGGATATCTTAAGTTAATTAAATTTCTACTTTTTCAATGTTTTAAACTTAAATACTAAATATTGTGGGCCAAAAACATCTTTAAAAAACGATTTTAGCACCCCATGTCAATTTGAACAGATGTAAAAATAAAAATTGCATACTCTGATGTATGAAATTGTGAATATTTCTTAAGAAAACATGTGGCTACCAAATACATACAAAATCTAGTTTCTCCAACATCAATATTTCATTTTATACTGTTTTCAAAATGTGGTGACGTTTCTTTTGCCCGTGAGTTTATATGTCCAACGGTTGCTTCCTGATATTGTGGGAAATAAAGAATGTGCTATAAGCTATATATAATATACAAAGCTCTATAAACTCACCATCGCCCACGTCTTTAATAGTATGCCACTCAAACAAAACATCGTCTATGTAAGTTTTGTGACTCCCATTCTGTGGAAGAGGTCATACGACCGGACGCTGGTTTAAAGAATTTATAAAATATATTTCTTCTTCTTCTTCTTCTTCTTCTATACGTCCAACTGTTGCTTCCTGATTCAGGCCAATGGATTTACTATAATGAAACAAATAATTGCGTTCTGAGAGTTAATTTGCATCTTATGTTATTTTTAATCAAGATCATTCTTCAGGTAATGCTTAATTGTAAGTTTATATTTTGTTGCCGAATACAAACACTCTGTGATATAAATATACATGTGCATTCATATTAAAACATAATCATCATATTTTACAAGTAAAACAGTCGTCAAATCAGATTTCATGGAACTAGTTACGGTATATTCATGAGCAAGAATCACGGTCTGGTAGTGTTGGTGTGTGAATATAGTAAGCATGTCCTGCCCTTTCGGTAGCGCTCGTCCTCCATACAGTGTCATACAACGTCATTAATCCAATCAGTTAGTCAGAGTAAGTTAGGGATAAGTAACACACGTTGACAATATTTCACTTTTGTAGATATTTGTCCTGAATGGTTCTATCTTCTGATTAGTGTTATCTCCAACAGGACACACTTATCAAGTCTAATATTTTTGGGAACATCTTTTAAAATCTCTACAAATACATACAGCTATTGCCTTACAAAGTCTCAACTAGTTCGTAGTGGTAAAGAAGACAGCAGAAACAAATAATAATATTATTTTGACAATTGTTTGTCATGTATGATTACCAATGACTTTATTAGCTATAATTTCTTGAAACGGTTGATATATATTGAGACACAAGGCAACACATTCAATCAAACTGTATATGATTATGTCTGTTAACGAACTATAGAAAATTAAATTAAGGTATAAAATGACCGATCGGGCTGTTGATATAATGTGTTTCTTGTACAGGAAGAAAAAGAAAAAAAGAAGAAAATTTATGTACAGGAACATTGCAATCTATTGTTCATGTCAGTCGTGTCATCACTTTACCTGGATGCATTAATCAGCGCCGTCTCCATGAGGAAATACCTGCATTAATGACCACAGGTATAACCTTTCAATAAGCTATTACAGGGACCGTCTCAAAACACAGTCAACTATTTTCGTAAGTAAAGGTATGCATACCAAGGTTGGAGTTGTATGATTTTCTTGAAAGAATTTTACAGAGGTTGGTGACCTAATATAATATACTATAAGAAAACAATGTTTATGAAAGTGTTATTTACGTTATTGGATAATGTGGGAAATTGCCCTCGATCAGTTTTTATGTAGGTTAAACATGAGACAGGGTAATTTTGGGGGTTTATTGAAAACCACATTTGTGTGTTTTTATCATTGGGTATATTCCATTCGATAGGATATTTTTAAGTGAAGAAATGGCTAGCTCTATCGACAATTTTAGCATTGGAGGCTGCTTATGACCAGTGACTACCTATTTTTAAAAATATTATACTGACTGTTTTGTTCAGTCTCTAATCATTGTGTGATGTGAATATATATCATACTGACTGTTCATAGGCAAATATAACTTGTATGTGGCTTGCTGTGTTTAATAACTTATCAAAATATAATTTTAACAACATATGTCAAACATTTGTTTCTCAACAGCTGACATGAAAGGTGTGTGTAATAGGACACCGACAGATTAATGTATACTGCGATAGATATGAAACTATTCTAGTTTCCCCAATACAAAACATCTCAACAATTCAGTCCAACTTGACGAAGAGCAAGAGAAAACAGCAAGATACAAATGTCATGTTTATTCAGTGAAGATGTCAGCTCTTATTCATGAGCGTCCTCTAAGTCCGGTAGAGACCCCCTAAATTACAGGTAAACACAGAATACCTGTAGGACTGCGTTATTACGAACAGACTATAACTAAATATAGGGGACATACCTGACCTACAAACACCGGGTGGAAGGTAGGTAAACTGATTAACTTCACTATGTAAGTAACTTTGATTTATGCATATTGTGTTTATACACCACTTCAAAGTGGGAAGATCTGGGGAGAGCTAGTGTGTATAACGCTTGGCAGCTGTCGAATCCTGTTAACAGTGAAATTAGGGTTGTCATTTATCCTTGTGTCAACCCTCTGAGTTGAAACATATGTGATATGATATTTACCTTGAAAACATGCACTGCATTATGCAATACCTGTTACAGGTAAATTTACCTGTTTGTCCAGACGCAGACCTGATTACAATGGATGCGGTCACGATTGCACAATATGACTTCAGGGCTGTGACACCAGGTACAGGGTGGCGATGGCTTGATACAATCAGTGTAGAAATACTAATCAGCGTGTCTTTGTAGTTATGACTGAAAGATCCTTATGTTTACAAAACAATCGCACGTGTCTGGAAATATATCACGTACTGTGATTTACACGTGCATTCGGATGACATCGAAATGTTTTGTTTCACATTGCATATGAATGGTTGTGTCAACATACTTTGTTTTTCCGTGCATGTGAATTACATGTCAAACGACTTTGATTTGCACGTGCATGTAAATTACATGTCAGATGACTGTGATTTGCACGTGCATGTAAATTACATGTCAGACGACTGTGATTTGCACGTGCATGTAAATTACATGTCAGATGACTGTGATTTGCACGTGCATGTAAATTACATGTCAGACGACTGTGATTTGCACGTGCATGTTAATAACATGTCAGCTGAATGTTATTTGCACGTGCATGTACATTACATATGGACATCATTTGATCGCAATTTTCACGTGTAAATCGCATGTGACAATACACGTCAAAGAAAACAATTTAAACTATCGTCATTCATGTATCCAAACAAATAGCATGTGTTCTATTGGTATAGCGATTCTTTCTCCATGCTTGAATGATTTTTAAAGTTTTATAATAAATTTCCATACTTGAGTGACGCTGTTCAGTTGAATAATCAACGTTGAATGTTCCTTATGGATATCAGAACATGTTCCAACACATTGGGCATATTCAAACCTTTAATTGGGATCTCTTTATGGAAGCAATAGAAACGCGATACGAGCATGCAGGTGGTATATAATTACTACGGTAAAACAGCTCTACAAATCTATGCTGAAGGAAACCGACCCTGTAGTATTCCACTAACTATTTTAAACTGATATCGCCAAGTTTGTATATCTAGACGTTTTTATGATGCAATTAACCCAGTTGTGTTCCTTCACGGCTGAGACTGTGACACAAGTGTCACGTGTGAAGTTTAAAAACATTAATTATGCAGACAGAAGTTAAAAATGCTGAAAACGTTTGTTCCACACCGCTCGGACTATATGAATGGAAGTGCTGTAGTTTCCAAAAAGATCAGTGCTCTGTTCCATAACATCCATAACAGCGAGCGCTAAATAATCGCTCATTGCGCGCTCTCTTGAACGCGATTGCTCAATGTAGCGCTACGTAGCAAGGCGAGCAAACATCGAGGGATTTGCATTGCGTCGTTCAAGAGAGAAAGAGCGCTACTTGAACGCTACATTGAGCGATCAATGAGTAATTTAAGCGCTCGCTGGTATTGAACTGAGCCCAGTTGACGTGATTTTATGTTTTATATATCCACAGCTTGATCTACAAGTTTTGAGTAAGAATAACTGATTTTTCCTCAGTAACGGTCCTCAAACTAGCACAACTCATCATACACATTGCTGTGACAAGACCATATATTATGATACCCTCATAAACGTTTATGTCGTTTGGCATGTGATATCCTCGCCATAAACATAAACTTGTCAATATGTCTGATTCAAATTGAATGAAATTATTTTAATGAATTCCAATTTCAACATTAGAATTTTAAAGAAGAATATGAGTCATAAGAAAATAGTATTTGACCATCGTTCACTGCCAGACTCGCAGTATGTTCACATGATGCCGCGGGGTAATTATGTCATGTATTGTGATCTCCACTACACTGTTTACATTATGTTCACTGGAGGCTGCCCCCACTGTATTGTCAAGCATGACCCCAACATGGTTTGGTGCGTGCCTAGCTGACATAGAATACGTTCAGCTTCGCTTCATAGTAAACCTATACATTGGTATTTACCGGCTCACGTTACATGGACCAGCAAACAGGTACTGTTCAATTTGGTGGAAAATGTTTCATGGATGTATGAGCGTGTCCGTCGTTGGATGGAAATAACCAGTATAGATGTGATGAAGGAACGAATGAATGATGAGTGGATGGATGACAAATGAGTATATATTAATGATGTAGTGAGAGAATGAGTGGATAATGGGTATGAGAGAATGAGTAAATGTAGATGAATGATTGAGTTTTATTATTTTGGAAAAATAAGGAATAATTTTGTAAATGAAGTATGAAGGAATGTCAACTGAATAAATGAATCATGAAATGAAAGAATGAAGAAATGAAAAATGAGTGAATAAATGATAAATTAGAATTGTCAATAAAGGGAGCAAATTATGCAGCAATATTCACTGATAGCTTTTGGTAAAAGCACCATCAAATATGATTTTGCTTACCAATCGTGTAACAAAGTATGATTTCTTATCTATTATTCAGTAAACAAGTTCATACACATACACAGATGAAAGCATTTAGGAAAGGAAAACCTGTTATCATTCATACTCGAATGATACATTGAAATATTTTCCATTGAAATACCATGCATATAGAGTAAGTACTTGTTGACATGTAGATCAGTTCTTTACTACTTACTTCAACCACCTTCCTCAATGTGTAACAGTCAATCTCAAATGCAGTTCAATGAGCTTTGTCAAATCAATCAAGAAAATCTGTTATTTACAGTTAAATGATTTGGGGCCCTTTTTAGGTTCTCGGTTACAGTTTAGAGGTTATTGCTACTGAATGGCCATTAAGATTACCTTTAATGAGCCCCTTGACAGTGCAGGGGGTTTCCAGTAAGGAGATGAATAACTCCGGTTTATGGAGTGTGTATGTCTGTGTGACCCATGAATAGTGTCTTTATATGCTTGACAGGGGAACGTACGTACAATCTTTTTTTTGTAAGAAGTACCTACATAAAGGCTTCACTCAATAGATTTCACTCTTTCCCTCTCTCTCTTCTGATAAAGCTTATAGGCTGTTTCTTAGTTTGTCAAACATGTCAAGTGTCCTTGATACTGACACTTGAATTTTGAAAATGTAAGTTTTTATATTTTGACCATGATTCAAAGGATTAATGAAATGCTACTATAATGATATGTTGATGCCTTTACATACCAACTTTATTTACCTAGACAGATCTTTATAATAATCCTTAAATGTTTAATAGATTTATTAGTCTAACATTGGATTCTGATAGAAATATTGAAAAGGAGCCTGTCCCATTTCTCACAGGCTCCTTTTCAATATTAAAGCTTGCAAAAACCTGCCATAGCATATTTATATTGTTTTAGATATGATGTTTGAAGCAGGTGTGATCAACTTGTATTCCATTTTCAAGTCAGGTCAAATTAAAGTTATACTTATTGGTCATATCGTGACATTGAGTGAACGAAATGTTTATTGATATAAATAAACTTCCTTGGAACACACATCAGTATCAGTGGACAAAAGAGCAATTCAGTGTGAATAAGATTATATTCAGTGACATTCCAACACAAGGTGTTTCGCAGATATGTAGGTAACAATTACAGTTAGCTATCTGATTAGAGAGTGAGAGGGGGGATCTCATCATTAGCCATCTGTTCCCCTCCTCCCTCTCCCCTGCTTATCTCCCCTGATGGGGGTGAGGGTGGTGCTTCATTGATGTAAGTCGTTTAGCTAAATATACTCTCCATGCCTCTCCTTACGTCTATGTTAGTGTAAGCAACATCAAAATAACGCCCTGGAAGAATTTATTTGTATTTCACTTTCATCAATGAAACTACCTTCCAATTGAGCAGTTTTATCTGAAGAATGTTGACTATGTTTTGAATGGTGTAACCCGTCACATTACGCAATGAAATGTTGAGCCATGAACTTCAAGTGTAATGATCTGGTAGAAGAGTTACTGCCAGAAAGTAAACCAACATATCATGTCGTTTAGTAGTTTGTCAAAATAATAGGCAGCAACTAGATACAATGTTTAATTGAGAATGATTATATTTATATTCCATTGATTATATGCATTATTTATATATCAGCACTACATGCCATACTGGTCATGACCATTTAATGCAACATCGTTAAACAAGGCCCAGTGGCTGAACAGTTTTGCTGTTGGGACATTCAGTGCTGTGATAAATGACTGATCTTGTAGATGTAAGTTTGAATCCTGTAAAAGACATGTCTTGAAAAAATAACTACATACCGTATACAAGAATCAGACTATTAGAGGTAGTGCTACCCTGTAGTGACATATTATTCATGAGTTTACACAAAATAAAGGATTAAGATCAAAAGACTAATTTACACATTTTAACCAGTGTTTACAATAATGCAGAAAGTCTGGAATCTGTAACTTATGGTCAGGTCTGGTAACTTTTTCTTTAATTTTGATATATTTGACAAATTGATGTTTTTGATTTGGCTACTTTTCAAGCTTATTATTTCATACATTGATTTAATCACTTTCTATTATACATTTGTAATTGGTAGAGCAAACTAATGAATGGTAACTGATATCGAAGATTCTAAATTGCAATTTGCACAAATATCAAAGGGAAAACATTTATATCAACCTGTAATGACCCTGGGTGTACAGTAGTTTATTTACAAGATATTCCCAGTGCATCTAAACCACTGGGAACATGGAATGTTGTTACAAGGTCTGTCTGTTCCATCAAACTGATGGAACCCTGGGATATCTACATCATTACCTCTATAAACATACCTTCTATATCAAGATTTACTTATATATATATATATGTGTGTGTGTGTAGGGCATCTCCCTTAAAGAGTTGTGTATGAAATATATATCAAGGATCTTTATCAAGAGGATGAATAGAGGCAATGTTTGTTACTATATAAACCTGTAAGTGGTGCATGCTTAGCAGCTTGGATATTTATTTTCTTTTGTAAACAGATTATATTAAAAAAGTCACATTGGTTTTAACTAAAAGCATATTTTTATATCCAGTTTTTATTGAAATTATTTGAATTTTTTATTAGTAAATTCTCCCCTAAACATTTCAAGTGTTATTTTTACATCTTCCAGCTATTTGGTATTTCATTTATAAAATAATTTAATTTTTCTTTAAAAGAAACAAAAGAAAACTCATTGTGATAGTATTAACTGGTGTAGAGCCTAATATTAGAGGGTAACATGTGACCTTTTAATGTAATATCTGGTCTCAATATTTATTCACATTTGTAAGTAATTAAATTTACTTGAGAGACTGACAAAATAACTAAAAAAAAACAATCTTAAATACCTTTGTACAATTATTCTGCATTAAAACCTTTTGTACAAATAAATACATGTATTTTAAACAAAATTTTAAAATCCAATAAAAAGTCCTTAATTGTGACAAGTGCTTGTTTAAGTCCCAAATTTACAGTCTTATGTTACTCGATCATGGTGCATGTAAGTTATCAATTTGATCAGGCATCAACGAAAAGTAAAAACACAAAAACAAAACAAACTTGAGAAGTCAGTCTTACAAAATACCTGTCCCAAGTCACTGTTATAAGCCAACATAAGAACGTGAAGTGTTACTGAGCCATCTACTCTGTGTAAGATATAGTTTGGTCAGTCTCAAAAGAAATATTCTGTGTAACAAACAAAAAAAATCCCCCAAAAAGCGACAGAAAAGTTATATGACAAAATGCCTGTTTGAGAATCTGAGTTTTAAATTGATTGTTATTAGATACTGTACATTTGAAATTAATTTTGATATTTGATATTCGATATAACCTCAAAAGAAGAGAATTACTTTACCATCTGTTGTGTATAACATTGGATCATTATCATAAAAAATAATGTTATAAAAAATAAAAATTCCATAAATTTACAACTGAAAGTCGTCGTGACAAAATGCCTTTTCGAGAATACAAGTCCTAAATTTATTATTATTAGGTAATATTTGTGAAGATAACCTTCAGAAGGGGAAGGATAGGGAACCATCTGCGCCGTGTCGGTTACCACTCGCTCTGTCTCTCAGTGGCGTGGCACCTCTCTCTCTCTCTCGCTCCTCTCGGTGGAATCTGGCACAACCCTCACATGCTGTAATATAAAACTTATATAGGAGTCTGCTAACACCTGTCCTCTCACTGGAGATTACACACAACTGGAATGGCTTCTCTTTGTTAAGGTACACATTTCATTTTCTTTTTATCTGTTTTTGAAATTAATGTTGGAGATAATGTTATTACTGTTATGAGTTTATTCCTAAAGGAGGTTTGAAGGACATGAAAAACTTGATTTCTTACTGAGGGTCATTGAATGTATTATGATGCAAGCTTCATTCTTATAAGGTACAATTTTGTTTTCCTTTTGTCTGTTTTTAAAAGTTGTGCATGTTGTTTAATGATATTAAGTCTTGAAGAACATTAAAAACAAGTTTTATTTTGAAATTTTGGAAATAATTAGTTATTGTTCTGAAACAAATAGCTTTACTATTCATAAATAATTTTTGGTTATTTTAATTGATATTTTTGATATCATTTGATGTATTGAAGTTGAAAGGGCATATCTGGTTATTTTAATTGAAACCAGAGAAGAAGTGTCGGTGATATTACGCATCTCTCTCTTTATTTACAATCATTTTACACTTTTATATAATTTTACACAATTATACCCAAAAATACATTATGTAATAAAATGGAGTCAATATAAATCAGTAAACATTATCAGGTTTGTAATATTTCTAATAACTCTGGTAACATATATCATTTTCATATATTTGTGTATAGTCTAACATACTATAGCGTTTTTACACCATTGAGATTCTTCCTAATCATTTTCTCTTTTGTTTGTGTATTTCTTATGAGGATGTATAGCAGTGCCATGGTATCATTAGCCTTCTCCTTGGCGCTATCAAGTAATGGAATGTCCAGTGTAATAATCTCTTGGGATTATGCTTCTTAATGATATTCTTATGTTTTAGTACCAAAATTTTAAGGAAGGGACACGTGTTTGAGAAGATAAAATAATATGAAAAAAATGTCAGAAAATTAATTTGTGTACATTGGATAGAAAAAATGGAAATGTTTAGCTACCAAAAACACAAATAAGATGAAAAAGAAAAGCATGTCCCCCTTAATAAGAATCTTTTGACAGGTATTAAAAATTTAATTATAAGCATAATAAGAATTGTGATAATTATATGGATAACAACTTCTTTATTCATGATGTGCGACGTTTGGACACAGATTGATAACGACACAAGAATCTGTGTCGAAACGTCGCATACCATAAATAAAGAAGTTGTTATCCATATCATTTTCGCAATTCTTTTCATTCCAACTTCTAAAATGTCTATCAATGAAGCAATAAGCATAATGTTATTTTGTCCTTAATGATGTATTAAATGGTTGAATCTATTGAGAGGATAAATGGTTTATAGAGTCTGTTGTAAATCCAATAGCTGTTCTCTACCCTGTATTATGTAAACATCCATGAATGATAAACATCTTAACAGTAAACATAAGATAATTTTAGAAGATCTCAAAGAATGAATATTGAAAGATGAAGTCCTAGTATATTTTGGTAATGGATTTATACATTTTATTATTATTTTTCTTTCACTTTGAAAAACAAGTGATATCTTTCTACCACTGCTGTTTGGTGAAATATGCCAGATGCACTATCCGGTTTGTTTATTGGTGAACAAAGTTACAGACAAATCAGAGGCTTTGTTCTTGAAGGTTCTTGATGAACTCCACCATTGATGTATTGATGAAAATAAATAAAAATTAACAAAAACATTCTCAATGATATACACATGATTCTTTGCCAATTTTTTATACCATTAATTAGCATATAAACATACTACTAAGTTAAATTGTTTCCTAGTCTAAATATAGACAGAGTGTATTGTTTTCCTGCACTAAACATTGAGGTTGACTTGCACACTGTAAACAAAGATGGCGACAAGAGGAAGAAAAATGTATGCAACATTGATCAACTGTAGGCCTCGGTCCTTCTCTCTACATTCAAGTTTCTTTAATATGACATATGCAAATTAACTTGGTAGTTATGGTGAAGATGAAAGTCTTTTCTGGCGATTGATATCATTTATGTACACTGACAACATTATTTTGTACAAGAAACACTAAGACATGCTCAATTGATCTTTTAGCGCCATTTTGTTTTGCTGATGTTGGTGAATTATTTTTTCAGAACCATGCTTTATCACAGTGTAAAACAGAAACTCTTAAAGAAATTTCAGTTGATTAAGAATATTTTTTATCATTAGGTTTATAACATTTTGCTGCATGCAATTCATCTAAGTGGAAGCAGTTTAGCATTATTTTGTTTGTGACTGCCATTTGTGATAGAACATGTTGTTGCAATCAAATTGAGTTTAGCTTATGTATTTACAGGCAAGGTTTTATCCTGTTGCATTATAGACTTAGAGAAATATATAATTTCAGTTTGGTAGAACTCATTTGAATGGAAGTTGTTCATTTCAGAACCAATCTGTTATCAAAATGAATTAAGAGACTTAAGAACTACAAAATATGATGTGGAAGTCATTAAATGGAGCAGTTCATAATTATTTTGTACGTTTGATGTTGTTAGGTACAATACAAGGATGTGTATTACTCCATATCTTATACTTCATTTCACATGTTTTTCTCATTTAAATAAAAACTGCTAATCATATTTCTGAGATATCATTTGTTTTAATGAACTAATTTGTTTACCTAATCAACAGTCCAAATTACTTTGGCCATGTACAAATTAGGCATTCAAATCAAGTTCAGTTATTTCATTTATTTTTTAAAGTTTTTCCTTATATCTCAATTTGTGGCATACAAAAAACTATAACTCTATAAACATATCACCTAAAAATATGAAGAAGACAAGTATTTTATGGATGATCAACTTCTTTATTCACAGTTGACCTAAAGATGTGAACATTCATTCATTAGTGATGCCATTAACGTAATCATACATCAAATGTCACTTAATGGAAAGTCACTATTCACACTCTATAAAATGACAGGTATGCCATGAATTCTTCATATGAGTTTTCTTTCACTACTAAAAAAATTAATAATGCAAAATATACAGATACAATTACAAAAAATAAAAGCATTCTTCAGAAAATTTACTTTTAGACTTTTGACCTGTGCACCAAGATAGAACAAATTGTGTCTACGTAACGATAAGTGTAACAAGGCTTCTGTGTTGGAAAATATCTCTTCCCTACCTTCTGAAGTCTTCTCACACCATCCACAATTGGAAACAGTTGTCTGGTAGATAGTAGGTGCCAGCTTTCAAATTGGATACAAGTAACCACACAACTTGTTATATATTGAACCTAAATTGATTACAATTATCTCCTGGGGTAGCAGCCAGACACGCTAGGTGTTAAGACTTGATCACCAGAAGGATGCCTTTCATTTAGATATGCTGTAACAGTCGGGCTTACCTTACCAGATTATCTCTCAGTTCTGGCACTGGCTCAATTAGAGTCATGTTTTAGGATAAAGAGGTAAAGTCTCTTACAGTATTTGTCAAAAACTTTGAAAAGAAGAAACATACCACTTTGAAGGTTTTGAAGGTTTTAAAGGACCTTATACTACAATTTGTTGTAGTTGATAAATATAAATGTCACACAAAATTGTAGTTACTAAATCTGCTAGATTTATTCAGCTTTACTGAAAATGACAAACTCTGTGAAGACATTCCACCTGATGAAGGAGTGAGTATATTTTCCAAAACGTCGTGTATTGTCACATTAAAGAAGTTGTTATCCAGAAAATCTTCCTGTTCTTATGTATATCATTTCTAATTGCCCTTCAAAGATCTGTGAAGATTATTTTAAGCAACAAACATGCATGTTTTGACAACATCTTTTCTTTTAATACAATTTTTAACTTGCCGGTAAAGCTAAAGGATTATATACATGTTTGATGATGAACTTTTTTTAATAAGGTCACTGGGGTCACAAAATTAAAAACCTACTTTCATCTTCTTCTCGAGAACCAATGACCCCAGAGAGCTGAAATTATATGTGCAGACTCATTGGCCAATGGGGATTCTAAATTGTAGATTTCGTGACCTCATGACCCCAAATAGGGTCGCAGAGGTCACAACCTTAAAAGCCCATTTTCATCTTCTTCTCCAGTACGAAAAACTCTTGAAAGCTGAAATGTTGTGTACACACTCCTTGGCCAAAATGGATTCTAAATTGTTAATTTGGTGACCCTGTGACCCCAAATGTGGATCAAAGGTTAACAACCTATAAAAGACCCTATTGTAGCAAGCTTTGAACAGTACTTTTGAGATTTTATGTGCTCTTCAATATAGTCAGTATAGAGACTAAGGGAGGTAATCCCAAATATATGAGTTCTAAAATGTACTTTGAGAAATGGTTGTTGAGAAAGAGAAGTTAAGACTTGAAAATTAAGAACTGAGTGTCTTACAAAAATTGTATGTAAGATTTATGTTGTAAAACCATCTTTTTGTAACTTTTATCATATTTCACATAAGTAATTATTAACATTTTATTATTATTTAAAGCCTGATGAGATACAGAGTCAATGGCTCTATTTTTTTAAATTAATAACTTCTGAAAGTATAGTTTAAGTTATCTCAAATGAAGAAGTAATATATCCACATTGTCATCCTTGATTTTGTGTTATATAATTAATAGCAAATCAATAATGAATATCTAAAATGGGTATTAATTGATTGACAGAACAATTTCTAATACAAAATAAATGATCATGATTGCTACAGATAAATAAAAATTAAGTCACTATGTGGTGAAGGTGCTGACTGATATTGAAGCAATGTGGGTTTATGTTGTTGAACATCTCAGTACAGTTGGACCGTTCTTTGATGGTGGCGCCGTAACACTTGGTTACCAGACTCCATGTCTTGGAGTGCTTATATCACATGGCATTTGCTGGCCATGGACTGACTATTCCTGATATCAGACTGTAATCTAACACACACACTGATATTTGGCCACAGTCTTCACAGGATCTTCAACACTTCAATCTCGTAACTAGGCGGAGTATCCTTAGAAACCGATAACTTCAACCTGCATTGGAATCTTAGTTTATCAAAGAGCTTTGAACTGTCATTAAGCTGTTTATTAAGCATTTTGTATAATTTGTAAATTTTTTCTATTTCTTGGTAACAATTGGCAGACTGTCAGATGGTCAGGTGTCATTGCTATGGTTACGGCTTGCTTCAGAAGGGTTTAGCTATTACGTTCATATGGAACTAGAAATGCCATGGGTCATACATTGGCAAGGATGATGTCAAACAATATCTCTACCTTCTTGGCAAGGCTTTTTCACCATTTTTATCTTATTCTGGACCATACCTGCTGACTTGTTTGACCAGCGCCATTGGTTTAACATCTTGGATTTTTCTCTTCATTTCGGAATTGAAGACATTTCTATAAACAAAAAAGTGAGTAACATTTATTTGAATAATTTTCTCCTGGAATTTTTGTTACAAATGTTTATTATGTCTTGTTACATATGATTATATTTTGGGTTTTGAGCGGTTGGATTTGAGATGCACTTTCTCTCATTTAAATTCAAAGATAAAATCCTTCTTTTTATTAAGGAACAACTTGCATGAGGGTAATATAATTTTGAAGGTCAAACATATGGAAGAAGTGTGTAAGAGAAAAATAGTTTTATATTTTGTTGCGAACAATAGATGTTTTGTTGTGAACAATAGATGTTTTGTTGTGAATAATAGATGAGAAATAAGGGAGAAAAATGATGATAAGATAAATTTTTAATTCATGATGAATGTAAATCATTTAATTTGTAAATTATCTCTTCAGCTCTGACACTTAATCATTTGATTTGTGAACCAAATTTGTTGCTAAATATTACATGATTAATTTCATTTAATAAAACAATTAATATGTAATCATGAAAATACTGGGTATATAACTGTTGACATATTTGATGGTGTGGTTTATCTTTTCTTTCTTATATACTATGGAAAATAATTTAGTTATTGAAAACATCTACCTGTATATTAAATAATTTGTTCAAATGATATCAATGTAACTCTCCTTAATAGTAATTTCCATTTGAGTATTAAATGTATGTAGAGATGTAAATATCTTTCTCAAATGATTATTTATTTATTATCATTATCTATGTACCCGGTATTATCTATTTTTCAAAATAATTAACATGATCTCATCAAAAATGAAAACAAATGAAACTTACGTATAATTTTCAAATACAAAATGTTCCATCCTTGTAGAATATAGTTATGAAACTAATCATTTAATGGAAATTCACCATCCTAAATTGCAAGGGACGTTCAATTATTATTTGTAGTAATATAGGGGTTACATTTCAGAGTGTTATTATACACTAGTAGGTCTTGTATACACCAAGAAACTAGTTCAGAAACTACAGATCGGTATAGTAGAGGTCACATCCTGGTCCCGGAGACTATTCTGTATATAAACACATCTCCTCAACTATTTGTTACATTACAGAGAGTTATAAACACCTAATGAGAGAAGGAAGGCTGATTTGAAACATTTGGGATACTAAATAGGATAATGGAGCGTTTATATAGAATGTAAGATAAATTGAATATAACAATGTAAAGATTCTTGTTTATAAATGGCTTAATTTTGTTATATATTGGTACAGTGTCAGAGCTAGCAAGACACTTTTACAAAAAATCTTATTTTCTAAGAGAAATTTGTCATTAAGTGACTCTTTGAGAATCAAATTTCCAAATTAGAATTCAGAATAATAATAATAATAAGAGTACTTATAAAGCACAGAATTGCACAAACAAGGTCCATGCTCAATGCGCTTAACATACAATTGAATAAGCTAAGCATATACATATACACACAGCAAGAGATTAATATAAGGTTAATAATAGCGTTTGAAAATATGTGTTCTAAGGTGGGAATGAATGAATCCACGCTGATGTTTACTATTAGTGGAGTATATAAACCCGCCCACCCCAACTGTTTGCTGATAAGAATAAAACAAGATAACCAGACTAGGCAGGAGGAAGATCCAGGTTTAACTTGCCGAGGTGGAACTCTGTATGAAGAAGTAGCTCTTTACAGATAAGTAGAGGATAATCAGCTATATACATGTGTCTTCAGGGCGGGGCTATCGTTAACTCCGCTGCGCGGTGTGACACTGTACATTCACTACACACTGCAGATTACCAGGAGATATTGGCTGGTCAAGTGAATGGTTAACCGTCTACCTGATGAATTGGTGCCAACCATTCCTGCATGGCTGAAAAACAGGAAATAGGACTCCTTTGGCCAATGGCTATGGTAGACATTGCTGGAATTAATGCATAAGCATGTTGAGGATTTACTTGTACTGTGTTTCTGTATATGGTTTCAATGTGGTTCTCTTGGTGATGGAACATTTTAACCCATGGTTACCTTTTTTCTGACTATTTCTTTAAGAAACACAGAATAAAGATTGAAGTTGTATATTCATTTTTAAGAAAATTACTCATTCTTCATCCCATCAACTTCTAGCTTACTTTCTTAGAACTTGAAAATAGAACTGGAACCTGGAAGATGCCCTCTTCAAAACCATTCCTCTGTGTCTAATTTACAGGAATTAAGATCAATTAGTTGGTATGTCGCAATGCAGCACAAGTAAAAACCAGGAATAACCAGGGTACCCAGGATCCACAGGATGGGTTAATGTTGACATGAATTATACCCAGGATCCACAGGATGGGTTAATGTTGACATGAATTATATATTGGACTTTATTTGTTATTGTTCTTTAAGGCTTTTATCTGAGATTACATAGAGGATATGGTATGATGGTATGAGATGCATAACCCCCATTTTGTTGCCCTCCCAAGTTTATAAAGGTTAGCTGAACTGAGATAAAGGCTACCCAGTTTTTTTGGTTCATCACAGTTTGACATGTTCATAGGCGTAGGAACGTTTTTTGGGGTGGGGGGGCCCAATTTTTTTTCTTGAGAGCTGGGGGTGGATCAGAATACCCCGTCTGTGTTGAGTGGGGGGGGGGGGGGGGGGAGGGCAATTAGCTTCTCAGATGACGGGGGGGGGGGCGGAAGGAGCGGGTTCGCCACGAAAAATCTTAGTCCTTTTGGATGGAGTTTAAAGTGTGTTTCACTGATTATTTAACTTTAAAATCGCGTGACCTTGATTTGGGGCACACAAAAAAGTCACGTGACCTTACTTTGAGGCCAAACAAGTCACGTGACCTTGCTTTGGAAGCCAAAAAGTCACGTGACCTTGCTTTGGAAGCCAAAAATGTCACGTGACCTTGCTTTTGAGGCCAAAAAAAAGTCACTTGACACAGGTGTGGCTGTAAAAAAAATCGATTTTATGTCAAGAAAATACACCAAATTGTACCTAGATCAAATCAGAAATGAACATTTGAAAATGTGTTTGAACTGAAACTTGCACCTGAATAGAATAAGCACCGTTAACATATTTTTAAAGGCGGAAATTAAAAAAAATTATAATAGAAATCATTCATTTTGAGAGAAAGGACAGTATGTCCTAGCTGTGAAAGGGACAGAGACCTATACTCGCGAGAAAGTTGAAAGTTAGCATGTATCATATTCCTAGTGCTTTTGTTCTTAATATTTCGGATAATAATCATTACAAATGTTTAATCTGCATATGCTGCGTTTACACTAGGCCAAGATTAGTCCATAATGGCAACAATTTGGAGTTTTTGAGTGCGTGTGTTAGGGTACTTAGGACCATATAGTTGTAATTGCAAGGGATCTGTATGAGCTTCAATATTTGCAGACAAGACAACGGAAGTCACGATAAAATGGAAATAAAATAGGATTGAAATAAAGTCGACAAGTTTGACTTGTTCCAGAGCCTGAGAAAGAACATTCATATCTCAGTTCGATCAGAATTAGTCCTGAAATAGCATCCAAAATGATGTCGAAAATCAAGTTTTAAATAAACACTAGACATATTGTTTGAAAAATTACAATTCATAATCCAAGAGACCAATACACAGACTTTTCATTCTGTAGAAGATCATAAAACCATGACACCCAAAAGTTACCAAATCTATAAATTATAAACCCCACTTGCCAAGGTGCCTGTACACAGAACTTCAATTCTCTAGAGTTACTGGTTCTGGAGAAAGAGACAAATATAGTCCTTGAGTTTGTGGCCCCTGAGGACCTTATTAGGGATCAAAAGGTCACCATATATATGAATCAGAATCTCCGCTTGCCAAGCTAACTGTACTAATGATTCCAGTTCTCTGGAATCAGTGGTTCTGGAGAATACGACGAAAATAGGTTTTAATGCTGTGGTTCCTTGGGCCCTTATTAATCAAGATATCCATGATCTAAGGAGTGACAGTATGAATATGTACACGAGATGCCAACTGTCTGTCACTACAGAGCTGGTTCTAGAGAAGAAAGACGAACTAGGTTTTTGAGGTCAGGTCTGATGAGCTAAAAACGTTTTCAGGAGTGGCCAATGTTGCCCTTACTAGGGGTCACATGGTCACCAAATGTACAATTTCAATCCCAAATGTCTTAGGAGTCGATATTTCAACTTTCTAGCTCATACTTCTGGAGAAAAAGCCTAAAATAGGTTTTTTGGGCCATGGCATCTGAGGACCACCAGGGCCACAAACTCTGCAAGTTAAGATCCCCATTTGCTAAGGAGTATGTACACAAGATTTCAGCTTTCTTGGCCTTTTCGTTCTTGAGAAGATGAAAAGAGATTTTACGGGGCGACGGGGTCACCAAATCTATGATTTAAGACCAATATTGACGATGGTGCCTGTACCTACAATTTCAGCCCGCTGGAGGCAGTGGCTCTTGAGAAGTCGAAGAAGTGAAAAGTTTATAGACAGACGGACGGACGCCTGACGCAATGCCATGCCATTCAAGCCTGTTGAGCTAAAAAATATTTCCAAATTTGGTGTGAAAAGTACCATTAGCTCCCAGGAAAGGGGGGGGGGGGGGGGGGGGGTTGGGTAGGCACGCTTTCCGAATTTTGAAACGTATTAAAAACGGATCAAAGCACCCTCCTCCCACCAAACACAGCTATAGGAACAACATTCTTTTCAATTTTTTTCTGAAAATTGGGGTTGCTGTGTCGTATTTTCACTAGAAGATGCTGTAGGACTCGTCATGTTATCTGTTTCTGAAAAAATAGTATGAGAAAATAAATTTTCTTCAAAATTGACACGTACTATTTGCTCCTAGAAAGCGCTATTGAATTTTTTTTCGTGGGTGAAAAGTGGGGGGGCCGTGCCCCCCCAGTTTCAGAAGTGGGGGGGCCCGGCCCCCCGGGCCCCCCCTGTTCCTACGCCTATGATGTTTTACTTTATCATTTTGAATGTGGACTATACTTTTGGTTGACAGCAATATTTGACAATGACTTTTGAAGGGGTGAAGGGGTGAATGAGTGAAGGGTGAAGGGTGAAGGGGTGAAGGGGTTCAAACCCTTCTCTTCTTTTAAAACATTCCTGTCTGTCTAACTTGCTTCTCTTGATCATGTAACAGAAGAGATTCTGATATCACCTCTATTGGGAATCGAACCCAAACCTCCGGGTGAGAGTCCTTGGCTCAAGTCAAGCTTTTACGAGTTAGCAAGCACCTCAGTTCAACGTACTCAGGGTGCAGTGAGCACTAGGGAGTTGCCCCGGCCCCACGTTGGGCGCCAAATGTAACAGAAGTGATTGTGAGATCACCTCCAGTGGGACTCGAACCCGGGAGCTCCGGGTGAGAGTCTTGCACTCTACCAGTTGAGCTAAAGGGATATCCCACTAGCCGAAGCCAGTAGGAAGACTTTCATCTCACCCTACTACACTTAGTCCATGTCTATGAAGTCAGATCATCATGTAAAGTATTGATGAGTTCTCATATCATCAGATACTATTCACTGTGCAACTAATCCCAATGATCTACTGCGGTCCATACATCAGAGATACTGTTAGATCGACAACTAATTCTGACATGACGCTGTGGGTACGTCGATAACACCTGTCATATTCCCCTCCATGAACCCCCCATCCAGTATCTTGCTTCAAAACCTACAGGCTAGATAATGTAAATAGTTGGGAGGAAGCTAGTATATGGTTGCCAACAGGTGCATGCTGGGAGTTGAACTAACATGCCAGATAACATCTTACAGGGAGATTTGAAGGTTATGGATCATATAAAGTCATAAATTTGCAGAGGAGTTGTCAGTGGTTGCACTTGAAAGATTGCATTCATGGGATTATGAATTAGTCAAGTAAGTTTTTTTTTAAATTGGGATATCTTGTTATAGGGTATAAAGTGCAATGGGGAAAGTTTGAATTGAAGGATATTTAAAACTAGTTATTTTAATTATTTTATGCAAAATTAAAAACGTAAAGGATGTATATATATATATGTATTATACTCATACTTGATGATTGTCAATTTAAGGTATTATCATGAATATGTTTAAAGCAAGTATTTGTTAACTTATTATATAACTTTAATCATTTTAGAGTCCAATTTAGTTACTTTGGAGTCTTAGTTGATTATATATGTTAACTATTTATTTTCCATATTGAATAAAATTATTCACTTTGTCAAGTTCTGGTTAAGGATATGCTCATTATACTAAAGGAATTTGTTGTCATGATCGCTAGGCAGTTCAGCTGAATGATGGGAAATAGTATCTGAATTATGGTTGTGCATAGTACAAAGTTTTCTTGAAATGTGCTTGAATCTAACATGAAAAGGTTTATGAACTATCATAGCATCTAATATGAAGCTTTCTGCTGCCATTAGTGGCACGCCTCAGCAGCCCTGTTGACACTCTCAACTCCATAGGGAGTATTCATGTTAGGTTGTCATGGGAACTTGACTGCTGTTGTTTGCTCATCCTTACTTTGTATTCACTAAACCTATACATGCATTGTCACATATAACATATTTTTTATTATATTTCTTACTCGGGTCAGGTGCTTTGTGTGCTCTCACTGTGACTATTATTGAGTAATGCATTGTTTATGTTCTGTCAACTGTGGTGGTGTTATTTAGAGCTTGTGTTAAAGAGTGCATTCAGTCTTTACCTTTTATTAGCTCCTGAAATGCTTGACAGACTTACAGCATGGTCGTCCGGCCATCTGTAAACTTTTTACCTTTAAACTTCTGCTTTAGAACTACTGGCCCTAAAAAGCTGAAGTCTTATTCCTGAGTCATTGGGAATTATAAATAGTAGATTTTGTGACTCTTTAGCTACAAATAAGGGCCACAGGGCCCACAACATAAAAACTTATTTTCATCTTCTTCCCCAGAATGAAGGTTTAGGAAAGCTGGATGTGTATGGGGCGGAGGCCTGGAATACAATGGAGGACTTTGAATTTTGACTTGAAACCTGAAATATATATGACATGTCATTTGCCCAATTGTAGCGATTATGATCTATACCTATCCAATACTTGAGACAAGATGATATTGTTTACATCATTTCAATGGAAAAGATTCGAAATTGAACAATTTTAGACTTTTAACTTGAAAAACGACTGTCTGTCAAGAAAAAGGTGGTTGGCGACAGGGCTTTCTCCTGTGTGTAAGTCTTCAACCTTTGATAAAAACTCATGCAAAGACTGACGAGCTGATTGCTCTAATTTTTATGGTTTTGACAACATTGAAAGATTCCAGACATTGTCTTCATCATCAAGAAGTGATTGATTGACACTGATCCATGAAGAAAAGGCCTTGCATTTCCCATATTTATCCACCATTGTAAATCTTAAAAGGACAACTTGTCGAATTCATATACCAATGTATGCCATATACCAAAATCATGCATTGTCAATGTCAATAATATTTCAAAATCTAAAGATATGTAGTAAAGACTGGTTGGAAGTGATGCGTGTTGTCCATCTTAATTAGAGGGTCACAGCGTGGACTCTTAAAATGTGCTAAACATATTCCATTATCCATAATGTTGCATATTATCCAAAATATTCAAATCTCATAATCTACAGAACTTAAAATATATCATAACTCAAACTATTTCATCTTCCAGATAGTGATCCTGTGGACTTCCCCCCCGCAAGGCCACGATGCCTGAGAAAACGGACGTGTTGCTTGGCGGCACAAAACGCTTCGAGTGTCGCGTGATCGGTTACCCTCGTCCTGAGATCAAGTGGTACAAAGATGGCGTTGAAATCACGTCCCACAAGCGCTACAACTTCACCTTCACACGAGAAGGTGTCATCTCCATGCTCATCCAGGAGGTGTCCAGACAGGACGAGGGATGTTACCGATGTCGGGCTTCCAACTCGGAAGGAATGGCGTCCACCGCTGCTTACCTTTTTGTCAGAAGTAAGGGATTTCTTGTTTGGTCTTATGAAATGTATCATCCATGAATATGTGATATTGACTAAAGAGATTTGATGGTATGCATATGTTAGCATATGATATACTATTCCATTTGCTTGAGTTTCAGGTTTCAATTCATTTTATTTCGGTTTTGTAGGCCATTGGCCCATGTATAATCAGAATACAGTATACAGTTTATGAGAGAAGCTAATTATACAAAATAAACTATATTTACATTAATATAGATGACATAACACATTTCCTTAAAGCAAGAGCTTCCTTAATTTCAGGTTTCAAATTTTGAAAGTATTATGTCTAATATTGACAATGGAAAATCTCTATTTCTTTCTAGGAAATATTACAGAATACAATTTATGATTTCTTAAACTTTTGGTTAAACACTCACAATTTTATAAGCAAATCTTGAGATGACATGCCATTTTCAGTCATTTTCAAGTTAAATTTATTCAGTGTGTGAAAAAAGCTTGAAAGTCAGTACACGTAGTCTTGTTTTGTCAATTTAAATGGTAAAATTAAAGAAGAATAAAATAAAACAATCAGTTCGACCAAAAGTTACCAGCTGTTACTGCATGGTTGTTGGATGGTCCTCCTACACTGGTATATATATTATATAAAACATAAGTAGTGGTATGACACCCCCAGTAATATTTGTGCTATATATAAGTATTTCAAGTTTATTATAAACCATTTAGGAATAGTAACAATATAAAATCAATTTTGAATAATTAAAATAATCTAAGGCAGAAAAAAGCATTTAGCGATTTTGTCATATTTGGAGAGAAACATTTCTACTCCGAATCCCTCTCAAAAATAAAATGTTACCAAATTTTCTAACCCAGTTAAGAATGTTGCCAAATATTACAAACTAATTTTAAAAATAGAGTGAAAAATTCTGATCTTCTCTGCCTGGTTTGCTTACCTCAACACTTTCAAGCAACTTGTGATTTAGACTAGAACAAACTTGCTGATTTTGTGCTCTTGCCCAAAAATATCTTCGAAACACATTGTTATTTTGTTAAGCCTAAAATTGGGTCACTCAAAACGTTGCTCCAGATTCTATGTTTTCTTGTATCCACCAAGATTTTACATTAATAAAAACTGAATTTTCAGTAAATATATCCTTGATATTAAACTACTAAAATCAATTTACATATGATAAACATGCTACTTGACACACCCTACATGATGCACAAGACATGTATGACCTGTCTAGAAGTATTCTCGATGAGATTCACCTAGTAACTTATTTCTGACGTAAATCGACTGACCTCTCGGATCCCCGCGGCATTGTTGGGGCAGGTGGTCTACAGACGAACACCGAGGTATTCTGGGAGTTTGGTATTTCTATCTATCGTCAGAGGCAGGTGTCAGTGATCAGACGATGTGGATCTGCATAAAGAGTCAATATAAACTTCAAACATTATGATATGTTGTTTGGAATATATTCTTAGAAATGTAACTTGTTTTACAGGAAGAGTCTGCAGTAACGTCAACCATTGTGATAATTTGTGTGGAAGATTTTATCAACAGTTTCTTAGGACAAAATGTGATTAATGGTTGCACTTGTTAAATTTCTAGGATTCATTGTTGTTCAATAATACACAAATTTAGTTCAATACCAACGGTCCTAATCCGACCAAAGTTATGCTATAATAAAGATTACATATATCTGTCATCTTACAGAATTATTAATCATTCTTGATCTGACTACATTTCACTTTATCATCAAAACAGTGTTCCACAGGAGATATCGCTTGTGTTAGATCAAGCGATATCTACTTGGAGATATCATTTTGTCAGTAGATTTGGACAATGCCTTGTGACTGTTAACTGCATAACATCACAATGTTTTTACTTCTTCAAATAATGACATCACAATTCTGTGATGTCATAAACATGATAACACAGTGCTATAACCTCATCATATGTCAAGTCAAATGGCAGTGCTGGGCTCAGAGATTTCCCTTGCAACATAATGAAGAATAATTTTGGATGATAAATAGAATTTCACCCTCTTGTCTTATGAAATCAAATTTTTCAAAACTTGTTGATTAAAGTAAAAATATTGTCAGCAAGCCTTGGATATTTGTAACTTTTATAAACTCATGTTGATATATATTTAAACACATGGATAAGATTATCTTACTTTTACTTCTCAGCAAAAATAATTCTAATGTGATATTATTGATTAAACAAAATTCAGTGAGAGCGATGATTAGCACTGCCATCAAGGGAGTGTTCGGTGTGCTTGACATTCTCTCTAGTATTTGGGGAATGCGGAGTATTTAGGTTTCAGATTGTTTGAAAAGCATTTTGCATATCAACATTTAAAATCAAGAACATGCATCAAGAACAAAAGATATATTGGTGTAGATAATAATACTTAATCACTATGTAGATAATAATACTTAATCACTATGGAGATAATAATACTTAATCACTATGTAGATAATAATACTTAATCACTATGGAGATAATAATACTTAATCACTATGTAGTATTTGAAAAAAGATGATAGATTGGAAATAAAAATTCTAAAACTTTATCGTGCTTTTTAACAAACCTTTTCTTTCAGAAAAATTGTTTTTAAAGTTTTTGAATAATTTGAGGAAATGAGTGCAAGGAGCTGGTAGACAGGTGAGCCAATAAGTTGGCATGAACCAAGTTTTATTGTGATTAACACACTTTTATTTTTAATCTATTATATTGTTTAGCATGAACAATAAATATCAAATAAATATGAATGTGGAAAGGATTGATATGTTGTTTCCTACAATAACCTACTTCCTTCTGAACACCTTTCAATCAGTTCTATTTCCTCTATTCAACTAAATAATCCAAATACTTGTTCTCCTTTATCTTTACATCTTCTAAAATGTCTGTTAAAATGTTATCTAATGAATGTTTTTGTTCTTTTCTTGAATTATGTTCTTTTTTTTTACGTTTCCATTTTGTTTACTGTATGCTTACAATTACATATGTTGGCATAAAACATTGACATATTTTATATTGAAAGCATGAACATTTTTTGTTAATTCTGTTGTTACATCTTTATCAACGAAAAAGCATGAAGACAAGTAAATACACATGGAATGGTTTCTTGTACCATTTTTCTGATTCTTTATTTAATTTACAGTAATTCTTGGAATGTAATTGCTGTGTAATACAGTAATTAGCAGCTCCGACTTAGTCGGAGCTGCTATCAGTTTTTGCGCAGTTTCCGTCGCCGCCGCGTTTTGTATGGGCTATAACTTTTTTCCTAGAAGGTTTTGAGAACTCATATACATAACTTCTTACTTATACCCCTGGGGAATCTTTTTGACATGATCACATTCAATTTCAAAGGTCAAGGTCATGAGTTCTGAAATTCCTAAAATAATCCTTGTAAAAACGATATATTTGTGCTATCGGGCTCTTCTTTGGTGTATATCAACTATATGGAGAAAGGCCAAGATTTGAAAAGGTTTTCGCTAACATCCGTCAAAGGTCAAGGTCATAGCGAGGTCACGAAGTAAGCATGCATTTGCTAACATGCCTTATTTCAACTATTTACACTTTGAATCATTACGTGATTGTTACAGACAATGAAAAGTTGTCATTGACTTTGTGACCTTGAAAATCAAAGGTCAAGGTCATGAGATATGGTGATGCCGACCAGTTCTGAAATCACTAAGTAACTTTTTTCCATAAAGATATTAACACCTCATATAGATAGCTTCTTTCTTATAAACCTGGTGAATGATTTTGACATGTTCACATTCAAGGTCAAAGGTCAAGGTCATGAGTTCTGAAATCACTACAACAATCCTTGTAAAAATAACTTCAAATGTTTTTTGTGCTCTTATTTGCTATATATTAACTATGGAGAAAGACCAAGATTTGAAAAAATCTCTAAAATCTCTCAAAGGTCTAGGTCACAGCTAGGTCACAACTTAAACATGCTTTTGTGAATATGCCGTATTTTAACTATGAACACTTTGAGTCATTGCATGATTGTTATACACGATGAAAAATTATCATTGATGGTTTGACCTTGAAGGTCAAAGGTCAAGGTCATGAGATATTGGTTAAGGCCACGTTAATCCTTTGATCAAATTTTGAAATTATAAATAGGTTTTAAGAACAAACTTGTGAAAAGTGACTCCAGTGATGATTAGTAATAACTCGAATAATGAACAAATTTTTGTAAAAAAGGATTCCCATTTAATTGATGCTGACGAGAAGGTGGAACAGGGAAAGGGGAGACCCTAAGTTTTGGAGCTGCTCTGCTTTTGCGGTATCCCGCAAATGCTCATCTAGTTATTTAATGATTTTAGCTACATAATAACATACATTTTTCCCATAAAAATAAAATTAACTATATCTAATGATTGAATTAAAATCTTGCTGAAACTTCATTTCATTTCTTAAACAAAATGAAACCAAATAAATGTTATAAATGTAATAAATAATTCTAATTATCAAATAAAAATTGTATAAATGTATTAAACACCTCTAATTATGACCTTCTCTATAATTTCAGCCAAGAAGTCAAAGTTTCTTGATGACACTCCGTCAGTTCACTCAATGTCCTTTGGAGAGGCAACAGAAAAAGATTTTGAACTCGACAAAGAATTCAAAACAAAACAGATGGAGCAGAGACAGGAAGAGGAATCCATGGAAACAGAGGAACATGAACACAAGATCACCGTGGAAACTGAGGAATATGAGCACAGGATCACAATGGAGGAACAGTCAGACATCCTCAAAGGGAGAGAACTCTCTGATGACGTCATCAGCGGAAGCTTGGAGCAAAAGTCGGTGATGTTGACGGAAATCACATCAGAATCGGAGAGCAGCTTCTCATCCATAGAAAAGATGAAGGATTCTCAGGATGAGCTGGAGAAGGTTGCAAAGATGTATGAAGATGTTATGGACAGGGAAAAGAAGGTATCAGTTGAGATTGAAAACGAATCGACAATTGAATCGAAAGACGAGAGCATGACATTTGAATCTGAAGTCAGCATTGAAGAGAAAAAATCCAAGACAGTTGAAATTTCGTCAGAAGAATCTAAGTCTGTCACCAAAGAAGTGTCAATGTCATCCTCGGTTATCAAAGAGTCAACTGAGGAAAACATTCAACTTGAAGAAGAAATTCGGAAGAAGGAGGAACAGCTATCTGACCTGATGACACAGGAAAGTACTGGAGAATCAGAAAGAGAAGAAACTCAATCAAAGGGAGGAACAACGTCCAGACTCGACGTTTCTGTTGAAGTGGAGGAGACAAAGACTCTGACACAAACAGCTAATGATTCTGGACTTGGACTCAGCTTCACAGCTGAGGTGGATGAGAAGTCCTTCGTTGAACAGAATGACTGTCTCATGGCTTCTTCAAGCGAAGTTGATAATAAGGAGTCATCAATCAAAACCAAACTGGAATTTGAGAATACAGCTCAGGTATCTGTTGAGGTAAAAACAGAGACCAAACAAAGTGAAAAAGAAGACATGGAAATCTCGGCAGAGACAAGTGTTGAAGAATCAACTCTAAAGGATGATTTGTCCTTTGATGCAACTGTGACCACAGAGTCATCAGAAACAGAAGATTCAAAATGCTTGAAACTTGAAGAAAAACAGGAAGAGGAACTCCTGGAGAAGAAGCTTGAAGAAACAGAATCTCTCCAAGGTGAAACTGTTGCAGAAAATCTTTCAGAAAGGGTTGCCACTCCTCAAGATCTGATCTTACCAAAAATAGGAGTTGCTGAGTACAAAGCTGATGAGCTTGGAGAGCAACAGTCTGTCAGCTCAGTTGAAGATCTCTCGTCTGAGCAGTTCACGGAACCCAAGACGGGTGCAGACGAATACTACGGAGAGAAGGATCTGGTGCTGCCCCTAGTGAGACAGGCGCCAGTGTACAAGACAGAGGAACTCAAGGATCAGTTGTCAGCGAGCTCTCTGGAGGACCTGTCATTTGACGAGACATCTCAGTCTGAATCTGATGTCAAGGTCGAGAATGAACCCGTTGCTTCAGCGAAAGCTGTTGTTGAAAGCCAGGCTGATATATTAGAAGGTCCGTCTGAACCAGAAATAAGTCAGATCCCAGATTCTAAAGCTGAAACTGCCAGCTCAAGCCTAGGTCCCGAGAGTGGAGTGTTCAGTATGTCCCTGGGAGAGGAGTTCCAAGTTGCTGCTGTAGGGTCGTCGGTAGACAGTGTGGAACATCTTTCAGCAGCTGAAGCAGCTAAGGCTACAGAAGGACAGGCTGAAGACGCTGAAAGGATGCCAACATTTGTCAATTTCGAACAGCGTGTGAGTGAGAGAGTTGAGAAGACAGTTGAATCTACAGAAACTCTTCAGGAAACTGAAACCACATTTGTGTCCAAAACTGAGGAAGAAAAATCAGAGACTAGGAAATCTCAGGAAGTATTCCTGGCTGATGGTGTCAGTGAGGAAACAGTATCTGTTGAAGATGTGCAATCTATGAGTGCTAGTGAGCCTGATAATGAAGCTGCAAATATTAGATTTGAGGAAGGAAATCAACAAGAGTTAATAAGAAAACCGTCTATAGAAGCACATGTAGATCAAGCCTCTCTTGATCTTGCAGCTTTGGCAGATTTACAAACTCTTGAAGGAGAAGTTACGAGTGTGGGGGGTGAAAGTTTGGCCGATGCAGATATGATGCAAATGGCAGGAAGGGAACAAGCTGTCGAAAGTCATAGTGATGTTGCAGAAATTACCCAATCTGCAGACAACTTGAGCGAAATTAGCGAGGCACCCGAGACTGCCGAGGTCAAGGAAAGCAAACAACAGCAAGAGGTGGGATCAGAAAGGGCAGAAGAAATGCCAGAAGAGCTTGTTCTACAGGCCGATGCAAATGTCGGTAACACTGAAGTCAACACAGAGAATTTGCTTGTCGATGCCAAAGTGGATGTTGAAGAGACAAGGGGCGATGATACGCTTGTATTGAGAGCAGATGTCGATGTGAGTGAAGACAAATATGCCCGGGAAGAAGACGGATTAAGAATGTCAGTCACCGTGGATACGGAGCAGGTTGCCTTTACACCCAAAGTTACACAAGTTCCTGAAGATGTGTGTGTCCAACCAGGCGAGACCATTCAACTTGTATCTGAAGTTCAAGGTCAGTCACATTCATTTCTATCTGTTTGTTTGCATCCAAATACATTGTGATAAATGTTTGCACAAATAAAGGGATATTGTTTCTCGAAGACCTACAAATTAAAGATATATTGTATAATTTTGGAAATGTATAACAGCAATATGGTTTGAACATTCTACATTCAGATATATAAGGTCAATATTGATTCAATTTTTGCTTAGTTCTCTTTTAGATCATCACAGATTCATCTAAAACATGTCTAAGAGTAATTAGCTAATTTGCCTGAATAATTACAGCAAGCATTTTAAACATCAACATTGGAGAAAGATGAATATATAAAAGATATATGTTTGGAAGCTAAGGGCAGTATGTAATTATTTTGAAAGCTAAACGTGCAATAAAGTAATGACCAGTCGATAAACTTCCTGAAGTTGAATATGAAGAGTTTTTCCCTAACAAACAGTAACATGTATGTTGATAACAGACTAACATATCAGTGGTTTTAAGGAAAAAAGATTCAATGTATAACATGAATCTATATGAGGAATACAATTCTTCCTGGAAGGCAAACCATTCTGACATTTATGTTGATATCAAAAAGGATATTGGTACTGTCATAGAACACATTGTAAACAATAAGAGAAATGAACGGTATGTAGAATGTAAACAATGGGAGAGATGAAGAGTATATAGAATGTATACAGTGGGGTGGTTAGATGTATGATAAAGCACTGCATGCATTCTGTGATGGGAGGATAAAGTCAGACCTAAAACAACATTGAGACCGTCTAGATTCTAAAATTGAAACAAGCTCTTAACCGACTCACTTAAGCCAATACCTAGTAGAGGACACAAGCGGGGAAATGAAACTGAACGTATTCCCTACCAGCCTGTACTGGCCTCTGTCAGCCATCAGATCTTGCGACAGATATTCTTTCAGCCATCAGATCTTGCTACAGATATTCCTTTTTGGCCAGATGTCAATAAATGAAAGTTTATGAATGACAGAAAATTTGCCGAGGCTATTCAACCATCCTTCTGCAACTTTCATCTTGTCAAGTGTGTTGCATTTTCTTTATATTTGTTATCATTGTGAAAAAGAAATAAATTGTCTTCGTTTCTAAATGTTATTCACATATCTAAGCAAATAAAGACAATCTTACAAACTCATGGAGAAAAAGTACAACTGTAATTCAGTCTAGATCATCTAAAGGATTTTGATTAATGTATAGCATTTCTAACTTAAAATTATCATATTTTGATTAATGTATAGCATGTCTAACTTAAAATTCTCATATTTTGATTAATGTTTAGCATGTCTAACTTAAAATTCTCATATTTGGGCAATATTAAAACAAGACAATTAAAAAGTTGGATGAAGATAGATGTAAGTTGTGTCCCATATTTAGAAAGTAATGTTGTGATCATCAATATATGTAAAGAGAAACTACCCATGGTCTTACCTGATAATATAAATTTCAGTTAAACTAATTTAAAATCCTTTAAGCATATTTGTAAAATTATTCTTTCTGAAAATGAATATCATTTGACATGTGAAGATTCAAAAAGTGCTAAATCTTGGTGATTCCATCAGATATAAGTTTTCTTATTTAATAGTTCATGTAAAACCTTTGTCAAGATGAAGACTTTGCTTCCACTGATCAGGTTCGCCAGCCCCGGAAGTGAAGTGGTTCAAGGAAGGGGACACAGTGAAACCCACCGAGCGAATCTCTCTGCTGGCCGACAATGATATCTACACGCTGGAGATCAGAGAGGCCACGGGGTCTGACGCTGGGACGTACACGCTGACCGCTCACAACTCTGAGGGGACCATCTTCAGTGACGTCCAGGTGACGGTCAATGTTCCTCAGGACCAGGGGGCTGTAGGAGGAGCGACAGGGGGAGAGGATGTCAGGTGAGGAAAACAGGATATAAGAAGGAGTATGAAGAGTAAGTGACGTCCAGGTGACGGTCAATGTTCCTCAGGACCAGGGGGCTGTAGATCAGAGTTATAGGTTCTTTTTCAGAAGGGATCCTCCTTGGGGTACTTATTGCATAAAATCCTTGATTTTTGATATATGACAGGTTGTAACTATATTTTCCACTTAAAATTAGTTAAAAAACTAAAAAAACGTACTTTGGGTCACCCCTTTCGAGCCCCACCCCTTACGGTTGTCATGCAACCAGGGGCGGATAACTCTAATCTCACCACTTTTCTTCCTGTCATTGATCTGACAAGTCGCACAAAGTTTTCAAGAAGTTTTTCTGAGTTTACGTACAATCGCAAAGAAAATGGCCCAAAACAAAGCTGTATGTGTGGTAACTTCTACCTTTTCTACAGTAGGGTCGAATGGCTTTTCGGTTTTTGTACTAGATTTCGTGTATTTGTAACTTGCTTTCTCGCGTAGGGCGGGAAAGTCGACCCAAGATGGCGGCCATTTTTTCTCGATCGATTTGTTTTGATCGTGGAATTTGGTTAGATCTGGGCTTTCCACATGTTTATTTTATCATATTTGGGTTCTAGATTCTTTTTCGGTGAGTATTTCGAATCGCCCACTGGCCTGCAAGCAAATTAGTCATATTTCATGTTCTATTTGTTTCAGTGATGTTAGGGGTGTGGCCATGCTTGTTTACATTTTTACTTCGCATTTTGCCATTCGCCTCTGCTCATGTTTTTACATGCATGTTTACAAAAACATTTACATTCCAATTCCCCCATGTATTTAGTATATATATATTTTAAAAATATTTATATATATACACATGTTGCATGTGCACGTCTTGATTTGGCTATTTTGATTCTAGCCTTTCAAGCCTTGTGCCCAATGTAAGGGGCCGGTGTCGATCACCGACGCTCATGACGAGTGCCTCAAGTGTTTGGCCTCTGATTTCCACCACCCACTAGACTGTGGGATATGTCAGGCCTTCACCCCCAAGGCCAGATCTAGGAGGGATGTTGACCTAAAGTTCTTCTCCGAGGCCTTGGAGAGCGGGAGCTTGACCCCCCGTCTAAGGCTAAGAAGGTGAAAAAGTCACCAGTTAAGAAATTAAGTGGTAAGAAGGTAAAGGCTTCGGCCTCCGCGACGGTGTCCTCGGCCAGGTCGGGTCTCGATGATTCGTCACACAGCAAATGAAGGTCATGATTGACTCGGCGGTCTCGGGGCTCCGTACCGAGTTCCGGACCTCGAGTCATGAACCTGATGCAGCTCATGGTACCAGGGGAGATCTCGGTGTCGGATTCGTCCGAGGCACGGGGTCTCCTCGGGGCGCTCAGCTTCCGGCTCGCGAGCTGCGGAGTATGGAGCCCCAGGTTACCATTACACAAACACACCAGCCCCCTCAGACACCTGGCTTCGGGCAGGTCTCGTCTGGGGGATCGCTGGCCCCGCCGAACCTGGTGCCGCTCGTTGGAGTAGGTTCCCAGGGTAAGGCTTCAAACCCAGGTTACGAGGCGCCGCCTGTGCTCCAGGTGCAGCGTCCTCGGACACCTGCCCCATGCTCCGAGACCGTCGTCCCAGTGACGATGCAGTCCGGGCCGCACGCGGGACCCACGAGCTCCCTCGAGACCCAGGTCTCGGGGGGCCCACTCGAGGTCGATCCTCGTATCGGTCCTTCGAGGACCAGTACCGAAATGCGGGACAACAGCTTCAGCTTGCAATCCACCAGGCGTATCTGGCCTCCATGCAGGTCCAGTTAACGCAGAAGGTGGAGATCCCTGGAGATTCCTCCTCGGAGCTCCTCGGGCAGCTTACCGCGGTTGGTGGTCATTTGGCGCGGGACTCAATCAGGAGTGCCGCTAACCAAATGATGAGCGCAGTTGTGGGAATGCGCCGGCTGTGGTTGTCGGTGTCCACTTGGATGCCTTCAACACAGCAGTCCCTGCTGAACCTACCCTTTCGGATTGGCCCAGTGCTTTTCCCAGGGGCTCAGCAGGTACTGAAGGACACTGCGGATGTCGTCACGACCTGCCGGGAGACCTCTAGGGTTCTTACCGTGCAGGATCCAGACATCAAGCGCGCACGCATGTCCAACCCTCCTCCTGCTCGTTCCTCCGCGCCGACGGGGAAGGCAGCCTGGATGTCAGCTAGTCTGCATCAGGCTGGGAGCAGGGGCAAGGGTCCCAAAAAGCGAGGCGGGAAATTCCAGCAGCCTTCGGGCAAGCAGGGGTTTCGGGGGCGCGGGAAACCAAACCAGGGTTCCTAGCTCCTCCCGTACCGCTAGGGGTGTCCAAAAATCCGGGGGCCGGAGTGCCGCCGGAGACGGACATCTTTTGCTTGTTGGGGCAGATCCCTGTAGGCGGCCGATTGACAAGGTTCATAGACGCTTGGGCGAAAGCCACGTCGAACACCTGGGTCCTGTCCACACTCAGGGACGGCCATATGCCTCAGTGGAAGCGAGGTCCGCCTTCATTTACCGGGGTGCGGCACACGAACGTGCCCTCCGCGCCGGAGAAGGCGGACATCCTCCGCTCAGAGATCAAAGCGTTGCTGAGCAAGGCTGCGATAGAGCTAGTGCCTGTGGGCCAGGAAGAGAGCGGATACTATTCCACATACTTCCTGGTGACCAAGAAGGGCGGAGGGTTCAGACCCATCTTGAATTTAAAGATCATGAACAAACTGATAGAGGTCCCATCGTTCAAGATGGAGACTCTAAGGTCTGTGATCTCGTCAGTGCAGGTCGGAGAATGGCTATCCTCCATCGACCTCAAAGACGCTTACCTTCATGTTCCGATGCACCCAGAATTCAGACAATTTCTGAGGTTTGCATTCGACGGGAAGTGTTACCAATTCAGGGTGTTACCCTTCGGAATCTCAACGGCTCCGAGGGTATTCACCAAGCTTATGCTGGTAGCGGCTCAGGTCGCCAGGTCTCAGGGCAGGTGTTGTCATCCCTACCTGGACGACTGGCTCATCAGAGCGCTGTCCCAGCTTCAGAACCACGAATCCACCCAGGCCATACTACACACGTTAGTTTCGCTGGGTTGAATCGTGAACCTCAAAAAGTCGGAGCTGGCCCCGTCACGGGACCTAGTCTTCCTGGGCTCCAGGTTTCGGACGGAGCCGGGGATCGTATCCCTGGCCCCGGACCGGGTCCCGAAGATACTGGGGGCTGTGAACTCGTTTCTCAGTGCTCCATGCCACACGGCTCGAGTCTGGCTCCAGCTCTTAGGAGTCATGGCAGCGACCGTAGACGTGGTTTGGAGGTCTCGGCTCCGCATGAGGCCCGTCCAACAAGCCTTGGCGGGTCTTTGGTCCCACTCGGAGTCTTACGAGAAGCAGCTCGTCACTCCGGAGTGGGTCTTGCCACACCTGTTATGGTGGACCAATGTCGATCACCTGACTCGGGGTTACCCCCTGCAGCCTCCGGTGCCGACCCTGACGATCCAGACCGACGCCTCCCTTACGGGATGGGGCGGGGTTCTGGGATCTCTTACGGTCTCAGGCCTGTGGTCACAAGCCGAGTCTCAATTACACATCAATGTGTTGGAACTCAGGGCGGCCAGATTGGTTCTGCAACATCTGAGGGATCAGGTGAAGGGTCAGGTGGTCCGGCTCCAAATGGACAACAGGACCGCCATGACTTACATTCTCAAACAGGGTGGGACGGTTTCCCCGTCCCTCCTGGAGGAGACATGGCAGTTCTTCCTCTGGTGCGACGAAGTCGACACCCAGGTCCTGCCGGTGTACTTGCCAGGGGTGGACAATGTCCGAGCAGACGCGCTGTCTCGCCGGATCCTTGCCCCCCACGAGTGGCTACTGGATCGAGAGATATTCGAGATTATCTCCCAGTTATACGGGTCATTCCAGGTGGATCTGTTTGCGTCAGGGACGAACTTTCAGATACCCCAGTTTTGCTCCAGGATACCCGACACTCGGGCTCTATCCCAGGATGCATTCGAACTGGACTGGACAGACAGAGTTCTGTGGGCCTTCCCACCAGGGCCTCTGATCTCCAAGGTCCTAGCCCGTCTAGCCACTCATCCTCCGCGTCTGCTGGTGCTAATCACACCTCTGTGGGCAGCGCAAACTTGGTTTCCACAGGTACTCAGGTCTCTGGCTATGCCACCTGCTCTGTTACCGTGTCGGCCGGGACTTCTGTCCCAGGACGGAGCCCCCCACCCCAACCCCAGGGTGCAGTGGGTGGCCTGGCCTCTGTCCGGAATCGCCTCCAAAACAGCGGTATTCCTGCACGAGTTGCAGACACAATACTGGCTTCGAGGAGGGATTCAACGAACATTCAATATGAGGATAGATGGGCCTGCTATTCGCGCTGGTGTGCAGATAGGGACGTTCTCGATCCCTTTTCTGCAGATCTAGTGTTTGTCTTGGAGTTCCTGCAGTCTAGATTAGATGCTGGCTTGGCCGCATCTACTGTCAGGGGTTACTCCACGGCTATTTCAGCCTTTCATGTGCCAGTGGACGGCGCCCTTTTGGGGGTACATCCTCTGGTTCAGCGCTTTTTAGCAGGCGTGGACAGGATCCGACCTCCTGTGAGGCGGTCCAGCCCGGTTTGGGACCTTTCGATAGTCCTGGATTGGCTCTCGGGTCCGCAATTTAGGGATTTATCATCAGTATCACTGCAACTGCTTACTTGGAAGGCAGTTTTTCTAGTGGCGGTGGCGTCTGGCAGACGGGTAGGAGACATAAATGCTATGTCCTCCAATCCCGAGCTTACAGTCTTCCACAGGGACAGAGTCAGCATTAGACTGCCAGACTCCTACCGGCCAAAAGTGGCCCACTCATTCCATGTCTCGGCCCCAAAAGAATTACCGGCTCTGAGACAACCGGCTGCATCAGGGTCTCAGGCCTCGCACGCACACATTCTAGACGTGCGCAGGACGCTGAGAGCCTATCTCAAAAGAACGGCCTCCATCCGTAGAGATGAGCAACTCTTTTGTTGTTATGGGGGAGGTAAGCAGGGCTTGCCCGCTTCTACGCAGACCATATCAAGATGGATTGTCTCGACAATCTGTCTTGCATATGTTCACAAGGGCCGTGAGCCCCCGGGTAACCTCAAGGCTCATTCGGTTAGGGCAGTTGCGACGTCTAAGGCGTACGCAGCGGCCCTGCCCATCGAAGAGATCTGCTCCGCTGCTATCTGGAGCCAGCCTAGCACGTTCATTCGTCACTACCAACTCGACAGGCTCTCGGCGGAGCGTGCTCGGTTTGGTCAGACAGTTCTCTCCGGTGGGCAGAGTCGTCAACCCCCTAGCTGAATGAGCAGAGGAGGGTTGTGCGTTCTGTTTTTAAAATGTTACTAATGCCACTAATATCACGTTGATATTAAGGGCCCAAGTCCTTTTTTCCCAAGGTGACCTCCCTGGCTGAGGTCCCCCGCGGGGAGTTTATATGGTACCTTTTTTGCCCTCGTTCTCTCTTTTCAAAAAAAGGGGGGGGGGGGGCGGGGTATTTTGACCAGTAAGGCGACTGCGAGTGCGCCAGGTAATCCCCAGGTCAATGTTGGTCTCCTCCATGGTGGATTCGCAAGGTACTTTGGGTGAGTTAACTTTGTATATTTGTATATTCTGTGCGCCTTTGGGTGCAGTCTGAATGCCACTGCCTTAGATTCAATCTTTGGGAGTCTGTCTTATGCAATAAGTACCCCAAGGAGGATCCCTTCTGAAAAAGAATCGAACTAACCTGTATAGGTTTCAGATTCTTTGAAGAGGATCCTCCTTGGGGTAGGGCCACCCACCTCCCCTTCATTCAGCCTGCATGACTGGATGGAAAAGTGGTGAGATTAGAGTTATCCGCCCCTGGTTGCATGACAACCGTAAGGGGTGGGGCTCGAAAGGGGTGACCCAAAGTACGTTTTTTTAGTTTTTTAACTAATTTTAAGTGGAAAATATAGTAACAACCTGTCATATATCAAAAATCAAGGATTTTATGCAATAAGTACCCCAAGGAGGATCCTCTTCAAAGAATCTGAAACCTATACAGGTTAGTTCGAATCTGTTAGTGATGCTCATTGATAATCCTCCGGTAAGAGTGACAGGAGGTGATGTTCGGTGAGGAATCTCTCCATATCGAATGGATGGTGACTCTGTGGTGGGGTCACAAGTCCTTTATAGGTTTTTTTTAAATGTTTTTGATAATTGTATAGGAGTTGGAGAATAAAGAGTAAGGAACGTCTAGGTGATGGTCAATGTTCCTCAGGACCAGGGGGCTCGAGATCAGAGTTCAGTGATCTATTAGTGATAATCTTGACAAGCATTGTGACAGTAAGAGGGGATGTTCACTGAGGATTATCAGTGATGTACCGGTAGGTTTCTAATTGTTTTTGAGTAGTGTATAAGATCACTGATCAGAAGAACATCAATGTTTCTGTGACTAGACAAGATCAACAGTGGGAGAGGAGGTCAGTTGCAGAGAAAATCTATTCCAAATTCTTAGCGGTAACTGGGAGGACCAATAATAGGAGATGTAATGTTTCAGATTCGTGGTCTGTCTCTAGTTGTATTTGAATCTATTGAAAATTAGGGGGAACCTATTTAGGACCTCTCTCCGGGTATGCATATGTTATTCATAATGTAGGTGTCTTTGTGTTGGGTGGAGGATGGGGGCAGCTGTCAGATGAGAAGTCAATAGTTTTGTTAAGGTCGATTCTGAGGGGAATACATACAAGGTTAGGAGCAGACTTGAACCATTGATGATTTGTCAGTCAAGAAAAGAACACAACTTATGTTCATGAACAGTAAACAGGTTCTATCATGATGATAAAATTTTAGTTCCATGTTAAAGCTTGCAGATTTCACAATAATGCATACCACTGAAGTTTTTTCTGCCTGCAATAATTCCAGCTACAATGATTTAAGATAAATAATATTGATAGTTGTATTAATTCAAAATCCTGTACCATCATGTTCCAATATTTAGCAGCTCCGAACTGCTATCAATTTTTGTGCAGTTTCCGTCACCGCCGCCGCCGCGTTTTGTATTCGCTATAACTTTTTTCCTAGAAGGTTTTGAGAACTCATATACATAACTTCTTACTAATGCCCCATGGGAATTTTTGAATGAAACAGTTTGAATGATTACATGATTGTTATGCACAATTAAAAGTGATCATTGACTGTGTGACTTTGAAGATCAAAGGTCAAGGTCACGAGATATGGTCATGGTGACCAGTTCTGAAATCTCTAAATTACTTTTTTCCAAGAAGGTATTAACACCTCATATACATAGCTTCTTTCTTATAAATCTTGTGAATGATTTTGACATGTTCACATTCAAGGTCAAAGGTCAAGGTCATGAGTTCTTAAATCACTACAATAATCCTTGTAAACATGATAACTTCAAACATTTTTGTGCTGTCAGGCTCTTATTTGGTATATATATCAACTATGGAGAAAGACCAAGATTTTCGCTAAAATGCATGCTATTTTGAATATGCCTTATGTTAACAATGAACACTTCGAGGCATTGCATGATTGTTATACACAATGAAAAGAAATCATTGATGGTATGACCTTGAAGGTCAAAGGTCAAGGTCAAGAGATATTGGTTAAGGCTATGTTAATCCTTTGATCCAATTTTGAAATCAGAAAAAGGTTTTAAGAACAAACTTGTGAAAAGTGACCCCAGTGATGATTCAACTTGTTAGAATAACTTGAATAATGAACAAATTTTTGTCAAAAACAATTCCCATTTCATTTATGCTGAGGAGAAGGCGGAACAGGGAAAGGCGAGACCCAAAGTTTCGGAGCTGCTCTGCTTTTGCGGTGTCCCGCAAACGCTCATCTAGTTTTTATTTTGTTTTTATCAAAGTGTCTAATTTTGTTCTATTATAGGAAATGATTTTTATTGACATAAAAATGATTTTGTTCTCTCCTCAGTGTGACTGCGACCCTGTCAGCGCCTGAGTTTGTCATCATGCCTGAAGACGCTTCAGTCCAAGAGTTTGAACAACTTCAGGTTTTCTGTTCAGTTAAAGGTAAACATGACATAAGATAAGATAAGTCGTTTTTGCCCATAGGGAATTCACTTTACATGCACTGCAATATTTTAGAAAAACTAATATAAAAATATTTAAACTGTTACTTGTTGAGTATCTTCAATCCTGTTCCATTTGATAAGTGCTGAACAATATGTTGAAAATCATCAGCATTGTTTCAGACAAAAAGGTGAACAAGAATGAAGCTTCTGTAAAATATGTGCTGGACATTTGATGTGTTAGTTATAATATACGAGAAGTATACGTGGTAAAATAGCTTACAAGTTTTATATTTATGATGAAATGAAGGTAGACTTCCCTATAAATATTAAACGTCTTCCACTTTTGAGGACAACATGACATTATGGAATATCAAACACTGAACTGTTTAAACAGCAGTTTAAGAAACCACATTTCTACATTTTGATGATAAAAAATGATTGTAATTTCTAACCTTTATTTACAAAAATCATAGGGGCAAGTCTGCATGGTATTTTTATAGTGTCAGTGATAAATTGGTTTTATCATGAATAAACATAACATATTAAACATAGCTCTCTATCAATCTATACACATAAAGAAGGTCAACCAAGAATCTACATGTAGTTAATGCAGCTGTCTCTTATAATACAGAATGCAACACTGATAAAAGTAAAACTATTATACCTTTAATTGTCATGTTCACGTTTGCTGTGATCTCTATTTGGAAAGCAAAATTTGAATGAACAATATTTTGGTTATTTTAAATGAATGATTTGCTGAATAATGTTTTTTTTATTATGTTGCGATAAGAGATTAACATTAACAATTTCATTACGACATTTGTATACAGATGCACTGTCTTGAAGTATATATGTGTTTTAAACATATTTTATTCCATCAAAAGGATCTGATCAGTAAACAAGACTAAGCTTATATAAATACCTCTCCTTGATATATATATGTATTCAATAGTGATGTGAAGAGAAAGTGTCCTGAAATGTGATATCATTCACCTAGCTACCGTATATCAGCATGTAGAAGTACCCTTCCTCCATCCCTTAATCCATGATATATCGACTCCTTATTGCAAACCGTAAATATTGCCATAATATAATATTCAACAATCCTGACATATTGACTCTCTTTATTGTAGATGTTAATAATGCCAATTTGTCTGAAAGGATCTTAAGGCCCGTGACTGCTTTCATGATCTGTAAACTATATTTTAATGTAAAGGAATGCTGATTTTTTTTAAGCAGGATTTTTTCTCAATTTCTTGATCACAATATGATTCTTATACATTTAATAACCTTGGATTGTATGGTATTCTTGGAAGTAATGTTTTTGAAAAACATTCTCAAACACTGATTTAATTTTCTAATAAATGAGATCAAATTGCAACATTTTTTCAAATCTGGGTTGTTGCAAAATACTTATTTTTTTAACCAAACATATTTTTAATTTGACAGGACAATGGAAAATGTTGCATACAAACAAGTAAGGCATTTTGATATTGGCAACGGTTAGTGTGAATTTGTTCAGGAATGAACATTTCCAACTAAAGAAAATGACTTCTTTGATAGGCACTGATTGAAGAAAATTGAGTTCAAATGATATATATAGAATGGTTCTTGGGTAGTATACAGTACCAACTATAGGACTATAGGATTCTCTCCTCCTTGACTCATTATATGAGACGGGTTGTGTGCTTCTACTGGTGCTCACCAGGTGGCGCCAGTCTGTAAACAATGACCAGTCTGCTGCTTCTATATCTCCCTATCTTGCCGTCTTCACAATACTGTATACTCTCTAATAGTGCCCTATAGCATATTTATATTTCAACAGCCTATCTCTATTTAATTTTAAAGGAATGGCACTTTCTGAAACCCTGCAACTCTTTGTTTCAAACAAATTAGCTTTGTCATCAAAATTCTTCTGTCAGTGTTTTTGCGAACTTTTCAAATAAAAGCAAATGATATTTAATGCTTAAGAGACCATGTTTTGTAGTAACTATAATGCTAACAAAACTCAAAGCATTTCTTTAAGAGATAAGTGCTACCATATAAAGATTCAGCATCGGAAATAAGAGGAACACATTATGTTTTAAAAGCTTAATGTTCATTGGAGACCTTTCTTTAGATGTTTCTCTCTATCATCTATACTGTTTGGAGGTCGATCCTCATGTATTAGAGGTCAGGCTGGTTTGAGGTACTAAGTGCAAGAGACATGGTGTCTTGCAGCAACTGGATTACTTGATATATTGTACAAGACCTTTATTACAGGAAATATGGTATCCCCCTCGTAATCTCCCCTCTGTATTTTCAGGAACCCCTACTCCAGAGGTCAAGTGGCAGCGTGAAGGTCAAAGCCTGCAGGCCGACAGTCACATGAGGATCTTCGAGTCGGATGGTTGCCACTTCCTGGAGATCCCCCAGGCTTCCTTCCTGGACAGCGGAGAGTACGAGTGTATAGCCACCAATAGTGAGGGCACCGTTTCCGTGGTTATCAGACTCACCGTGGAAGGTAATGGTCATGTGACGTGCTTGTGGTGCCGGGTGCTTATAGAGGTAGAGAGCAACGGACCAGCTGGGTTGTTTGTTTTATCTGGCTACTGCTTGGTGAAAGGTCAAGTGATTATTGTGATGTAGGTGTTTGCTTAATAGAATTAGATAAGGACAGACTATTTTGTGATGTAGGTCTTTGCTTAATAGATTTAATTGGTCAGGCTATATTTTGTTGTTTTGTTTATTGTATTGGTGTGGATATTGCATCTAAATGCCCTAAATGAATTGTTCCCATAAGAAATGTGTGCTCAAGTGACATGGTGTTGATGTTAAGGGCTAGTCACACAGCTCAAAAGTCAAGTAAATGCACGAATCACACACAAAGTTTGCTTGTGTGTGCCTGTCCGTCGAGAAACTGACCATTTTCACTGATTTACGCGATTAAAAATCACAGATGAATTGTGCAAGAACTACGGAACGAGCACTCACAAATCACTAACAAACCACGCACTCCAGCGCATAGACACGTAAACAGGGCGAATAAGTGGTTGTGAGCGACGAAAGGTCCGCTGAAAACTACGCAAAATCTGCGCAGTTGCTCTAATGAACTGCGTACATGCGCGAACCATGCGTCGTATGTCTACTAATCGTAAGTGGAAAGTCGTCGATGAACGATCACTGACATTCCACGCATATTTCGCGCACTGCCCACATAAGAACTACGCACACTACGCAAAACTTACGTAAAACAGCGCAAAACTGTGTAAACTTTTACGAGAAGCGGAGTTTTGAGCAGCTCAAAACTCGGAATCGTGTAAAGTGTCGATCTGGCGAACATCGACGGACACCTACGGAGGTTCCATGTCAGACAAACTGATGAAATGTGCAAATCGCGCATGTATTGCGTAAGACTCGAATCGTGTGCGTGATTCATGCGTTTATGCTACTTTTGGGCTGTGTGACTGGCCCTTTAGCTGCTTATAGAATTACAACTAGATTGAAGGGGCTTAGTTGAGATTAGTTACATAAATAAATCAGTACTACCGTTAAATTTACCAAGTATGAAATAAACAAATATCAGTAGTTGGTATAAAAAAAATGGTTATGTTCAAAATATAAAAGGTTTGACATAAAACCAATAAATTAGTGTTTTTAATAAGATTATTGTGCAGATTAAAGTCCGTCGTCTGTCTTCCGTTGTCCGTTGACCATAAACTTGTTACATTTTCGACTTCACCTCCACAACTGCTGCAACCCCAAAGTTGAAATTTGTTGGGACATGATCAAAGTTTGTACAATTGGTTTTTAGCTCATCTGGCCTGAAATGGGGTCACAGGGGTCACATCCTTAAAAACCTATTTTCATCTTCTTCTCCAGTTCCAAAAGGTCTAGAGAGCTGAAAAGTTATGTGCAGACTCCATGGAAAATGGGGATTCTAAATTGGAGATTTCGTGACCCCTTGACCCCAAATAGGATCACAGGGGTCACATCCTTAAAAATCTATTTTGATCTTCTTCTCCAGTTCCAAAAGGTCTAGAGAGCTGAAAAGTTATGTGCAGATTCCATGGAAAATGGGGATTCTAAATTGTAGATTTCGTGACCCTGTGACCTCAATTGGGGTCACAGATGTCATGACCGCAAAAGCTATTTTCATCTTGAGATTTTATGTGCTCTTCAAAGGGAGGTAATTAAACAACAGTGATGAATTTAATGTTCAATTGTGTCTTTATTTGAAGGGGATTTTATATCTGGCCTCAGAGATAGGTCAGAGGGGTAAGGACCTATTTCATCTCCTCCATTTAAAGTGCTTCCTATTTGTTGTACCTCTCACCTTGTAGTTGACATTTTGAATTAGTTAATGTATAAAGCCTGATGAGCTACAGAACCAGTGGCTCTATTTTTTAAATGAGCCAAATTTTACTTAAAATACACTGGCTTGTCTTCACAGTGAAGGGTTGTGTATAATGACCAGTGAATGATACTACTATACAATAGTTATTAGAGTTAGAGGGTGAGAGGCTATGTAGAAGACTGTGGGGTGAGAGGCTATGTAGAAGACTGTGGGGTGAGAGGCTATGTAGAAGACTGTGGGGTGAGAGGCTATGTAGAAGACCGTGGGGTGAGAGGCTATGTAGAAGACTGTGGGGTGAGAGGCTATGTAGAAGACTGTGGGGTGAGAGGCTATTTAGAAGACTGTGGGGTGAGAGGCTATGTAGAAGACTGTGGGGTGAGAGGCTATGTAGAAGACTGTGGGGTGAGAGGCTATGTAGAAGACCGTGGGGTGAGAGGCTATGTAGAAGACTGTGGGGTGAGAGGCTATGTAGAAGACTGTGGGGTGAGAGGCTATTTAGAAGACTGTGGGGTGAGAGGCTATGTAGAAGACTGTGGGGTGAGAGGCTATGTAGAAGACTGTGGGGTGAGAGGCTATTTAGAAGACTGTGGGGTGAGAGGCTATGTAGAAGACTGTGGGGTGAGAGGCTATGTAGAAGACTGTGGGGTTAGGGGTGCAAGAGTTAGAGGGTGCGAGGCTATGTAGAAGACTGTGGGTTGAGAGGCTATGTAGAAGACTGTGGGGTGAGAGGCTATGTAGAAGACTGTGGGTTGAGAGGCTATGTAGAAGACTGTGGGGTTAGGGGCTATGCAGAAGACTGTGGGTTGAGAGGCTATGTAGAAGACTGTGGGGTGAGAGGCTATGTAGAAGACCGTGGGGTGAGAGGCTATGTAGAAGACTGTGGGGTGAGAGGCTATTTAGAAGACTGTGGGGTGAGAGGCTATGTAGAAGACCGTGGGGTGAGAGGCTATGTAGAAGACTGTTGGGTGAGAGGCTATGTAGAAGACTGTGGGGTGAGAGGCTATTTAGAAGACTGTGGGGTGAGAGGCTATGTAGAAGACCGTGGGGTGAGAGGCTATGTAGAAGACTGTGGGGTGAGAGGCTATGTAGAAGACTGTGGGGTGAGAGGCTATGTAGAAGACTGTGGGGTGAGAGGCTATTTAGAAGACTGTGGGGTGAGAGGCTATGTAGAAGACCGTGGGGTGAGAGGCTATGTAGAAGACTGTGGGGTGAGAGGCTATGTAGAAGACTGTGGGGTTAGGGGCTATGTAGAAGACCGTGGAGTGAGAGGCTATGTAGAAGACTGTGGGGTTAGGGGTGCAAGAGTTAGAGGGTGAGAGGCTATTTAGAAGACTGTGGGGTGAGAGGCTATGTAGAAGACCGTAGGGTGAGAGGCTATGTAGAAGACTGTGGGGTGAGAGGCTATGTAGAAGACTGTGGGGTTAGGGGCTATGTAGAAGACCGTGGAGTGAGAGGCTATGTAGAAGACTGTGGGGTTAGGGGTGCAAGAGTTAGAGGGTGAGAGGCTATGTAGAAGACTGTGGGGTGAGAGGCTATGTAGAAGACTGTGGGGTGAGAGGCTATGTAGAAGACCGTGGGGTGAGAGGCTATGTAGAAGACTGTGGGGTGAGAGGCTATGTAGAAGACTGTGGGGTTAGGGGCTATGTAGAAGACCGTGGGGTGAGAGGCTATGTAGAAGACTGTGGGGTGAGAGGCTATGTAGAAGACTGTGGGGTGAGAGGCTATGTAGAAGACCGTGGGGTGAGAGGCTATGTAGAAGACCGTGGAGTGAGAGGCTATGTAGAAGACTGTGGGGTTAGGGGTGCAAGAGTTAGAGGGTGAGAGGCTATGTAGAAGACTGTGGGTTGAGAGGCTATGTAGAAGACTGTGGGGTGAGAGGCTATGTAGAAGACTGTGGGGTGAGAGGCTATGTAGAAGACTGTGGGGTTAGGGGCTATGTAGAAGACTGTGGGGTGAGAGGCTATGTAGAAGACCGTGGGGTGAGAGGCTAAGTAGAATAGAAGACTGTGGGGTGAGAGGCTATGTAGAAGACTGTGGGGTGAGAGGCTATGTAGAAGACTGTGGGGTGAGAGGCTATGTAGAAGACTGTGGGGTGAGAGGCTATGTAGAAGACTGTGGGGTTAGGGGTGCAAGAGTTAGAGGGTGCGAGGCTATGTAGAAGACTGTGGGTTGAGAGGCTATGTAGAAGACTGTGGGGTTAGGGGCTATGTAGAAGACTGTGGGGTTAGGGGTGCAAGAGTTAGAGGGTGCGAGGCTATGTAGAAGACTGTGGGGTGAGAGGCTATGTAGAAGACTGTGGGGTGAGAGGCTATGTAGAAGACTGTGGGGTGAGAGGCTATGTAGAAGACCGTGGGGTGAGAGGCTATGTAGAAGACCGTGGGGTGAGAGGCTATGTAGAAGACTGTGGGGTGAGAGGCTATGTAGAAGACTGTGGGGTGAGAGGCTATTTAGAAGACTGTGGGGTGAGAGGCTATGTAGAAGACTGTGGGGTGAGAGGCTATTTAGAAGACTGTGGGGTGAGAGGCTATGTAGAAGACTGTGGGGTGAGAGGCTATGTAGAAGACTGTGGGGTTAGGGGCTATGTAGAAGACTGTGGGGTGAGAGGCTATTTAGAAGACTGTGGGGTGAGAGGCTATGTAGAAGACTGTGGGGTGAGAGGCTATGTAGAAGACTGTGGGGTGAGGGGCTATGTAGAAGACTGTGGGGTGAGAGGCTATGTAGAAGACCGTGGGGTGAGAGGCTATGTAGAATAGAAGACTGTGGGGTGAGAGGCTATGTAGAAGACTGTGGGGTGAGAGGCTATGTAGAAGACTGTGGGGTGAGAGGCTATGTAGAAGACTGTGGGGTGAGAGGCTATGTAGAAGACCGTGGGGTGAGAGGCTATGTAGAAGACTGTGGGGTGAGAGGCTATGTAGAAGACTGTGGGGTTAGGGGCTATGTAGAAGACTGTGGGGTGAGAGGCTATGTAGAAGACTGTGGGGTGAGAGGCTATGTAGAAGACCGTGGGGTGAGAGGCTATGTAGAAGACCGTGGAGTGAGAGGCTATGTAGAAGACTGTGGGGTTAGGGGTGCAAGAGTTAGAGGGTGAGAGGCTATGTAGAAGACTGTGGGTTGAGAGGCTATGTAGAAGACTGTGGGGTGAGAGGCTATGTAGAAGACTGTGGGGTGAGAGGCTATGTAGAAGACTGTGGGGTTAGGGGCTATGTAGAAGACTGTGGGGTGAGAGGCTATGTAGAAGACCGTGGGGTGAGAGGCTATGTAGAATAGAAGACTGTGGGGTGAGAGGCTATGTAGAAGACTGTGGGGTGAGAGGCTATGTAGAAGACTGTTGGGTGAGAGGCTATGTAGAAGACTGTGGGGTGAGAGGCTATGTAGAATAGAAGACTGTGGGGTGAGAGGCTATGTAGAAGACTGTGGGGTTAGGGGTGCAAGAGTTAGAGGGTGCGAGGCTATGTAGAAGACTGTGGGTTGAGAGGCTATGTAGAAGACTGTGGGGTTAGGGGCTATGTAGAAGACTGTGGGGTTAGGGGTGCAAGAGTTAGAGGGTGAGAGGCTATGTAGAAGACTGTGGGGTGAGAGGCTATGTAGAAGACTGTGGGGTGCGAGGCTATGTAGAAGACTGTGGGGTGAGAGGCTATGTAGAAGACTGTGGGGTGAGAGGCTATGTAGAAGACTGTGGGGTGAGAGGCTATGTAGAAGACCGTGGGGTGAGAGGCTATGTAGAAGACCGTGGGGTGAGAGGCTATGTAGAAGACTGTGGGGTGAGAGGCTATGTAGAAGACTGTGGGGTGAGAGGCTATTTAGAAGACTGTGGGGTGAGAGGCTATGTAGAAGACTGTGGGGTGAGAGGCTATTTAGAAGACTGTGGGGTGAGAGGCTATGTAGAAGACTGTGGGGTGAGAGGCTATGTAGAAGACTGTGGGGTGAGAGGCTATGTAGAAGACTGTGGGTTGAGAGGCTATGTAGAAGACTGTGGGGTGAGAGGCTATTTAGAAGACTGTGGGGTGAGAGGCTATGTAGAAGACTGTGGGGTTAGGGGTGCAAGAGACATTTTAATGTGTGTCCAGCTGTTGTAAACCTGTTTTGAACTTTAGAAATGCATTGGACATTTGAGAACAATCAATGAGTGTGGTATGAAGGGACATGAACAATCTCAATTTAAGGTTTACCTATTATACTTTCCTTTGCTTGTCAGTTTATTTGTAAATGTTTAAACTGATTTGTGACATGTTATTGACTTGTTATTGCATGAATAGTAGAATTTACTGTGAGCAACTGTTGATAAGGTGACGGATGAATCATATTAAGAGAGATGTCAACAAGAAATTAGTTTTCCTTTCATGGTTGCATGATCAAGCAATGTTGTTCAAATGATTTACATTGTACATGGAAAGCATGAATCTGGAGTGACTAGTTTATGTGCAAATAAAGAAAATATTTTCATAATGTGTTTACTTTTTATTTCTTTGTTTTTTAAAAACAAATAAATGTTCATCACTGCATGATTTTTTTTTACAAAAATGAATTGCGTATTGATGAACCAAGTGATATTTTGAAAACATTAATCCAAGTTGAGTTATTGTTATTAATCTTTTGTATCCAATTATTACAAATTGAACAACATCAAACAATTATTTCTATACCAAGTTTACAAGCTATTCATATGACTTTTCTTGCTAAAAGATAAATATACTGGACAAAAATAGTTTTAGAAATTTTAGATAATGATGTTTTCATTCATTGGCACAGTGGTAAAATATTAAATGAAAATCTTAATATCCCTAACTTATTTTGTCCAGTATATTTTTTTGATATCATATTTATCCTAAATGTAACAATGTTACATATTTATATTTGATTTTTATTATGTATGATTATCATTGGAAGTTTTATCATTTCCATTCTTTATAATTATTATCATTTATAATTGTCATAAAACTTTATTATTTTCATCTATGATTATAATGCACTATTATCACTATTTAAAAATATTACAAATTATCGTTATGTTTCCAGGAGTGACGGATATCGACGAGAGCGGACTATCGACCAATGAGGATCTCCGTGTGGCGATGTCGGAACGTTCGGACACTGACGTCAGTACTGAGTCCGCTACTCGTAGATATATCAAACTAGTTGGCGCCGCAGCAGCGTTCACGCTCGTCGCTTTTGGTATTAACAAAATCGTTCAGGTTCTTCCCAAAGGGAGCTAACTATTGTGAAGTCTAGTCCAACATGTACGACATGCTAATCAGAAGCATTTGTGATACAAACAGAGTATTTACTGCAGTTTTTAATTTATGCAAAAGAAAAACCTTTGATATTCAAGAATCAAACTTTTATACATTTGATATTTTAATAATACGTGTTGATAGATGAATGCATGCAGACATATTTTATAACTAATATTTTACAAAAAATGATATTTAAAATGATACTGTAATCGTACTGACATTATATACCTCAGTATCATAGTCAAGTCGTACAGTCACAGTCTCCGTGTTGAGTGATATTCCTGAATGTTGCATGTTTATGTTGATATTAGAACTTCAGGGACTCTTCAACTGGAAACAGAACACTAACATGAAGCTTCCCCTTACAGTCTCCATCACTGGCTAATTTAACCTTGCTGCATTTCCTTCACTTTTCTGTGTTGGTGTAACAGGGCGGACTATGAAGTTGAGGTGCAATGCAAGGAATTATACAGCCAGTGATGGAGACTGGAGTGAGTTATGCCTTGCTTGGGGGAAGTTGACTTATATGTGATGTTTCTTTCACTTCTGCAGATTTCTTGGAGAAAAAAGGTCAAAACTTTTATTTGTTATTTTGTATTACTTTATTTTTTTACTTTTAATTATTTTTATGACATAGCAGCTTATTAAGATATCTTTAAAATCAGCCTTACTGAAGCTGTCAGTCTATCAATTAAAACTTGAAAAAATGTGAAACCAAAACTTGAGAGCCAATAAGACTTGTTTGACAGCCTTTCTCTCCTTAATAAATCTCTAGTTTGACAGTCCCTTTAAGAACACAGTGCAGAAGGAGTTGTTGTCTGGTCATAATACTTTAAGATATTAATATTGATGTGTTTGAATTATGGGTTATGAATGCATGTTACCAAAAAGTGTGTGCTATTGAATGTTGAGTTTTCATGGTGGTTCCATCATTGTGAAATGCATTTATCAAAGTAAGTGTAAATTATTCATTATTTCATTTTTAGCCTCCAAATTCATAATTTTGTTATAGGTAGAAAATAATTTGTTTTATTGTTAGGCATTCCAGTACTCAGGGAAGTATTGTTGTTATGTTGTTTTACCCACTTTTACTGTGTTCATTACATTCCTTCTTCATCAAGGAACATGGTTTCAATCGTAAAACATTTCAAAACATTGAAGGAGTGAGTAATATCTTGTAAATGTTAGGAATCCACAATGTTTTATTCCACTTATCCATTGTATCTGAAAGGTTTCATTCTTTGTCAAAGAATTAACCAGGAAAACATTATTTCATCTGTTAACATTAAGATTTTCTAAAATAAATTTGGCAAATATACATATTGGAAAGTAACCATTTGATGATACTTATTTAATATCAATAATTAACAGAATATAAAATATCTCAAAGAGTGTTTATTCCACTACATGTTGGTTGAATTCCCTGCAGGATTCAAAGTCAAACTCTACAAGTATAATGCACGTCAACTCACAACAATTAACTTACTTTATTGCATTTACCATTTGGAATGTTAATCATTCATAATATTGTTTCTCATAAAATAAAATATTCCAACTAAATTTGTGCATCATGTGTGTTGTTTGTTCTAGTTATAGTTTTGTTCTAGTTATAGTTTTGGTCTAGTTATGGTTTTGTTCTAGTTTTGCATGACTCAGTTGACAAGCCTCTGTTTGAGTGGTTCATCTGAACATTGAACTGTAAGTTTGGAGTCTACAAATATCTACAGTGGTATAGGAAAGACGTTCAGACCACCATGGGAAGATGGCTAAGGGTTTTGCTTTGGTGGTGTTCAAACTCCACACATTACAGCTGCATGGTCTCAATGATTGTAGGCTGAAGTATCCATTCTGGTCCTTCTCCTTTAATACCTACAGTGACACTTGCCTACAGTTACAATACCTACAGTGACACTTGCCTACAGTTACAATACCTACAGTGACACTTGCCTACAGTTACAATACCTACAGTGAAAGCTGCCTACAGTTACAATACCTACAGTGACACTTGCCTACAGTTACAATACCTACAGTGACAATTGCCTACAGTTACAATACCTACAGTGACAGTTGCCCACAGTTAGAATACCTACAGTGACAATTGCCTACAGTTACAGTACCTACAGTGACAATTGCCTACAGTTAGAATACCTACAGTGACAATTGCCTACAGTTACAATACCTACAGTGACACTTGCCTACAGTTACAATACCTACAGTGACACTTGCCTACAGTTACAAATCAACAGCTGTATTAATTAGTGCAACACCATTCTGTGTGGCCTCTAACAGGAATCACAGCTCATTCACTTGTTTAGTTTAGTGAGCGATCAGAGATTTGTTCCTGGTTAAACATCTGCAACCCGAGAATGTTCACCAGTCTGCAAGTAAAGGCTATATGCACCAAAGATTTGAAAAACTATTTCCTTAAATTTATTTGAAAGATGTATCTTCTTTCACAGCAAATTGTTAATTTTATTTCTATGTCACTGTAGGCAATAGTATACTCCACCATTTTAATCTTCCAAGGAACAGTTGAAATAAGGATGTGATGTAAGGAAATGAAATTATTTTCATACACATTTTATTTACAATAATAAATTTAATTTTTGGAAATAGTTGCTGAATCAATGATATTATGAACAATCATCCATCGTTTCTTGTTGAGTGGAAAGCATGTAGCAGATTATCAAATCAAAGAAAAAAATATTAATTGATAATGAACAATATCATTGTATTTGTGATATTTTCACACAGATAGGTGTATACACAATTTTTGGACTTTTGTGAAGATCTCTCGAGCTCTTGTACCACCCTATCTACGACATGTTCCGTCTCCAGACAGAAGCTTCTTAGATACATGCATGTCTTGTCTTGTGCATCTACCTTGTCTTGAAGTTGAGAATTTAGATTCTACCTTGTCTTGAAGTTGAGAACTTAGATTCTACCTTGTCTTGAAGTTGAAAGAACTTAGATTCTACCTTGTCTTGAAGTTGAAAGAACTTAGATTCTACCTTGTCCTGAAGTTGAAAGAACTTAGATTCTACCTTGTCCTGAAGTTGAAAGAACTTAGATTTTACCTTGTCCTTTTCCTGAAGTTGAAAGAACTTAGATTCTACCTTGTCCTGAAGTTGAAAGAACTTAGATTTTACCTTGTCCTTTTCCTGAAGTTGAAAGAATTTAGATTCTACCTTGTCCTGAAGTTGAAAGAACTTAGATTCTACCTTGTCCTGAAGTTGAAAGAACTTAGATTCTAACTTGTCCTGAAGTTGAAAGAACTTAGATTCTACCTTGTCTTGAAGTTGAGAACTTAGATTCTACCTTGTCTTGAAGTTGAGAACTTAGATTCTACCTTGTCTTGAAGTTGAGAACTTAGATTCTACCTTGTCTTGAAGTTGAGAACTTAGATTCTACCTTGTCTTGAAGTTGAGAACTTAGATTCTACCTTAACGCATGTGCAGAAAAGCTTACAACTGACTTTAACACGTAAAATAACTTTGAGTTAAGCAAATAATGAGGAATGAATGTAATTATTGATGAATATGTAAACTACACCATCTACATTGGAGTCAGATAAAAAAAAATAATAATCTGATATTGAAAAATATGCATACTTTGTGAAAATATACCAAGAATATGTGGTGAAAAAATTCAGCATTTGATGAAAAAGTCAACCATTCTGAACTAAATTGCTCACCATTGATCTAAACACTGATTTACCAGGCATAGATACTTGACACCATTGATCCAAACAATGATTTACCAGTCATAGATATCTGACAACATTGATCCAAACAATGATTTACCATGCATATATATCTGATACTTTTGACAAATGAATCTTTACAGAACTGTGTACATACAAAAAGATAAATGGAGTCTAAGTATGCATATCAATACGATCTATACGAACACGGACTATCTATGAAACTGTAGTTATGAAGAAGTATAAGTAGAATCTTATGACACTTATCAATATAATATACTTATGAGAGAAGCAGAAATCTGTGAAACAATACACTTTATATATATATATATATAAAGATATGTAGTTGGAATTTTTCCAGAACCTGGCACATAGAACAGATGTTTATTCAGAGAAAGTGGGTGTCTCCTTAGTCCTTCATGAAACTAATTACCAAGGAGATGTTTAGCAGAAAAGATAGGGTTAGTGGTATATGGGATACCTATAGCTTATTTCATGGATTAATATAAGACTTGCAGTTTATCATGATTTTTATTCATGAACTTTATGAGGATTTTGAATTCAAATTTGAAATGTTAATTGTCTTAAAACTTCAATTAAAACTTAATTTTTCTATTTTCATTATTGTCATTAAATTATGAATCCATTCGTTCGCCAAACATATGTCTGTAAGAGCTGGTATGCTTGTAAACTTTAAGCTGTTCCTTACTATATTACTCCCTTGTCAATGTTCCAATGAAAAGCAAAAGGAAAGTCCTATCGCCCTCGTCACCTTTGAAAAAAATATGCCCGAAATGTTTTTAACTTTTTTATGCAACCTAAGTACACCTTAAGTAATACAAGTTACCCAGAATACTATATCACATAAATAAGAACTGTGAATTTCAGTAGATCAGAAATTCCCAGATGTTCCTGTGGAACTTCAGACAGCATAGATGTGAATACAGCAAGCAAGGACTCTGTTTATTGACAAATGTGTACATTTCTATTGAGACTCAATATAATTTGTCAATTAGCTTCTTATACTTTTAAGACATACCATCAACACAAATTTTACAATTATGATGAGCCACATAACCTCACATGGGATGATCTAAACCATGTAATCTCAGTTCGTGTTTAAACCAGGCAATTTTTGTATAGAAGAAAGTGTCTGCAAAAAAGTGAATAATGTGTGGTAATATACTGCATGTACATTCCACCCTAATCTTACTGCATGTAAAACAGGTACCCCAGCTTCTGTAGGTAAAATAGAAGGAAGTTAAGTATTCTGTTTATTACTCGCCCACCAATAATCAAGCAAAATAACCGGCATGGCTCTCAAAACTATGATTCCCACAAGCCTGATACCATTGTGACGATGTTACTCCCATTGTGACGTCATAACCGCAAACTATTGTGACATCATACGTGCGGCGGTATTACACTAGTTTGATATTGCTGTATAAATATTACACTGCAGTATCTTACACGGGCGAGTAATAATGTGTGGTACAACACTGCACGTCACTGCATTCCACCCTCATCTTACTGCATGTACAACAGGTATCCCAGCTTCTGTAGGTAAACTTTCTGAACCCCTGGTGGGATTGAAACCTTATATCAGGGTATTCCACCCCCAAGTGGGATTGAAACCCTAGATAAGAAATGGATACTCCCTGGGGGTTACTCCAGTACAGCTGCAATTCAGTCAAGAGAGAAGCCTGATTTTACAAGCATTTATAAGAAAAGGTTTGCTTCATGTACCTATGTTTCATTGGAGAGAGAGGCAAGTGGTTAATTCACAGGTTCCACACTATATCCACCTTCCATATACCACATCTATAACACTTGGTAGAACCGTTCATTGTCTTTTTGTATTCACTCTTTTCAGTTTCATGTTAAAATCACTGACAATTCCAATTTGAACATTCTAAAAACTGTATTCTTTAGATTAATGGGGTCTTCATTACGATTCAGGTAATTGCATGCATCCATTTTTTTTTTCACAACAATTTATTTGCTTCCCGTGAACAATAAGCACTAGAATGCTGAAGTTATTGTGTATAAACTCACGTGCAGAAGAATGTCTCCATACAATACACAAGGTATTTCAATCCATGAGCGATACATACAACTAAATCAGAGTTACATCATGTCTTTGAAGACAACTGAACTTAATTTGAAATTTCAAACATTATCTGTTCATATTTCTGAGAAACACACATTTTAAGAAATCGTTGTTTTTTAATCTCCTTAACTAGACGAGATAGAGTCAAATAGGGCTTTTTGGCTTCTTTCATCATTTCTACAGTAACGATGCATCAACAAATTAAAGTAAAAGCAGGTTATTTATGTCAACAACATCATTTATCAATTAAATTTCTACATTTTGTAAATTTTAATTACTTAAATGACAAACATTCTGGTAAAAAAACACTTTGAAAAAGTCATTTCAGCGCCCCATATCTATTTGAACTGACATAAATATAAAGATCTTACACTGATGTATTAAATGTGAGTGCTTGTTTACGTAACGTGTGCCTATCAAATACATTAACTATCTACTTTCTCAGACAACAGTATTTCATTTTATACTCTCTTACAAATGTGGGGACGTTTCTTTCTCACAAGAGTATATCATTTATACCTGTAACATTTATACCATATCCTTAGAGCAGAGACAGCATGAACATCATTTGAAACATAGGTTGGATGTTGATGAGTTGTCTCCCTTTCAGGACAACTTCCTGCGTATCTGTGTTGTCACCTCGGAGCATGTGGACGACAGCACAAACATTGAAATGAAAGTAGGGGAAGTTGTCGAAGTTTTAAACTCTACGATGCAGACTGGAAACTGGCTTGTGAGGAAGACAACCGACAAAGAACAGGTTAAAATTGATTGAAGCTGTCATAAAATGTAATTGATTTATAGAATGAATTTTCAATGTGAAGCACTGTGAAGCACTCATAAAATGTAACTTGGTTTATTTATCATTATTGAAAATGATGCAATATTTTAAAGGGATTTGATATAATATTTAGTGCTAATGTATTTATTGGTGGGCCAAACCAGTTCAGTATCAAAATCAGGTGATTTCATTCAATATAACAAAATCCCAAAGTCTAAATATGAAATTTGTAGAGTGAATTTTCATAAATGTATTTTTAAGCCACTCGAATAAAAAAAAGAAGCAAGTAACAGAAGAAAGCATAGCTGTATGACCGAACTTTTCAATGATAGAGAAAGAAGAAAGTCATTGACACTATTTGTGTGTAACAGGTAGCATACATAGCAATGTTTGTGTGTAACAGGTAGCGTACATTCCTTCTTCTTCACTGAAAGGACAGGAGATACAGCTTCGCAGTCAGGAAGGTGAGTTAACAGCGGCACATGCATAGCTTGAAACCCTTCTCTGGTTTACATTCATGAATGATAAGATTAGAGCCCCAATAGAATTAAGGTCTGGATCCAAACCATTGAACTCTGTTGCAAATATCCTGGGTTGTTCATGTTCCTTCATAGATCAAAAGTCATCAGTAATGTAATAACAATTGTTATTCTTAGAAATGATGAACGGCCATGCCCGAAGACGTGACCACCGATTGTCTCGCTCCCCGAGTCAGAGATCCAACGAGATGGAGCCCGGGGACACGTCGGACGACGAGGGTCACTTCAGTCTGAGAGAGGTACAACCAGCAGACAGCATGAAACTGAGAACTGTAGAGCAAAGTCTAAAGGCAGAGAGAGACAAATGTGACCATTCACCTCATTCAACCAATTTTACAATGAAAATCATATTTATTTGTTTTAATTCGGTTCATGCCAGTCTTTGTTACTCTATTTTCTATCAAATAACATGAGTTGGTGTAATGTAGGAGAGACTTTTTCACAAACTGACCTACTGACATCTAGTGGATTGGTTTTGTCTTGTTCATCCTGAATTACTCAGCGACAACTGGGTGTTCTGAGATTTGATGCCAACGTTTTGTAATATCAATTGTCTCTGTATATACATGCCTTTAGACTTGGAGTAATAATATGATTTGCCTTTGATTTATTTCTAAAATACATTTAAATTGAGTAGTATAAATCGATTGATCTTTTATGTTTGTTTGCATCTTATATTTATAATTTTTTGCATTTTATTATTTCAGTTTAAATAATTCTAGACTATCATTTGTGTCCAATCTAGAAAGTGTGTCATTTTGTTCAATCTCTCTTCTTTGCATTTGATTTCTTTAATTGATAGATTTAATGCACAAGGCTCAATTTTTAGTTCACTTTCTTTTCTTTCACAGGCATGTTTCTTTGAATGAGCAATACTAATTTACATTTCAGGTATTAATAATACATTGAGCAAGGAAATCTTATAAACATATTCCTACAAAAAGACTGATGCCAAAAATATATGCTTTATTTTACCAGCACGCATTTTCCCTGAAAAGCACTCGTTCATCCAAGACTAGTACCGTAAGTTTCACAATGAAGGTCTGAGCAAAAAAATATACTGGCTTTTGTCATGACCTGTTATTCTATCAGGGAATGATTTACTTGCAATGATTTGAGAATTATGTAAAACTCATTTCACTATTCACTATGCAATAAAGCAGAATTGTCAATTGCCGCATAGTTTTTATTTGTAATATGTTCATGATAATTTCATCAATTTTACTTTCAAGTCATTTCTGATAAAATCATATGAACTTGCAAACTTTTAGATATTTTCATATCTGAGGTGAACTTGTGTGTACAATATATATCTGTTATAAATGTTTTTAATTTGGGGTTTGATTACCTATCTTATTAATGTGCTTATTACAGTCAGTGTCTATTTTGAGTTTGATTTATCAAAACATATATTTAATATATCATCCTTATACTGATGTATATTTCAAGCTAGTAACTTTTATGCCATGTGGATCCATTAGAATAAGTTATATCAATGAGTAATCAGCAACCACTTCACACTCTGACAATTCCTGATATCGATATGATGTTGGGCAGCATCAGGAAAGTATTTAAATCAATGAAATCTGATGAGATTTTACCATTTGCTCATTATGCTTTTATCACATGTTTTCTTTCTCAAACTTAATGGATCTGGTATTATTTTGGGTAGTCTAGCTCTTCAAATTGATGCTTCAGTTTTGAACCAAAAAAACATGTTGAAAAGTCATTCCTTGACAGGATAATGATTCATGGTAAGCACTGATTCCTGTATACTGTACATCAACAGGGGTTCCCGTCGTATGTGGTAATCGCAGATTACACACCGGGGGAGGGGGAGACAGACTCTCTGCGGCTGGGGGAGGGGCAGTATGTAGAAGTCCTGGACATGCAGAGACCTGACCGGTGGCTTGTCAAGACGAAACCAACCAAAACTAACCCTGCCAAGGAAGGTGGGTAAATTCTGATCATGAATTACGACGAATACAGATGCAAGGATCACATAATGTTAACCAATAGAACATCTCATAAGTCGCTGAGTGACTGGTCGTTTTACATTTCGTAATTTATTATATTTTATATATACAGTACTTTAATTTGATTACTTTATGTATATGAGTGAGACATGAATAAAATCATCTGTCTTACAACAATACAACAATACAACAATACATGAAATGGACATCTTCTTCTCTTTATGTTTTGCAATTCTAAATGCCCTAAAAGACTTTAAATAGATCTTGAACTTCCAAAAGAGTATAAATTTTGGTAATTCTTTACAAAAAGAAATAACATTACAATAAAACATATTACAATGTCATTATCTAAATAAACATTTTTTTCAAGAACCATATAAAATCTGCTGTGTTTCAGGCTGGGTTCCTTCTGCCTATCTGAATCAGAAGATGTTGGGAAGTACCGTCTCTAAACGATCCACAACAGAACAATTCAGAGAAGAAATCATCCAAATCTCCAACAAGCAGCAGGAATCTCTGCTGAAGAGGAGGTACTATTGTTCATATTTACTCTATGAAATATTTCAACCTGATGTTATAATAAAGCATGAGTTATTCATCAACCTTGTCTTACCCCTGTTTAAGAAAGTAATAGTAATTTAACTGCAAGTTAAATAACTTAAAACTTTTTAGGGAAATATAAATTAATACATCTTTAAAGAAGAAAGCAATGGGAAATTTGTGTGCCCTTTTCATGTCTCAAAGAATAGATAGAAAATGAGAAAGCTCCTAGCAGCCATTTATGTTGCTGTGATTTTTTTTCTATGTACCCACACGTTATATATGTATGAATACATATATGCAGTATATGAAATAAGGCCCCTCCACCAGGCCTGAACCTGGTGACTTCTAGGCTAGTGACGTTTTGGGCTGCCTTCACCTATCAAGCTTACTTCGTTCATTGATATGTGTGAATATAAGAATAGGAACCTTTCTAATTATTCTTTTGTCCGTATAGAGGAAATCATATATGAAATGATATTAGGTTCATAGTTCAAATTATAGTAATAGAATAATAAAATATTGGTTTCTGAGTCCCCTGCTTTTTGAGTTTAGTGATTTATCTTTTGTTGTCATATGTTATTTATTGTAGGAAATCTGAGGTCTTTCCAGAGTGAGTTATTCTCCCTCTCTCTTGAAATGAAATGTAGTTTCAATTTGATAAAATATGAATGTGGATTTGGCATGATTTATCAAATAATTTATTTACAGGAGCTAACTGTTTTTCTTTATTATGTATTCCTTTACTAATACATTATTTTAATGACATTTCTGCCACCAATGCTGATTATGGTAAAAGTTTGTTGTTGGAGATTTATTTATGATATGTTTTGTTTAGTTGTTTGTTTATTTTTGTATATTTTTGAGCGTTGTAGACAAATGTTATCTTTCTTTTTATTGCATTTATTTATATTTTGATAAAAAAATAAACCCTTTTTTTCTGTGCATTTTCAAAAAACATAATGATATCTGAGTAATATTATACATGCCTGAATTATGCATTTTTAAAGCATGGCATCTATACCTTAATATAATCTAACAATAAGAACTAATCATTCTTTGATATTCAAAAGTAATATTTAAATTTGTTTATACAGCACAATAAAAATTTTAACACTGATCCCTTGCAGTAAATCTAAATATTATTTTCATGAATGTGGAATAATTATCTGTTTGTCATCATTGAATCTTAATTTCGAACGCTTTCTTTTTAAAATAGTAAATTTAGGTTTTTTAAAATCTGTATATGCAATGTAAATGGTGGGGGAACTTTTCCCTTGGGAAGTTTAAGGCTAGGGGAGAGAGGGGAGAGGGAGGAGGGTGGGTCACAGTTTCTCTGGAGTAAGTCTGACCAGTGGAAAAGTTTGGCATGTTACATATATATACATTTTTAATATACATGTACTTATTGTATTATTGTTATCGAACATTTCCAAATCATTTGTATTATGATGACGACAGGTACGCAGTGACGGAGCTGCTGGAGACAGAGAGGGAGTATATCCGACACATGAACCATCTCGTCCAGCAGTACAAACACAGACTAGAAGACTCAGACGTTCCGGACGTTCTTAGGAACAAGAAGGATCTCATCTTCTGTAACGTGGAACAGATCCTCAACTTTCATCAAGAGTAAGACGGTCTTTAGCATTCTTTTTAAAAAATTTAAAATGATTATTTAACTAATTTGGGGTATCTTATATATAGTTGTATTGTTGAAATAATTTTGTATAAAGAAAGTATTTATCCTGCAATCCAATTCGATTTCCATAAAGAGTAAGACGGTCTAAAGTATAATTTTCAAAAAGATTTTAAAGCTATGATTTTACTTAGACTCTTAACATGTATTGTTGTCTTGTTGTATTGATGTATTGTTGTATTGTTGTATTGTTGTTTTGTTGTATTGTTGTCTTGTTGTAAGGATTTGCTACTTAATGAAAGTAATTATCCTACAATTCCATGTACATTTTTACTGCACCTTCCCACAAATCTCTTTATCTTAGTTGTCCATTTCTAAGAAAAACATGTTTTATTATGAAACTTATCATGCTAGTTTACTCTGTCTCTCAGTGAATTCCTAGCTGCACTGTCCACGTGTACCGCTGTTCCACAAGATGTCGGGCAAGTCTTTCTCGAGAAGGTAAATAACACCAGTTTATTTATTTTTGGGGAAATTTCACATTTAGTTTATGTTTATGCATATCATCTCTTAGCCAATGGACCATTTCAACAGGCAATACAGCAGGCTTATATTAATGTGATAGATATAGTATGAATTCAAATAATTCTTTATTCAGAATTTGAAGTATATTTCATGTTTATATAAATAAATTGCAATTGTGTGAACCTGATTCACTGAACACTGTCATAGAAATTCAGTTCATACATGTATAAACTTAATTTTCTGACGTCACATCATATTTAGCCACTCTTTAGCAGCTCTAATTGTTGCAAATTTGTTTATTTAGAGCAATGAACCTTTTGAAAACTTCAAGTATGAGTATATTTATTTGTAAGAATTGACTTACGTGTATTTACACAGTTTGTACAGCGTTTTTTAAAGTTTATACGTTTACTTAATAAATGTTGAAGTCTGTTCTTCAATAACAAAATTATTCCCACAGCCACTAAATATATTACATATGCCATCAATTTCTTAAAAACATCAACCCAAAAATTGGAATAATATATACTTTGATTTCTGAAACATTAAATTCACCATGTGGATTAGGCCTCCTGATTTATACTATATTTTTATAATTTCAAAATATAGAAATATATTGTTTGTTGATCATTTAAACAGGTATTTAATGTGACAGTTATTTAATACATTTTTAAAAATCAGTATAATTAAGATGATATTTTTGTTAATGTTTTTAAATTCAGTGTTCTTTATTTCATTTCTTTTACTAATGAACATTCCAACAAGCAAAATCTTAAATAGAAATTTCTGCAAAATGTTGCTCAAATTGATTGAAGAAAAGTTTGAATAAAATCCACTGCCTGTGACGTCTATGTAGAGAGGAGAGTTCCTGCAGTACGTAGACTACCTGTGTCAGAGAGAGACGGCCGAGTTCTTCCTGGACACGGAGGAGGCACAGACCTTCCTCAAGGTGAGAACACCAGTATAGATATAACGTTATTGTTCTTGGGGGGCGCTAACTTTCGTAACCACTTGCTTTCACCAGCCCAGGCTTTTCAAGTAAGGTCCTCTGATGCGAGATATTATGAACTTAATCCCTTAATCAGTTGATAGTGAGGGTTAATAAGATAGATAAAACATGACCCATAGGATTTATCAAAAAGTAAGGATGTTTTCCAAAAGGATTCTTAATACTCTATGATGCCCATGGGTCATGTTTTATCTATCTTATAAACTGATTACTAATTACAATTATACCATTATCACATTACCTTAATGTCTGTGGGTCATGTTTTATCTATCTTATAAACTGATTACTAATTACAATTATGCCATTATCACATTACCTTAATGCCTGTGGGTCATGTTTTATCTATCTTATAAACTGATTACTAATTACAATTATACCATTATCACATTACCTTAATGCCTGTGGGTCATGTTTTATCGATCTTATAAACTGATTACTAATTACAATTATGCCATTATCACGTTACCTTAATGCCTGTGGTCATGCTTTATCCATAACATAGCTGAAATCTTTTACAAATACTCAGTTATTGAAATTGAAATAATGGCAATAGCACAGCCTGTGCACTAATGACTTTTCATACCAGTTGGTAATCTTTTAAATGCTTCCATTTCTTTGATTATGTCATTCATATTGCACTTGGTGTTAAGAAACTGGTTTAAATCTGGCAAGGTAAAACATCCAAATACGACTGACGTAATAAATTCTCTATCATAAATGAATTTTAACTCATATAGAGAGTCTTGTAAAGTAATTTGTGTAGATATCATCTATTCAAAAATACATAATGTCATTTTCAATTTTTTTCTAAAAAAGTAGTTTATTCTAATGAAATATTCAATGGACATTTGGATTGGTATCATACAAATTTATAAACTTTGTCATTTGGTCTTAAAAAGACAACAAGTACATTTATAAATATTGTATGGCTTGTCAGAAACGTTCCACTTTAAAGAAGCCGTATCCTCTGTACACAGGATTACAGCAGTTCCATCAAGGACAGTGACACGGCTCTCAAATCCTTCCTGATGAAACCCATGGAGAGGTTGGCGGCCTACAGGACCTTCTTACAGGTAGGAACACTGCAGTCAAAAATAACCTCCAAATAATTTTATTTCAGGGATTATTATAAGAATTTATATTTTTATACCAAACAAATCTACCTCACTTTTTCTCTAAAGATTTTGATTCTTTTACAATCAATAAGATTGTAAGCTGAATTATAAAGAAAAGTTGAAAGTCAATTTCCTGATTCTTTGGACATCTAGAAGTATTTTATGAATGCTTCGGACATAATTGGGAACGGAATAATCTCATAAAACAATACTTTTTTAATATATATAAATTACCTATAATATGTATTGAACTTTGAAAATGATATATATATATATATATATATATCATTATGAAAGTTCAATATATGTATATTATTTGTAATTTAATTAAAAATAAATTCAGAACTTATTTCCACTTTTCTGTTACTTGAAATACTAGATTTTCATGAAATGTGCATTATTTGCCAGGACTACCTGCGGTACACAGCGCGAGCAGGTAAAGAGTGTTGTGACGCGGAGGCAGCGATCGCGATGTTACACGAGATAACCAACATGGTGGACCAGATACAAACCCTGGGTCTCGTGGAGGGTTACACCGGGGACATACACCAGGCCGGGACCCTTCTTAGACATGTAGGTTACAGTAACCCTATACCTGCCAGATTAATCTCAGAAGACTTACAGAGACTTGCTAGGTGTATTCTGTTAGACTTCATCAACTAATCAACCAAGAAAGTAACAATGTATTGACTGAGGAGTATGACTAACTTTTACTGCTCAGAATAACCAACATCATGAAAGGTTCTTGTCACTAGATCCACTGCAACCAAGATGGTGACACTAGCAAATTGAAGAAACATTGGTTACCATCACACTGGACATGGACAGTTTTGATAAAGAGTTTAAATTTGTAAGGTTTTCTGTGTCTTGGTGAAGGATGCTGATAGATGCCCTTCATGTCAGCAATTAAAACTTTGTATTTCATCAATACTGTCTTGTTGTCCAATATGATGGTACACGCATGGTTCTTTAACGTAATGAAGAGTGGTATCTAAATAAACCATGACCATAACATCATAAACTGTATAAATAATTGTTGTTTCATAGTTACACCCACCCCAAAATTTGACCCAACGTAAAATTTCCTAACATTAGAGAAAATCAACTTTGACCCTCAATATGTAAAAGAAATACTAAATCATTTCTAATGTTTATCCCTGTACCTGATGAAAGGTGTATCTTCGACATTATATTAAAAAAGTAAAATAAAGTTCGACTGTCTGACCAATGTTTTTGTAGAGTGATCAGAACAAAAAGAATATATTCATAGGAGATCTATAACTATAAATATTGAAATTTGTTTTGAAGAAAAGGATGCCAAAGCTTAATTGAAGGGCCTGTTTGGTATAAGGCCCTTGATGTTGTCACTTCAATTACATTTCAGTAAAATTATGCTGAAGATACTTCAATTCATGCTGTAATTGTAATTTTTAGGATGACTTCTTGTTGTGGGATGTTGCTAGTCCGAACACAACACGTGGCAAGGAGCGACACCTCTTCCTGTTCGAAGACAAACTACTGTTGACAAAACGTAAGAAGCCAGACACGCCCACCGACACCGCCACTTTCGTCTTCAAGAATCTTGTAGAGGTAAGACAGAGTTACTCTATTCTTCTTTTACCATTATCATCACTACAGACTGTGTTACAATGCTTGAAGAATATGTAGAAGTTATTATTGGGTGTTCAAGAGTTTCATTGTATCAGCTTGTGGGCATTAATATTCTCCCCGCCATTTGTGGACATTCTCTCTGCAACTTGTGGGCATTCTCCTTGCAACTTGTGGGCATTCTATCAACAACTTGTGGGCATTCTCCCCCCTCTGTGGGCATTCTCCCTGTAACCTGCAGGCATTCAGATTGTGGGCATTCTCCCGGCCACTTTTTGGCATTCTTTCCACAGCTTGTGGACATTCTTGCAACTTGTAAGCATTCCCCCCACAATTTGTGGGCATTCTCCCTGTGAAATAATTCTGAAAACACAGCAAAACCTCAGGCCATATTAACTTTTACAATTTTCTTGTGTGATAGCCCTATCATAGTCGCCCAAATCCTCAAGAGTTTCTACACCGGATGATAGACTATAGCAAATCACAAATAATTAGTCTTTGTTTGATTATCATGTTTGTAAACAGGTCCACAGTCTTCAGAATTTATTTATGATGATCTCTTACATAATCTCTAACACAATCTCTTATATAATCTCTAACATTAGAGTGGTTGTCATTTGTCCATTATTCTGTCTTTTACATTGAAACATTAAACTTCACTAAACTTTTAACCCTTATCTGCAGGATTACCTTTCTTTCAATCCTGCATTAGTCCTTGTAGCAAGAAGTTGAGATTCTTGTAACGTGATCTTCCAGAATGGTTCGGGACTATATGATTCAATAGTTTAAATCAAAACATGGGTGAAGAAAAGCTAACTTGTCTGTCAATGATATTGCCATTTTGTAATAAGTTAGATCATTATGATCATCATATGTAACATTGAATGTTTACAAATGTTTTTAAATCTTATATGAGGAATAGGTCTGTTAAAATGAATAATTTACCTAATTAATTATTCAAGGCTATATCAGTGCTTGATATACTGTAAGTGAGAGCTAGTCTATGAATGTATCACTGCTGTTTGTAGAGATTTTACATCCTTGTGAACCGGACACATGTGCAGTTACCTCCCTTGACCAAGAGAAGACAGAACCTCCTCCCAATTCTTCCCTCATGCCAGTTCTTTGTCTCAACACTATAGTTTGTCCCTGGAATGTCAGTTCACATTTGTTTCACGTATAAAATGTGTTTCTTTGAACGTCTGCCTGACAGGAATGTAGTCATATTCATCTTCAGATGAAAGATATGAAGACAAGTAAGATATAGGTAACAGGGTATTTGTTCTGACAGAGAGATGAAGACAAGTAAGATGTAGGTAACAAGGTATTTGTTCTGACAGACAGTTGGCAGTAACTGTTAGGTCACCTTGACTTGGTCTTATATACAGTACGCTATTAACACTTTACCTGTAGGATGAGGTGTACCCCACTACTACTTATAATAATAATAAAAAGACATTTCTATGTGGATGTATCCAGACTGAAGTATGCTCAAAGGGCTTAGTGTACGACGAGGTATATTTCCAGTACCCTAATTAATATTTTACCTGAATTATCTAAAACCAATGACTCATAAACAAACTTCTCTGTGAATAATCGGTCAGATCAGTCCTTTCAGAATACTCTGACTCATGTTACAGGTCTCCTGATAAAATGTTTGGTGTCTTCACCGGGAATCATATTACAGGTCTCCAGATAAAATGTTTGGTGTCTCCTACGGGAATCAAACCCGGATTTTTTGGGTGGGAAACCAGCATGCTAATCACTGCGCCACTGTGCTCCACGATAAAATAACCAATGAAATAAAATGAGTAGTATTTCATCACGTTCAAGATTTTGTTTGTGAGACAATTTATTCTATGAACAGGAGAAGGTCTTACTAGTAAATACAATCTCACTCGTATTCTGAGGAAGTTTTGCGTATCTATCACTCAATTATTTAATCTTTTAGGCGTATATCTGAGATATTTATGCTTATTTTATGCAGATACATGTCTTATCTCGAGGCCTGAATCTCAGTTTAATAACTACTTATTACTCCTGTGGTTCAGCTGTGGTTCGGCTACTCCAGTAGCTGTGCTAGTTTGATAATCCTCAGGAAGTTCATCTTTGGATCATCAAAGCATGGTCAATTTACAGGAATCACGAGGCTGTAAGAAATGAAAAGCCCTAAGCAAGTCTGTGTGCGAGGTATCTCTCCATTAGTAAAACAATTATTCCGAGGAGCCCTAAGCAAGTCTGTGTGTGAGGTATCTCTCCATTAGTAAAACAATTATTCCGAGGAGCCCTAAGCAAGTCTGTGTACGAGGTATCTCTCCATTAGTAAAACAATTATTCCGAAGAGCCCTAAGCAAGTCTGTGTGCAAGGTATCTCTCCATTAGTAAAACAATTATTCTGAAAAGCCCTAAGCAAGTCTGTGTGCAAGGTATCTCTCCATTAGTAAAACAATTATTCTGAAAAGCCCTAAGCAAGTCTGTGTGCGAGGTGTCTCTCCATTAGTAAAACAATTATTCCGAGGAGCCCTAAGCAAGTCTGTGTGCAAGGTATCTCTCCATTAGTAAAACAATTATTCCGAAGAGCCCTAAGCAAGTCTGTGTGCAAGGTATCTCTCCATTAGTAAAACAATTATTCTGAAAAGCCCTAAGCAAGTCTGTGTGCAAGGTATCTCTCCATTAGTAAAACAATTATTCTGAAAAGCCCTAAGCAAGTCTGTGTGGGAGGTATCTCTCCATTAGTAAAACAATTATTCCGAGGAGCCCTAAGCAAGTCTGTGTGCAAGGTATCTCTCCATTAGTAAAACAATTATTCTGAAAAGCCCTAAGCAAGTCTGTGTGCAAGGTATCTCTCCATTAGTAAAACAATTATTCCGAGGAGCCCTAAGCAAGTCTGTGTGCAAGGTATCTCTCCATTAGTAAAACAATTATTCTGAAAAGCCCTAAGCAAGTCTGTGTGCGAGGTGTCTCTCCATTAGTAAAACAATTATTCCGAGGAGCCCTAAGCAAGTCTGTGTGCAAGGTATCTCTCCATTAGTAAAACAATTATTCCGAGGAGCCCTAAGCAAGTCTGTGTGCAAGGTATCTCTCCATTAGTAAAACAATTATTCTGAAAAGCCCTAAGCAAGTCTGTGTGCGAGGTGTCTCTCCATTAGTAAAACAATTATTCCGAAGAGCCCTAAGCAAGTCTGTGTGCAAGGTATCTCTCCATTAGTAAAACAATTATTCCGAGGAGCCCTAAGCAAGTCTGTGTGCAAGGTTTCTCTCCATTAGTAAAACAATTATTCTGAAAAGCCCTAAGCAAGTCTGTGTGCGAGGTAACTCTCCATTAATAAAACAATTATTCTGAAAAGCCCTAATTAAGTCTGTGTGCGAGGTATCTCTCCATTAGTAAAACAATTATTCTGAAAAGCCCTAAGCAAGTCTGTGTGCGAGGTAACTCTCCATTAGTAAAACTAATATTCTGAAAAGCCCTAAGCAAGTTTGTGTGCAAGGTATCTCTCCATTAGTAAAACAATTATTCCGAAAAGCCCTAAGCAAGTCTGTGTACGAGGTATCTCTCCATTAGTTAAACAATTATTCCGAAGAGCCCTAAGCAAGTCTGTGTGCAAGGTAACTCTCCATTAGTAAAACTAATATTCTGAAAAGCCCTAAGCAAGTCTGTGTGCGAGGTATCTCTCCATTAGTTAAACAATTATTCCGAAAAGCCCTAAGCAAGTCTGTGTGCGAGGTATCTCTCCATTAGTAAAACAATTATTCTGAAAAGCCCTAAGCAAGTCTGTGTGCGAGGTAACTCTCCATTAGTAAAACTAATATTCTGAAAAGCCCTAAGCAAGTCTGTGTGCGAGGTATCTCTCCATTAGTAAAACAATTATTCCAAAAAACCCTAAGCAAGTCTGTGTGAGAGGTATCTCTCCGTTAGTTAAACAATTATTCCGAAGAGCCCTAAGCAAGTCTGTGTGCGAGGTATCTCTCCATTAGTAAAACAATTATTCTGAAAAGCCCTAAGCAAGTCTGTGTGCGAGGTATCTCTCCATTAGTAAAACTATTATTCTGAAAAGCCCTCAGCAAGTCTGTGTGTGAGGTATCTCTCCATTAGTAAACAATTATTCTGAAAAGCCCTAAGCAAGTCTGTGTGCGAGGTATCTCTCCATTAGTAAAACAATTATTCCGAGGAGCCCTAAGCAAGTCTGTGTGCGAGGTATCTCTCCATTAGTAAAACTAATATTCTGAAAAGCCCTAAGCAAGTCTGTGTGCGAGGTGTCTCTCCATTAGTAAAACAATTATTCCGAGGAGCCCTAAGCAAGTCTGTGTCCGAGGTATCTCTCCATTAGTAAAACTAATATTCTGAAAAGCCCTAAGCAAGTCTGTGTGCGAGGTATCTCTCCATTAGTAAAACTATTATTCCAAGGAGCCCTCAGCAAGTCTGTGTGCGAGGTATCTCTCCATTAGTAAAACTATTATTCCAAGGAGCCCTAAGCAAGTCTGTGTGCGAGGTATCTCTCCATTAGTAAAACAAGTATTCCGAGGAGCCCTAAGCAAGTCTGCGTGCGAGGTATCTCTCCATTAGTAAAACAATTATTCCGAGGAGCCCTAAGCAAGTCTGTGTGCGAGGTATCTCTCCCTGCGTACCCAACATCAGGTGTGTGCAGTACAGCTTCAGGAACCTTCCTGCAATGCATCTCTGTCTCAGAACTCTGGTTGTCATGGTTACCAGAGTATATATAAATTGCTTATCTTTTAGCAGAGTTTATACCTATATCAACAGGTGAACCATCCAGGTTGCAATGTTACCTTCACTTTAGTAGGAGCATATGTGGTTGAGAAATTCTCTTGGAGACTTTTATTGATGAAACTGTTAAACTTTTATGAAAATACTTGTATACTGGTGACTTGCTTCAGGCTATCAAACATTGCGGTTGCTCATTAAATGAATTTATTTTTTTTCATTGTGGTTTTGAAATAGTCAATTGGAAAATTATTGGTGTGAAATTGCTAATTTTGTAAAAACAATATAGAAGAGAACTTCATATAATTAGATGATCATCTCAATCATCTCAATCATCTCAAGTAAGAAAAAAGTAAACAGAATAATTGTATGAAGTATTTATATACATGTATTCTATTTTAAAAAAGATATTTGATGTCAGAACAAGATGATTTACTGGATAACAACCTCTTTAATGTGAAAATACACGATGTTTCGGAGTAAAAGCTCACTCCTTCATCATTTTTCACATTAAAGAAGTTGTTATCCAGAAATTCTTCCTGTTCTTATGTAAGCGACATCTAAATGCCCTTCAAAGACCTGATATTTGACTTCATATGCAAATCAAGTTAATGTTTAATTCATGCTTGAATAGTATTTACACAAAATGCAAGAAATGTAAAAATTTAAAAAGATACAAATTAAGCTGAACTAAAAGACTCTTTATTTTCAAAGATGTTTGTAAGCAAACACCATAGATCTTACACCAAATGTTTCAAAGTAATCACGTTGTTTGTTTGACATGTCTGTTTGTTATCAGGCAAATACTCACACACAGTCATCAGATCCCAGATAGATAAACTAAACCTGGTTCAACGTAGGTGTATGAAAGCAGAATTAACCAATCCAATAGTGTATCTTTGTGGTGCTGGGGCAAGATAAGCAATCTTCTCAAAAGGAGATTTTCACGTTTTGTACAAAAAAATATGAGACTATATGTCGGATTACTTTTATCTATTTCCCTGCAAATTTGAAAAGTGCAAAACCATTTTTTCTGGCTTAATTTAAAAAATATTCTCTTTTATAAGAAGAACAATATTTATAGATAAACAACTTCTTTATTCCGAGAGCATGATGTTTCTTGATAATGATACAAGAATGTGTATTGACACATTATGTTCTCTTAATAAAGAAGTTTTTTATCCATAAATATTATTCTTATTTGACTTCTATACTTTAAATCTGATCACTCACATCACATTCATTGGCATTGATCCATCGAGAGACATTGATCCATCGAGAGACATTGATCCATCGAGATACACTTTACTTGCTACAGTTATGAAACTTGAATTTCAAGGGAATACTGCTGTTTGTGAGGTTATCGACCAAAGTAACATCCTTTCAAGATGTTTCAAATTGAATCTGTTATATATGCATTAGTAACATTAATAACATTAATTCACATAGGGGAGTAGCCCCTCGATAACTGTTTCAGCACACAGATTTACTGTCCATTTTAAGGGACAGTAGCACATTTTTTCGCTCAAATAAGTTGATGAAATTTGAAAAATAATGTCACTGATGGTATACACACTTTTCTCTTCAGATAACTAAGTTAAAAAATGAATGTACATGGTTCAGTAAAGCCATGGGAATCGTTTTTGTAATTTGAAATAATAAAATCTGTTCACATTAACATGACCAACATACAATGTTGAACCCCCGGGTGAAACCGAAGGGGGTTTACCCCGTCTGTCCATTTGTCGGTCTGTCCGTCCCGAAAAGGGTACTTGTGTTCTGAAATCAACTCCTCCCACAGTTTTTGATCAATCTTTCTAAAACTTTACACATGCTTTGGATATACATCGGTGATACGCATACCGATCGGATTATTACTTTTAGAGTAATTGCCCTTGACTTATGGCGCTCAGCATTCCAATTTCAGACTGACAGTAACTTTTGATTTGTCAGCATTTGAAAATCCAAGTCACACACTGAGGTTATACCTTTGACCTTTGAGGTTATTACCCTTACATTTAAAATGCTTATTTGGACGATAAGGAACCTGGTGTTCTTGTGCTCTCAGAGCACTCTTGTTGTTTTATACGCAAGACTGTTATTACCACTACGGATAATTGGTTTGTGTAATCAAATGTTTTACCCGCTAAAGTAAATATCAATAACATAAATTATCATTATAAATGGGAAATTGAAAAATAAAATTTGAGAAACATGTGCTTCAGATGATGGTCCTGCGGAATGTTCAAAATTCCTAATCCAGGATTTAAAGTTGAAGTTATTTACAGACTTGGACCCCATTGCATAAAGCCCCTTTAGGTTCACTGGATCTTGATGAAACTATTGGCTAATTGATAAGGGAACCCTTTATCATACCCATGCTGTGTTGAGTCAAGTGGTAATAAACCCTCCACCTGTCTGTCCGTTGGTTTGTAAGTTCTTCCATCTGTCCATGCATATGAGATCATTTCAGGAGCATAACTCAAAATCTGCACAACTTAGAAACTTCCAAATTTGGTCTGAATGTTGCCTATGTGGTGTTGTACCTTTTAGAGGTAACATCTCAAAGATGCCAAATGTTTTGATACCTAAAATTTGCTATGAACCTACCAATGTAGTGGCTTGTTGTGGCTAAAGTTTCAGTAGGTTTAATAATATGAGTTTGAATAGTCAAACATTAGTTTGCATAGTGCTTAATTATCAGATATTTATTGAAAAAGTAAAATGGATATTACAGATATCAGGAATAAAAAATAGAAATTTACAAAAGCATCCTTTGCGATGCAAAGGTTACAGACACAGGTTACTGAACAGCAGATAACTGTGATGAATTAGGTTACTGAACAGAAGATAACTGTGATCAAGGAATTAGATGGAAGGAATAGCAACCCTGTTAAATCTCTCAACTGATGGTCGCCTCGGGTGTAATAGATCGCACATGTTGTCGGCACCCCGCTGACATCTCTCGAGCAACGGTGAACCCACGGTGAACCCATCTGGCGCATGCGTTCTAGCTCCCCCAAACAACTTCCTTAGTGATATAAACACCCGGTTTAGGCTTTTACTTCGTGTGTCAGTTGTGTTTCGTCCTTATTGTTGAAAACCCATGATAAATAAAATGTACATGAATAGGCATTTCGTTACTAGGTAGCAGGTTCCATGCAAGAAGGTGTCCTATCTTTGCCCTGTATGTGAGAAAACATACTCATCCGTGCCTGGTTTCAGTGGACATATAAAGACCCCTTTCAATTAAGTCTTCATTATCAAATCTACGTGACCGTTTTCATTCAAATTTTTAAAAGATATCGTAAGTTCTTTTCATCAGACATCAATAATATACTGGACAAATAATTTTAACAGTGTGTCGGTGAATAAATATATCATTATTTAAAATTGTAAAATTGAAGTTTATTTAACTATTATTGATGGTTGTTATGTGATGAATGCAGGTTCGACATTTTTTTTATTTTTGATATCAGATTTGCTTTCTCACAATATGTTTTTGCTACATGATATAATAAATGACAATATGAACAGATAATGACATGTTCACAGTTCAATTATTTGTAATTAATTTTAATAGACATTGCAGGATCAAATACTGACATGATGATCGCAACAAGATAAATAAGCACAGATCTAAATAATGAACATTAACTATTTGAAAAATGTATGTATGTATATATGTAAATAAATGAATTATGCCATATTAAATTAAATACACAGCTAAATGGAAATGAAGAATAGTTTTCATTTTTATTACTAAATAAGTTATTTGTGCAATCAGAGAAAATAGGGCGAAGACGAGACTTTCATATTCATCAAGGGTTTTTACAAGGCACTTTTTCTTCCTGTTACGAGCAGGCATCTGAAATAAGACATTTATATATAATCACATAAGAAGAGTAAATATATATCATATATATATATATATCATGAATATGATTATTCCAAATTAAACTATAAGCATAGACAGGCTTTATCCCGATTTTCATTTCTTTCTTTATACACTATCTTCAAGGAGGCAGAGACACAGAAACCAAAATGTGACTATTTTATACACGTTTTTGTTTTTAATATGAAAAGAACCACGACTTATAAAATTACATGAGTACAATCACCATACACAGTAGTATGCATTGAAACAAGTAATTAGGCTGTGAAAATGGTTATAACCGATATTTTGTGTATAAATTGAAGACATATTGTTAAGATTATTTCGTGAGATATCTCGATCAGCCGGAAAATTACACATTTTCAATGCCATTTTTTATTGAATACACAGAACAAAGTTTCACAATGAATGGCAGAAGTACAATCCTTGGTTATGTATCTCTCATCTGACCTTTGTAACTAAGGACTTTCTACTAGACATTAGCCACATCGGGAACTCAAGTAACCGTAATTTTCACATTTTTTCCTAAATCGAGCATCCGCCATCTTGTTTGAATATCGCGCCGATGCTTGCGACTGGTTGTCGAATGGAATTGGTCATTTATACTATTTCTAAACATTGTACCCTCAAATAATGGCAGCTATGGATTCGTCACTAGTTTTTATTGAAAGTACATTAATATACTTAGCGTTATGAGTTAGGAATACTCGTCAATTGACCACGAAAAGTTGGCTTTCCATTTGCGGTTCTGCGGTCAGTGAACTTAGTGATTTCCCAGCATGCTCAGCGAATCGGGCACTGACGGCCCCCTACAGCGTAGGTAAACACGAGGCGCGCATGAAATTAGGGTCCTGCTAGCGTTTCTTATCCTTGTGATATACGTCCTTGCTGTGATGAATTAGGAATTAGTGTACATATGGTTTATCTTTGCAATTACATTTGACAAAACCTTTGAGATAACAAGTAGAGTCAAGTTAACAGACAAATTTCAAGTACTTATTCTAATGTTTTGGATGCATTCCAACTGTAATGATCCAGAGGTGTTGTCTCTGACCAGTCTCTGACCAGTCTCTGACCAGTCTCTGACCTGCCTCTGTCCAGTCTCTGACCAGTCTCTGACCAGCCTCTGTACAGCCTCTGACCAGTTTCTGACCAGTCTCTGACCAGTCTGACCAGTCTCTGACCAGCCTCTGTAAATAATGTGAATCAGCATGTCTCTGAATGTCAACTTCTGCGTTATGAAAAATGCAATGTGATGGAGTATATATGCTTGTAGACTCCTTCATCATTTCTTATGTATTCAACTGCATAATCCCTTCCTTACACCAGCTGATGAACAAATAGCACCAAACCATGGCAAGTAGGCAGTTTACAGGTATCACATTGTTAACCATGGCAATAATCTGAGATTGACCACTGGCTAGAGATGGCTATCCTGGAATATTACAGGATGGATTATTGTAACGTTCTTGGTGTGGTTCCACTAACGATCTGAGCCCTATGATGAATCTTCGAAATTTTAAAGAATGGACTTCCGATTGATCTTAGGACGAAGATCAGATAGTGGAATGTCACCTTGAAATTGAGGAAGACCAATAAGTCACACCATTTCTTAGGGATCTAAACTCAGATTAACTTTTTCAGGCAGTGGTCAACAAATTTCTTGATCCTCCACTACACTTGAAGATCAGGGTGACGTTCCACCAACCGGTCTTAGCCCTAAGATCAATCGATAGCCAATCTCTTAACATTGGCCAAGATTGATCTTAGGGCTAAGATCGCTTATTGGAACTGCACCCTGGACATGGATTAAGTTTTTCTAGCAATGGTCAATAGATCAAAGGAAGGTTTCTATTTTCAAAATGGTATCCTGAATTCCTGTTCTCTTTAAGAAGGCTTGGACAAACAATAGCCCAAAAGGTCAGCATATTGTTAACTGCAACAGATTACCTACTCAGTGTTAGTCAGTGCCAACAGATCCATTGGCCGAGGCAAACAAGATGTTAATGGAGCAAAGAAAACAAGAGGATGAGATGCCATGCATGTCGTCTCTTGCACTGCACATGGGGGGAGTGAGAGAGATTTGTAGCTGTCATCTCTTGAAGTGCACGTGGGGAGAGAGAGAGATTTGTAGCTGCCGGCAGTCTTCTGTATTCACAGTGCACTCCTCCTACTTGCACTGGCCTTCTAAGCTTGACTGAACCTGGAAATTGGATCCTGAGGACTAATTGTTTCAAGCTGTGCTCATCTTCTGCTTCTACCAAATGGTAGCTGTCTGCCCCCTTGAGTTCCCTTCTGGGCTGTACAGATGGTCAGCGTAGGTCACTTTCTCAATGGAATATACATTTGTGTGTGAAATATTTGAAGGGGAGATGTGAAGGAAGGCTTTGTGCTGCTGTAGGTGTCTTTTCAACAAGGATATCGTACCTGTGCATATTTTTAGAAGCAGTTTTCCTCCTGGTTGTCATAAAGTTCATTTCACTTCCTCCATATTGGATTTACCACGTGGGATTTTGTTTGTGTTTGATTTGAGGCAAAGGTAAGTGAACTGAATCAGTTTTATTCTCCTGGGATTTTTATTGTTCAATCAAAGAGACAGATACAAAGAGTTGTAGATGATTGTTGATGTTTGTTTTTCTTGTTCTGAAATAATTTGCATACCGGTACAAAACTTATTTGAAAAAGTTATTTGACAAATACGCTTAATTGCTTATTCTGTCCTTGATAATGATTGAATCAAATGAACATTGTAATAAAAAGAATCATACATGTGTTATGATATAATGTTATTTGTTAGATGCGGATGAAGTCCACTGCTTTCTAAGTCACTGAATCATGACATATTTCTCTTTTTGTCCAATGTTTATGATTTATAGAGACTTAGAGATGTTTAACATTTACAAAATGTAACTATCTACACTTTGTTTTTCTTTCCATGTTTTACCTGTGATATATGTCATTTTATTTGTGCTTTTAACGCTGATTTATTTCTAATAGTCCCAGTACATTTTTGTTTGTACATTATTTTGGGAGTCTACCAGTAAAAGATTTTGTGTCATGCCATAATCATGTCACTAAATTTACTAAAAATGTTGACACAATATCAGGAACCTGACAAGTTATTCTGTCTAGGGATGTATAATTATGTTTTTCAATTTTGATTTTCAGCTGCAAAATGTGCAGATAAACGAGAGTGTTGTGGAAAATGACCGGAGGTTTGAGCTGTGGTACGCTGAACCCACGTCGGAGAAGCTGACACTACAAGCCAAGAACATCTATGCTAAACAGGCCTGGGTCAAGGAGATCAGAGACACCCTCCACAAACAAGGTAACCACATTATCATCATGTAGATTTTTTTTTATGTTAATTAGGGATTTTTACTCCAGAAACCGTTGTTTTTCACTTGTGATATCTCACTGTTATGATTTGTTATTGTTACAAGTTTCATGGACTTTCCCATATTTCAATTGTTTTCTCCTTAAGTCTCTATTTTGCTTTTGATATTCATTATTTGTAAATGATTATTTTTTTATTCAGAATTTGTTAATGTTTTATCTGAATTTTCATTACTAAAATAATTTTGTTTCTACATATCACCTAATGCTATATTTGACAACAGTGTTTACTCAACACCAACAAAGCAGAATGGTCATAATTACAAATTATAACTATATGAAGTTAGAAAAATATGATTGTCAATTGTATAAAGAAATAAACTAAGCACCAAAAACATTAAGGAAACTATAAAATCTCATGGTAATTAGAAAAGGCCTGATTCTTTTGTAAAAAATTGAATAAACAAAACATTGTATCTCATTATGTAGTCTGTAACATCAATGTAACTACACACCTACTGGTAGCTAGAGGATTAACTGCTTAGTGATGTTGCATCAGTGGTAGACATCCATTAATTAATTAATGAATGAATCATTAGCGTCTTGCTTGATGTTACATAATAATCAGATGTTGTGTCTAAGGACAAGAAATCCCTGGGTTGCTTGGCTATTCACGTTTTGATTAATGCAATATGATTTTGTAAATATATGAAGTACAATAGATGAAATTCAGTATTTAAATCAAGTATTTTAGGATATCTTATCAATAGTGTAATTAATTAGACAAGACTATAATATCCCAAAGGATGATTCCTACTGAAATATGTGACAAAATATCACAAAACAAGCATTTAAATCAAATTATTTTGAATAACTTATCAATAGTATTAAATAAATGAGACAAAACTATGATCCAAAATGGATTTCTTTTACATACAGTCTACTGTCATCAAGAATCTAACAGAGAAATCACAAAACACGCTATGGACGCTATATATGACTTGAGAAAACTTTGAAACCTGAACATTATACTCAAGACATTTTGACAAAATAAACGCATATCTATAGTTTTTTTTATGACACATGAGTAATAATTATAAAAAGAAATGTGAATCAATGAAATTCTTCACTTTGTTATCCTAAATAAATGTAAAAATGTCTATCATCTTGTTGAAAGGACAATCCTATCGTTCATTAGAAGCTGCAATACATTGTCATGTAATATATAATTTCACACAAGCTGCATGCAGTTATTCATATTTTGTTCAGACAATGTACAACACATTCACACAACATATAAGACATTACTTTTAAAAAATGCCAGTGTCTATTTTGAAAATACTTAATCAAAATACATTCAAATACATACAAAATACATACAAAATACATACATAAAACCTCACATTGTCTGACACCTTATCCAAGTACACCTTTACTTAATTAGCTGATTCCCTTCACCATATGTTTACACAATGTGTTTCCTGCACTGATTAATTAGTGGATGTTGAAAGCAACCCAATCTCACATCAGTTTGAGACTGTAACTAAACAGCATGTTTAGTCTTGATAAACCAGCGGGCTTATCTTTGCTGTAATTGCCTCTGATGCTTTGGTTTATATAACTATTTTTCATGTATTAAGTAGATAGAAGGTGATGATATTACTTTATATAAATTTTTCTTTAAAATTTATTTCTTTATTTTGAAAATTGTTTCATATGCTGTATGATTTTTCATAATACGAAATATAATTATTCATGTCATATGTGATAGGAGATAGGACTTGTTTGAAAACATGTACTTTTATCTTATAACATATCTAATAAAATATACTTGTCCAAAGTGTTTTGTGTAATCATAAGTGTTAAAATAAGTAATATTGTCATTAAAACTGTCAAAAAGGTATTTTCATTTCGAGGAAGATTGTTTTTGATAAAGAATATGATTTGTGTTTGTTAAAATAGCTTCAAATGATTAAGTTAATATTCATCAACATTCTGTAATGGATTATGTAGATAAGAAAGGGTGTTAATAAGTGATTTTTCATTAATATAAAAGGGTAACTATAATAGATACAATAGATGTTTTGCGAAAATTACAAAGTGGCTACATCAATTCCTTTACCACAACATTAAGTGAAATAACACCTATAGAGAAAAATATGTATATCCATAAATATGATCTTCATTTTGTGTCACTCAAAGATGGGTTCATGTAGCTATCTTATAATTCATCTTAATTCTTTAATTTGTAATTATTTTGATTTACAATGAATAAACATATTTATCTTTGTTGTAATTTTCTAATATGTTATTACTTATAGCTAGTAACAATCTTTTCTTCAAACTAGTGTATCTTTTTTACATTGCTTAAATGTTGTAATTATGTAAATTGAGTAATGTTTTTCATTTGTTTTAAAGAATAAAATGCATGTAGCTAAATTAGATATTTTGAACTACTGAGTATATTGGGTTTTTCAGAACTAATTAAGTTTCCTCTGCCTTCACATAATAACAAATGTCAAAATGTACTTTGATTTTTTAAAACACATTTTTATTTAGATAGTAGCTGTACAACAGAATTAACATCTTGCTTATAGAGTTGCTTCATTAACTTTCTAAAGAACATACTGATATTGGTAGAGACAGTTGTTTTCTCTGTGTGATGGATAGAGATGGTTGAGAAATGCTGACACATCAGTTCTGTGCCAGCACTGTGATATATATGTCTTTTGGATTAGGTACAATACATTCGCTCTGTGTAGCCATGGCAATATCACCATATGTTTGTGTTTCCTTATTACTACTTGATGTCTTTGTATATAGTTTTTCAATATTAAATAAATTCCATTTCTTAAGGTGAGTTAAAAAGGCTTAACATATCTATTTTACCTCTTCGATCTCTGTATTACAATTCATAGTTTAGATTCAGGATTTAAAGAAAATAGTTCTCTTGTAATAATAAGCAACATAATTTAAGCTATTATGCAAAATTAACAACATAAACAAACATTGGTATATAAAGCAACAATATCAACATATACCATATCTCTAACATAATCTGATGCAGAAACCAGGACATCACATATTTTGTATTTTATTATTATTATTTTTTTTTTAAAGTTGGTTCTCCTACTATGATTTTGACCAATTTGGAAAACAAAAATGCTATCCAGAAATCTACCCTCCATAATAAAATGTTGCCAAATTTTGTGTCCCAATTAGGAATGTAGACAGATTTTACCGCTTAACTGAATTGTGTTTTTCTTAATAAATAATGACCCTGATGGCTATCCTGAAAAATTTCATCTACGCTAGAGAAAATGTTCTCTTTATTTTGCCTCCATTTTGCCCTGAGAAATCAGCAAACCAATTTATAAATTTAGTCTGGACTTAAAAATATAAATAAATATAAAAATAAAAAGATAAATACAGGATAAGATACCTTGATGAGGGTTCCAGATGCTACAGATACAGCTTCATGTAGGTGTGAATTGGGGTGAGAGATTTATAAACATTAATGCCTGGAAAAATTGAAGTTGGTATAATAATATAATAACCATTTACAATACTGCTTTATATTTAACAGATTATCTGTAATGAAAATGCTTGTAATCTTGGTTTTGTTTCTATAGAAAACCAAAATTTGAATGTTCTTTAGCCCACACCTCATCAATCTAAGTTCTCTTCTGTAAAATAAAGTACATTTATTATATACAGCTGTCACCTAACTAAACTTTGCTACAGATATTCTATTCGAAACAAAACGATATTTTATTATTTGTCTGTAAAAAAGTATACAAGTTATTCAGATATATCCTAACAGGGTGTCTTCTCTGTAGATCTTTTGATTTTTTACATTAAAATTTTATTGGCATAAACTTTACCATTCAAGTTTCAAATGATTTTTCCAATGTTATCTGAACTATAAAGATTTTATATGCAGGTATACAGGATACGGACATTATGCCCGACCGGCGCCGGGGGGACACTTCACGCTACAGCACACAGAGCAACGGGGACGAAGTGGACAGAGGGAACGACAGCGGTTCAGAGTCTGATAGAACACAAGGTGAGATCTTCTTGCCATATTTTGCTCATCGGCCTAAAAGGCTCTATAGGCTTATGTCATGGCATCTGTTCATCTGTCCATCTGTAAATTTTTCGCTTTTTTTTTACTTCTTGACAACCACGTGCACTTAATGATTATGTGCAGACTACTTGGCCAATCATGATTATAAATTGTAGATTTAGTGACCCTGTGGCCCCAAATAAGGTCTCAAAGGCCATGACCTAGAAACTTATTTTCTTCTTCTCCAGAACTGAATGAAAGAATGAACTAAAATAGTATGAGAATGAACTGAATTTTTGTGAAAATTACTAAAATGGTATGAGATATATCAAAATGGTATGGTATCAAATAAAATGATACGAGAATTACTAAAATGATATGGAAATTTACTAGAATGATATCAGAAGTAATAAATTGGTATAGGATTGAACTAAATGGTTTGATAAGGAAAATTATTTAAATGGTAAGAGAATGAACTAAAATGTCAAGAGAATTACTAAAATGGTATGAGAATTACTAAAATGATATCAGAATGAATTAGTTGGTAAATGAATGAAGTAAAATGATATAAGAATTACTTTAAGAAGGTATGAAAATGAACCAAAATGGCACAGGAATTACTAAAATGGTATGAGAATTACTTAAATGCAATTGGAATCAAATAAATGATACAAGTATTACTAAAACTGTATGAGAATGAACTTAAATGGTATGGAAATCCAAAACAATATTATGAGAAGTACTCAAATGGTATTAGAATTACCAAAATGATATGAGAATTATTAAAATGGTAAGAGTATGAACTTAAATGGTGTGGGAATGGCCTAATATGATATGAAAATTACTAAAATGATATGAAATTTACTAAAATGATATGAAGATCACTAAAACGATATAGAAAAATGGTAAAAAGGTACATGAGAATTACTAAAATGGTATCAGAATGGATTAATTGGAAAATGAATAAACTAAAATGAAATGGTATCAGAATGAACTAAAGTGGTACAGGAATTTAAAAATGGTTTGTTAAATTACTAAAATGATATGAGTATGAACTAAAATGTTATGGTTATGACTTAAAATGATATGAAAATTGCTAAAATGATATGAAAATAACTAAAATGGTATGAACATTACTAAAATGATATGAGAATCACTAAAATGGTAATATACTTACTAAAATGGTAATATAATTAATAAAATGGTATCAGAATGAATTAATTGGTATATGGATGAACTAAAATGATATGAACATTACAAATATGGTTTGAGAATTACTAAAATGGCATGAGAATTACTAAAATGGTATGAGTGGTTACTATTATGGTGTGATAATTACTAAAATGGTGAGGTGAGTGCTAACGTAAAGGAATTATTATAATGGTATGAGAGGATACTAAAATGGCCTGATATTCTAACTGTCCCTGCTCTCCTCCAGACTACATGTCCCTGAGTTAGGTAAGTGCTAACGTAAAGGAATTATTATAATGGTATGAGAGGATACTAAAATGGCCTGATATTCTAACTGTCCCTGTTCTCCTCCAGACTACATGTCCCTGAGTTAGGTAAGTGCTAACGTAAAGGAATTATTATAATGGTATGAGAGGATACTAAAATGGCCTGATATTCTAACTGTCCCTGTTCTCCTCCAGACTACATGTCCCTGAGTTAGGTAAGTGCTAACGTAAAGGAATTATTATAATGGTATGAGAGGATACTAAAATGGCCTGATATTCTAACTGTCCCTGCTCTCCTCCAGACTACATGTCCCTGAGTTAGGTAAGTGCTAACGTAAAGGAATTATTATAATGGTATGAGAGGATACTAAAATGGCCTGATATTCTAACTGTCCCTGCTCTCCTCCAGACTACATGTCCCTGAGTTAGGTAAGTGCTAACGTAAAGGAATTATTATAATGGTATGAGAGGATACTAAAATGGCCTGATATTCTAACTGTCCCTGCTCTCCTCCAGACTACATGTCCCTGAGTTAGGTAAGTGCTAACGTAAAGGAATTATTATAATGGTATGAGAGGATACTAAAATGGCCTGATATTCTAACTGTCCCTGTTCTCCTCCAGACTACATGTCCCTGAGTTAGGTAAGTGCTAACGTAAAGGAATTATTATAATGGTATGAGAGGTTACTAAACTGTCCCTGCTCTCCTCCAGACTACATGTCCCTGAGTTAGGTAAGTGCTAACGTAAAGGAATTATTATAATGGTATGAGAGGATACTAAAATGGCCTGATATTCTAACTGTCCCTGCTCTCCTCCAGACTACATGTCCCTGAGTTAGGTAAGTGCTAACGTAAAGGAATTATTATAATGGTATGAGAGGATACTAAAATGGCCTGATATTCTAACTGTCCCTGCTCTCCTCCAGACTACATGTCCCTGAGTTAGGTAAGTGCTAACGTAAAGGAATTATTATAATGGTATGAGAGGATACTAAAATGGCCTGATATTCTAACTGTCCCTGCTCTCCTCCAGACTACATGTCCCTGAGTTAGGTAAGTGCTAACGTAAAGGAATTATTATAATGGTATGAGAGGATACTAAAATGGCCTGATATTCTAACTGTCCCTGCTCTCCTCCAGACTACATGTCCCTGAGTTAGGTAAGTGCTAACGTAAAGGAATTATTATAATGGTATGAGAGGATACTAAAATGGCCTGATATTCTAACTGTCCCTGTTCTCCTCCAGACTACATGTCCCTGAGTTAGGTAAGTGCTAACGTAAAGGAATTATTATAATGGTATGAGAGGATACTAAAATGGCCTGATATTCTAACTGTCCCTGCTCTCCTCCAGACTACATGTCCCTGAGTTAGGTAAGTGCTAACGTAAAGGAATTATTATAATGGTATGAGAGGATACTAAAATGGCCTGATATTCTAACTGTCCCTGTTCTCCTCCAGACTACATGTCCCTGAGTTAGGTAAGTGCTAACGTAAAGGAATTATTATAATGGTATGAGAGGATACTAAAATGGCCTGATATTCTAACTGTCCCTGTTCTCCTCCAGACTACATGTCCCTGAGTTAGGTAAGTGCTAACGTAAAGGAATTATTATAATGGTATGAGAGGATACTAAAATGGCCTGATATTCTAACTGTCCCTGTTCTCCTCCAGACTACATGTCCCTGAGTTAGGTAAGTGCTAACGTAAAGGAATTATTATAATGGTATGAGAGGATACTAAAATGGCCTGATATTCTAACTGTCCCTGCTCTCCTCCAGACTACATGTCCCTGAGTTAGGTAAGTGCTAACGTAAAGGAATTATTATAATGGTATGAGAGGATACTAAAATGGCCTGATATTCTAACTGTCCCTGCTCTCCTCCAGACTACATGTCCCTGAGTTAGGTAAGTGCTAACGTAAAGGAATTATTATAATGGTATGAGAGGATACTAAAATGGCCTGATATTCTAACTGTCCCTGCTCTCCTCCAGACTACATGTCCCTGAGTTAGGTAAGTGCTAACGTAAAGGAATTATTATAATGGTATGAGAGGATACTAAAATGGCCTGATATTCTAACTGTCCCTGCTCTCCTCCAGACTACATGTCCCTGAGTTAGGTAAGTGCTAACGTAAAGGAATTATTATAATGGTATGAGAGGATACTAAAATGGCCTGATATTCTAACTGTCCCTGTTCTCCTCCAGACTACATGTCCCTGAGTTAGGTAAATGCTAACGTAAAGGAATTATTATAATGGTATGAGAGGATACTAAAATGGCCTGATATTCTAACTGTCCCTGCTCTCCTCCAGACTACATGTCCCTGAGTTAGGTAAGTGCTAACGTAAAGGAATTATTATAATGGTATGAGAGGATACTAAAATGGCCTGATATTCTAACTGTCCCTGCTCTCCTCCAGACTACATGTCCCTGAGTTAGGTAAGTGCTAACGTAAAGGAATTATTATAATGGTATGAGAGGATACTAAAATGGCCTGATATTCTAACAGTCCCTGTTCTCCTCCAGACTACATGTCCCTGAGTTAGGTAAGTGCTAACGTAAAGAAATTATTATAATGGTATGAGAGGATACTAAAATGGCCTGATATTCTAACAGTCCCTGTTCTCCTCCAGACTACATGTCCCTGAGTTAGGTAAGTGCTAACGTAAAGAAATTATTATAATGGTATGAGAGGATACTAAAATGGCCTGATATTCTAACTGTCCCTGCTCTCCTCCAGACTACATGTCCCTGAGTTAGGTAAGTGCTAACGTAAAGGAATTATTATAATGGTATGAGAGGATACTAAAATGGCCTGATATTCTAACTGTCCCTGCTCTCCTCCAGACTACATGTCCCTGAGTTAGGTAAGTGCTAACGTAAAGGAATTATTATAATGGTATGAGAGGATACTAAAATGGCCTGATATTCTAACTGTCCCTGCTCTCCTCCAGACTACATGTCCCTGAGTTAGGTAAGTGCTAACGTAAAGGAATTATTATAATGGTATGAGAGGATACTAAAATGGCCTGATATTCTAACTGTCCCTGTTCTCCTCCAGACTACATGTCCCTGAGTTAGGTAAGTGCTAACGTAAAGGAATTATTATAATGGTATGAGAGGATACTAAAATGGCCTGATATTCTAACTGTCCCTGCTCTCCTCCAGACTACATGTCCCTGAGTTAGGTAAGTGCTAACGTAAAGGAATTATTATAATGGTATGAGAGGATACTAAAATGGCCTGATATTCTAACTGTCCCTGTTCTCCTCCAGACTACATGTCCCTGAGTTAGGTAAGTGCTAACGTAAAGGAATTATTATAATGGTATGAGAGGATACTAAAATGGCCTGATATTCTAACTGTCCCTGCTCTCCTCCAGACTACATGTCCCTGAGTTAGGTAAGTGCTAACGTAAAGGAATTATTATAATGGTATGAGAGGTTACTAAACTGTCCCTGTTCTCCTCCAGACTACATGTCCCTGAGTTAGGTAAGTGCTAACGTAAAGAAATTATTATAATGGTATGAGAGGTTACTAAACTGTCCTTGCTCTCCTCTAGACTACATGTCCCTGAGCTCCCTGGAGAGTGACCTGAGCAGCTACCACACTGCGCACGAGTTCGACGATGGGACCTCGCGACCCTTCTTCCGACGCAGACCTAAGAAAGTTGTTTGCACAGGTAAGGGGATTTCTTCCTCTTATAATTTATTACAAGAATAACACAATACTAAAACTGTATCAAATTAACAACTCTAGATTTTTTTATGCTTCATGAAAAGAAATTTTGGATGGCAATATTTGTATATATTTTGAGTAAATATCATATGTCATACAGCAAAATTCATATATCATTATTACAAACATCTCATCATCACCACATTACCATCAATCATCCAAATGGACCACACGTTCCTAGAGTCAAGTGATCAGCGGGTTGTGTTCTATAAGCTTCTGCACTATTCTCAAACAGATTCAAACTGTTAGCAACTTTACACTTGTTTTCAGCCAAATGATAGAATGGCAACCAATTTCAATTGGAAATCTAAAAAAAACATAAACATTTTTATGTCATCTGGTGCTTAATAAGGTAATATTTCAAAAAATCATTGAAATCATATTCTGTAGAAAAAGAAACTGAAGCAACTTTACTTTGTTAATCTTATAGATCTCAACTACACTACTGCTGTCCAAAGGGCTGGCACCTAACAAAGTGAAATCAGTGACTTCATGAATGTACTAAATGCAGATTTAAGAACAATGCAACTTGTGATACAGTTCAGTAGCCCCTTGCTTCACAATTTCCAGGAGATGCTTAAAGGTTTCACTGCAACACAAAGCCACAATTGTTTTGCAGGCTTTCTTCCTGACATGATATAACCTCAAACCATTTCACCACATGTCAGATTTAGGTTATTAGTTCTTAATTTGTTAACTTTGTTCTCAAATAACGAACACTAACTCTCATGTACTGATCAAAGCAAGAGAAATGAGATCCCTGTATCAGCCATATACTGCTGGATGGCTATCTCTTTCTAAATGCTGCATGTGAGTTTACTGGCTGAAAATAGATCTGTAATTCAATATGATGCTGGAAAAAGCTTGTCTGTCTATTTTAATCTCTATGACTGGTATATGCTCTGTTAGGGAAATGTGTTTATAATTGTTGATGGTTTGGAATCATATTGATATGCTTCCTATCAGATGTGGATATGTTTGTTAAGTTTAGCTTCGTAAAGGCGGTATTTCATTATCTTTTGTGTCTAGATGCATCATGGTGGAATTGTGTAATTTCACTAGCAGAACACTTTAATTTGCTTATTTTTTTATTTTTATATCAGACATAGTCTTTGTTGGAACATTTGGATATGCTTAGCTATATTCACATTTGAGTAAGAAATAATTCATGAATGTTAATAATAAAAGATAACTGGTCTCTCCAATATCAAAATGTTGCAATATCTGAAATCCATGAACCATTATATTCCAAACATATTTGGAAAATTTAGAATACATTTAGAAAATTTGGAATATTCTAACTTCAAGGACACACAATTCCAAAACTTCAAAATATCAGCATATTCTGAAACAGACCATAAGCAAGTTACAGTATCTGATAGCAGCAGGAGAATTCCTCCCAATCAGTGATGAGGGGCGAACAGTAAGATGCTACCATCAGTCTGCTAGTTATATATAAGCTTCATCTGGGACCCGTGGAGGGAGAGACCGCTGCAAGGATACATTAATGTCCAGCCCTAACTGACCACACCTTGACCAAGACTTGACCACAGACTTCACAGTGTCTGGTAGGTGATCCTAAACTTTCAGGAAGAGTCCTGGTGTGATGGTTGTGTGTTGAAGATAGGGAGGTACATCAGGTGAAGAATTGTAGAAGAATGTTGGTGGGAGGCGTAATGGAGTTCTAAAAGTGGATTAACTCTGCCACTGTTATATCGGTACAAAATGGCTGGAGGAATTAACTTGGGGAAGTGTTCTAGTGAGAGATTCCTAACAACTGTAATAACTTCTTTATACTAAATTCAGAAATATATAGATTGGATGCAGGTTTCTATTGGCTGTCATACATTTATGAAGTTTGACAAGAGGTGTTGATAAAATTGATGTGCTATTTTTAGATAATGTAATTCTGAAGGTTAAATTAGGTATGTCATTGCTTTATGGGGAGATGTCAATTATCTTTAAAACCAGGTTGATTGTTTCTGCGTATTTTGTTCTTAGTGAGAGAGTGGTAGAAGACAGCTGGAGTTAGATTATCAAACTGTCCACCATTCCTACAGAGAAGTTAATACCTTGAAGTACTGAAGAACAGGAAGATTTTCTGGATAACAACTTATTCAATGTGAAAGTATATACTCACTCCTTCATCAGGTGGAATGTAAGGATATAACAAAATGTGATACATTTATATAACAAACAAAACAATGTTAAGGAAACTGAATTTATTGAATTACTTGTTGACTGGAGGCTAGAATTGTAGAAATATCTTTGGCACCATTGGTCAATGAGTAAGAAAAACTTAAATTATGCAAACATCATGGGGTGATAGGTCTGTTTTTATTGTTTCAAGTGTTGTGGGTCCTCTCAGGTGTAATTCTGAAGTTAATGATATATATTTTGCAATATTCTAAAGTAAATTGATATACATTAACTTGTTATGGTATGCAAGTACAGTGTTGAATCCAAGCTGCACAATTCTGAGGTTCCCTTCTTTTATCATATGTACCATATGTTTCCAATAAAAAAATGACTTGTATTTAAGTGAATAGTATCGTTGTAACCACATCAACATTATAGTAAATATCTATCTTTAGGCAATACCATCTGCCTGCTTAGTGTCAACATCCCACACCCTTTTCAATAATGCAATATAGAAAGAAACAGTTTCTTACCAAATGACAGAAACTGATAAATGTGACTCTGGGGTTCACCATGATAGTGCCAACTCTTGTTTTATATTGATATGTATTCATGTACTCATCATGTTGAAGAACTTATGGGAAATCGAAGGAAAAAAAAACAACATTTTCTTTAGAAATGGATCTTTTTAGTTCTTAGCATGTTGTGATCTTAGCTTATTTCTGTTGAGGAAATAAGTTTTTTGTTTGGTATTCATATGAACCCTGTGAGGTTATGCAACAATCTTATATATAGAGATTATTACCCGAGGAAGTGTGTCATATGACTTGTACGATTCACAAGGGTGAATGTTTGTATTGCCTGAGGGTAAAAGTCATATGACACACTTTCGCGTGTAATAATTTCTTTATAACCTGTTACTTTCCATTTGATTCACGTAAACCGGACCACTTCTCTTGCAACGGCAAGCAACAGTGATGTCACGAACAATCGTTTTTATGACGTCACAGACGGCAAAATACAGGAAGCCGCTGTGAAAAAATCGTTGCTAGGCAAACGTGGTATGTGCACATGTAAAAATTAACTCTTTTATTTCCAACCATATGGGTAATAAATATTTATATGTTATATCCTGATTATCATGCTGTTTTGAAGGTAGAAATAACCAGAATTTGTTATATAGATGAAAATGTTTGATATGGATGGAAATGTTTGGATAGGGGTAGGATGAACATTTATAGAAATGATATTGAAAACTTGGCAATGTCGGTAAGATACAAAAAGTGTGAAACAAGATTTGTGAATTCTTTTGAATGTCTCTAAGGATATACAAATATAGTGTAATGTTTGATGTTGCAAAAGAACTTTGTAAAGATTGAAGAACCAAAATGATTGTTACAATTGGGAAATTACAGGTATCAAACCAGAAGATGATCGTCCAACCATATTTCAAAAGTTAAAAGATTTGAAGAGTTTGGGTGGTTCCCCTCTCCTCCTCTGTCAGATAACATGTACATTTGGATGCAACTGTGATGTGGACGTGGGAGTAACTGTTTTGACAGTGTGGATGACTCATACAGAGAGGGATTACGTCATGTGAACCCAATATTGCTGCTATCTATGATAAACAAGAACATGCAGTGTTTGTGCCAAAAACTCATTCTTGGTGTTTGCTTATAAACCAAACTTCTAAACACCTTGCACCACCCTGTTATCCCTTTATTATATCAAGGACGTATATCACATCCAATTCCTTGATTATATATACAACTTCAAAATGTTATAGATGACCAACATTATTTCTGTTAATATTACATTTGATACCAACTTCTAAATTCCTCTCCTTTAGGTACAATGCTCTCACTGACTATAAGCAGCACATGTCCTCTCCACACCTTTGTTAAACTGTTCAGTGCTGTGTGTGAAGAACTCAGTGAAATGTAAGATGATAGCTGCATGCAGTTGTGGAAGCATTCCTCAGGTCTGAGTGCAGAGGAATCATCTCTCCAGATGTGAAGATACTTGTAATTACTGACAAACTAGCTCAGCACCTGGTGACAGAAGATTGATGCTGTGGGTCTCAGTTTGTGCTGTGAGAAGAGATAAATACACAGAATGGTTTTAAGTGGTTTTAGTCATTATTGAACTCATGTAGAGGTCATACTTGTCATTTGTCATTGGGGATGTCACCTTGACCTGGAGTTATAATTAGTTAAACATTTTCTTGAAATTGAATTTCATGATAACATTGCACTGAACTATCATGATATCGTTATTTGATGTGTACATTTATTAGACTTGTGGAGGAGATTTGATGAATGATGCTGTGGGTTGCAATCAATGGATCTGGAAGAGAAAAACTTATTGAACTTTCAACTTACGGTGGTTGCATGCTTCAAGTTGATGTCATAAACTGGTTTGAAGATTTATGGTTTCACTGAATTGATTTGAAAGTGAAAATGTCTTTGATTTTGCACCCAAACTTCAAGGTGTATAAATAATGAAAGAATCTCATGTTAGGTTACAGAGACATTTTGAAGATACTTGTACTAAAGGTTTGAATTCAGCTGGAGCTCATCTGGAACTTACAAGATGTTATATCTGTATAATAGGCTCTTGACTCTGAGTATGTTCACACACAGGTTCTACCTCAAGTTATTATCTTATGCTGTGGATTTGGTTAACCTCTTTTCACATGGTGTTACAAAGCCAATGAGCATGTTGATAAAGTTGAAAGTTGGATTTTCTCTTTGAATAATGCACATAATTTTTCACAGATTTGTTTACAAAAAATAATAGGAGAAATTGCACTAATTAGTCAAATAGCTTTCCAGTCTATATTCAGATCTAGTCTATTTCATTTCAAGCACAAAGCATTGTGGTTGAAATCACACACAAATCTTTATTCAGTTTTCTCACAATTGTTAATTTTCTTTATAAATGTATCCCGTCTTGTTATACCCCACATTGCACCTGATGAAGGAGTAAGCTTACACTCTGAAACATCGATATGTATGGTTACAAGAAAAAAGTATTATCCAGAAAATCCTGTTTTCTTAGTTCTGTAAATGTTTTCCAATAAGTACATTAAGATTATTTTGAGGTTTAAGCGGATGACAAACTATACAGATATTTCTGGCAGGGAGCCCACATCGTCCTGACCTCACTAGATTCAGAGTTTGGCAAGTTTAATCTGACGATAGATCCACACTGCTTGTGCTGGTGAAGACACCTGTTACTTTGGTTGAACCGTTAACCATTTACCTGGTGAAGACACCTGTTACTTTGGTTTAACCGTTAACCATTTACCTGGTGAAGACACCTGTTACTTTGGTTGAACCGTTAACCATTTACCTGGTGAAGATACCTGTTACTTTGGTTGAACCTTTAACCATTTACCTGGTGAAGACACCTGTTACTTTGGTTGAACCGTTAACCATTTACCTGGTGAAGACACCTGTTACTTTGGTTGAACCTTTAACCATTTACCTGCTGATCTGATCATGATTCATTAACCCAAAGTGTCCCTGGCTGGTCAGTTTGGGTTAGTGTGAGATACTAAGTATATTCACGATTTTCACAGGAGGTATCAAAGGAAAATAGGCGTATTTCTTCTGGGTACCAATACATGTACAGAGATCTAAGTGTTGGAAATAATTTCTAGTCTTTAGTGACAGAGCAAGCAATTCTCTGCATTCACAATGAACTTTGTCTATTGAGAAATCCCAAAAGCCCAGACCAACCCTGTTAAAACTTTGAATAATACTAATATATACACCTGCTGAATTAAAATGTGAAAACAAAATTAAGAACTAATTTAATCAGTAACTGACTAGCGGACAGGCTATAATCACTCAAGACGAATGAGCAACTTGTAATGAATACAGTGTACCAACATAAGAAACTATATATATATTATTTCTTATGTTCTTATATATGAAGCACCTGTTACGGTAGTTTCATCATTAACCTGGCTCTATGGCACTGGAACATGAGACAAAGTACACCATCCCACTGACAAATTACCCTACACTTGTATATGACAGATGGTATATCTTATACATGCAATGCTATTAGCAGGTTTTGCTATTCATGTATTAGATATCCACATCATGTTGTCAGTAGATACACAGATGTATTCAGTCTGTTCCACAGTCACCAAACTGATTATTTCCCCTTCATTTGTCCTTCACCATGACCTTTTAACTTCTTCAAAAAATAATCAATTGCAAGATTCATACGAAATATTCCTAATGACAAGCCTTTGAAAATAAGTTTTATATATTAAAAAAATATATAAATTTACTTACAAGTTTTCATTTAAGATAAAGTAAAATATAAAGAAAAAGTTATGTCTGCCTGTTACCTCCATATATTTTGAAAAAGTCATGAGGAGCATGAATATTTCTATAAGTTCAGGACACATTGTCTAATGGTTCTCGGACAATGAGATACTGAGGATGCCATGTCATGTTTGAAGTAGATGTGTGTGTGTTGTTTTATTGCTAACACATTGTGTACATCTTGAAGGGCTAGATGTGATGTGTACTGATAGGCAACCAACACATCATGTTGTTTTGATCACATGTATTGACAATCAACAGATGGTAATAGAACCACACCATCAATTCTGATGGTTAGATTTACAGACAATCTGTGAGTCTCACAGACTGTAATGCATTATTTTACTTTAAATCTATTGACAAATGACCAGACAACTGCAAAAAGGTCAGACTATTTGTTATTGTTCAATTGCAGTTACAATTTGAACAAATTTATTAAAAGATGACACTTTAATTCCATCCTGAATGTTGATGACATCTGATGAGCGGACACTCCAAACTGATGGAATCCCTTGTTCTAACCCCTGTCCCTCAACCAAGCTTCTCCCTTCAACAGGCATCACCCACTCAGCTATCAGGGAATCTTTCAAGATGATGCCATAATTTGACAAGATTGATCTGAAGCCTATTGTCTGTTTAGTTCACCCCTCATCAACAAGAACTAATTTGTGTTGCAGGATGAGGTCAAAAGCTTTCCTACTCCGTTGGTCTAGTGGGATATCCATTTAGCTTTGATAAAGTGTTTGAGGTTCCAGGTTTGAATCCCCATTGAATTGATTGATATTGAAATTTGTTTTTTTAAAATCCAGCTTCACTTCATGATAGTCAGCGTTTATAAGAGGGCTGTGTTGAGCTTATAGAAACTCCCATCCTGCTTCTGAAACTATTTTCACATTTCACAGTTCTAGATCTAAGTAAATACAAACCAGGTATTGTCAGGGAATAAGTGGTAGTCTAATATAAATATTGGTCACCTGTTTTATGCAATTTGGTCTCTATCTTATGTGAAAGTAATCCCCCCCCTTGGAAATGAGTTAATGACTCCTCTGATTCAGTTTTAATTGAGCACTATGGACATGTTTATTTTGTCTTTTGCGCAACATAACGAGGAAATACAGCTTACTGATAGCTTTAGAGATTTGAAGGTACATTTAGTCTATGTTTTGTATCCTCTGCTATCAGCCTCATTTCCTCCTCCATATGTTTCTGATGTATCTACCTGCACAGGCTGCTGCAGCAATTAGCTGCTTTATCAAACAAACATTATATCATTCATGCCAGCGTAATGTTTTCGTAAAGAATTTGGCACTTTAACAAATACTTATATCATCTTCATTTCAGACATATACAAATTGACTTAGTTTTATATACAAATATGTTGTCCATTATAAATTACTACTTATTTCAACATAGTTCACAAAGTTTAATGTTTAACTGTCGTAATAAAACTGAGGATTTGGGATAAGTTTGTCGATGACTGACACAAACATGATATTTTTAGCATTATACTACTCTAGTATAGTCAGGTTTCGTGAAAGATTTGCCACATGTTTTATATAACAGGATATTCTCAACAATAACAAAATCATATTTTTTATGTCAATTTTGTACATTAATCATTAAAAGAACAAGATGTGAAGAATACCAGACACCTCCAGCAGTGGTTGTGTCAGAGGTCTAAATTAAACTAACCATCACCAACAGAAACCAAGACGTTTGTTTTATTAACACCTGCATTCTTCAGTATCATCTTCTGATTAACAATTAAATCTTTTATTGAGACGAAAATGTCTCACTTGTTCATAGTGATGGCTACCCCCATGGTTTACCTATATACCGATGTTCCCATTGGTCCTTCACAGTATCCTTGTAACGTGGTAGAATATCACCAAACAGAAGCAATGAAACTTTTTCATTCTTTATGATTCAAATTAACTTAGGTAATTGTTCTCTATTCATATAAACTGGATTTTGTATAATAAACAAACATTATTATCAATAGCCAAGTATGTTTTCTAATTGTTCTGGCACCTGTTCAAATTCTCAGGTAATCTACCTTCCTTCCCAGTCATGAACAAATTGACTGAGTTTTTTGTTTCCACCCAAACTAGATGTAGATTGAACATAAGAACACAAAGACCTGGCTGCTTTTCAAACTCCACAAATGTCTGGAGGTAAAATTAGAACGGCAATGATAGAGGATGAAATTCTTGTGTTATACCCTCTCTGGTCTGCGTGGTAGGTTCCAAGGTCAAGAACAAATCTGAAGGTCAGCCTTGAAAGGTAATCAACCCTTACTCTTTTCTCATTATTTGATGTTTAGTCCTTGAAATCTTTCTAGACTTGATTTAAATTTTTCACATGTCTGCACACACTCTGGGACCAACAACCAGTTACAGGGATACAAAGACAGTAAAGTATTATTAGATTGACCTACAGCAAAGTATTATTAGATTGACCTATTCTTTATATGCTGGTCAGAATATATTTATATATTTCACATATTCAGTATTTATTGGTACTAGTAACCGTCTTCATACATTTGCACCAAACATACAATACAACTGTGGAACCACTGGTTTTATTGTCTCATTGTCCCGCCGCAACGCAAAACAGGGGACTATGTATTCAGCAGCATCCGTACGTCACATTTCTTGTTAACGCGATATCTCATGAAGCATTAGATCTAAAGTCTTCAAATTTGTTGTCAGCTTGCATTGTGGGAAGATGCAGACACCATTCGATTTTGGTGACCTTGATTTTATTTTCAAGGTCACCACAACACTTCTACCACTTTATTATCTCCTGTTAACGCGATATCTCATGACCGGTTGGACATAAAGTCTTAAAATTTTGACAGCCTATATTGGCAGATTACGCAGACACCAGTCGATTTTGGTGACCTTGACCGTATTTTCAAGGTGACCATGACACTTTGAGCACTTTTCGAACTCTTGTTAACACAATATCTCATGAACCCAAGTCACCCAAATATTTGCTGATCTACATGATACTTTTGACCAGTAATGCAATATATGAAGTAGCTCCTTTTGACTAAATGATGTGTCTTACTAAACTCAATATTAGCGGCGGGGACATTTAAATGTTGCCATAGGCTGGTCAGATCAGTAGGTCAGCTGGTAGATAAGTTAGACGTGAGGTCAGATCACTGGTCCTAGATAAGTTAGACATGAGGTCAGATCACTGGTCCTAGATAAGTTAGACATGAGGTCAGATCACTGGTCCTAGATAAGTTAGACGTGAGGTCAGATCACTGGTCCTAGATAAGTTAGACGTGAGGTCAGATCACTGGTCCTAGATAAGTTATACATGAGGTCAGATCACTGGTCCTAGATAAGTTAGACGTGAGGTCAGATCACTGGTCCTAGATAAGTTAGACATGAGGTCAGATCACTGGTCCTAGATAAGTTAGACATGAGGTCAGATCACTGGTCCTAGATAAGTTAGACATGAGGTCAGATCACTGGTCCTAGATAAGTTAGACATGAGGTCAGATCACTGGTCCTGGATAAGTTAGACATGAGGTCAGATCACTGGTCCTGGATAAGTTAGACATGAGGTCAGATCACTGGTTCTAGATGAGTTAGACGTGAGGTCAGATCACTGGTCCTGGATAAGTTAGACATGAGGTCAGATCACTGGTCCTGGATAAGTTAGACATGAGGTCAGATCACTGGTCCTAGATAAGTTAGACATGAGGTCAGATCACTGGTCCTAGATAAGTTAGACATGAGGTCAGATCACTGGTTCTAGATAAGTTAGACATGAGGTCAGATCACTGGTTCTAGATAAGTTAGACGTGAGGTCAGATCACTGGTCCTAGATAAGTTAGACATGAGGTCAGATCACTGGTCCTAGATAAGTTAGACATGAGGTCAGATCACTGGTCCTGGATAAGTTAGACATGAGGTCAGATCACTGGTCCTAGATAAGTTAGACATGAGGTCAGATCACTGGTCCTGGATAAGTTAGACATGAGGTCAGATCACTGGTCCTGGATAAGTTAGACATGAGGTCAGATCACTGGTCCTAGATAAGTTAGACATGAGGTCAGATCACTGGTCCTAGATAAGTTAGACAAGAGGTCAGATCACTGGTCCTGGATAAGTTAGACATGAGGTCAGATCACTGGTCCTAGATAAGTTAGACATGAGGTCAGATCACTGGTCCTAGATAAGTTAGACATGAGGTCAGATCACTGGTCCTAGATAAGTTAGACATGAGGTCAGATCACTGGTCCTAGATAAGTTAGACATGAGGTCAGATCACTGGTCCTAGATAAGTTAGACATGAGGTCAGATCACTGGTCCTAGATAAGTTAGACATGAGGTCAGATCACTGGTCCTGGATAAGTTAGACATGAGGTCAGATCACTGGTCCTAGATAAGTTAGACATGAGGTCAGATCACTGGTCCTAGATAAGTTAGACATGAGGTCAGATCACTGGTCCTAGATAAGTTAGACATGAGGTCAGATCACTGGTCCTAGATAAGTTAGACATGAGGTCAGATCACTGGTCCTAGATAAGTTAGACATGAGGTCAGATCACTGGTCCTAGATAAGTTAGACGTGAGGTCAGATCACTGGTCCTAGATAAGATAGACGTGAGGTCAGATCACTGGTCATAGATAAGTTAGACATGAGGTCAGATCACTGGTCCTGGATAAGTTAGACATGAGGTCAGATCACTGGTCCTGGATAAGTTAGACATGAGGTCAGATCACTGGTCCTAGATAAGTTAGACATGAGGTCAGATCACTGGTCCTGGATAAGTTAGACATGAGGTCAGATCACTGGTCCTAGATAAGTTAGACATGAGGTCAGATCACTGGTTCTAGATGAGTTAGACGTGAGGTCAGATCACTGGTCCTGAATAAGTTAGACATGAGGTCAGATCACTGGTCCTAGATAAGATAGACATGAGGTCAGATCACTGGTCCTAGATAAGTTAGACATGAGGTCAGATCACTGGTCCTAGATAAGTTAGACATGAGGTCAGATCACTGGTGCTAGATAAGTTAGACGTGAGGTCAGATCACTGGTCCTAGATAAGATAGACATGAGGTCAGATCACTGGTCCTAGATAAGTTAGACATGAGGTCAGATCACTGGTCCTGGATAAGTTAGACATGAGGTCAGATCACTGGTCCTAGATAAGTTAGACGTGAGGTCAGATCACTTGTCCTAGATAAGTTAGACATGAGGTCAGATCACTGGTCCTACATAAGTTAGACGTGAGGTCAGATCACTGGTCCTAGATGAGATGGACGTGAGGTCAGATCACTGGTCCTAGATGAGTTAGACATGAGGTCAGATCACTGTTCCTAGATAAGTTAGACAAGAGGTCAGATCAGAGGATGAGATTCAGAGCATCTTAATTAATCTTGAGGTCATGTTGTACTTGACTGCAGCATACAAGGCAAAACGAACACATCTCTGGCAGTGGGTCAGGTATTTCAACTAGTTTCATTAGGAGGTTGATGTGAGCCTATGTTACAAGATACAGACACATATATATTTTCATCCCCGTTTGCTGCTGTCTGTCAGTAAAGATTTGTAACTGCTGCCTCTACACCCCAGATTATAGGGAAGGTGGGCGGAGAGATTTTATTCTGTCTATCTGGTACTTGAGAGACCAGAGTCTTATCAAACATGGGAGGACCCAAGAGATAAACATTTATGTCTTGAGTGAGATAGTCGATATAGCTTAACTATATGCAGTTTCATAAAAGATTGTAAATCTACGGTGGATGCATTGTAGAAGTGGATCAAGGGGAGTTATGACAGAGGAGATGTACAGTCGATGGATACCTTGGTACTTCCTACTTGAAGTTGGTTATTCTGTCAGATTAGAGATTGATTGATGCAATCCTTCTATCTTTCCTCCATTCTTCATTTTCTCTTCTCTCCCTCCTATCATCCTATTCCTGGTCGGGAGACAGTTGTTATTGGTTGAGTTCATCCATCCATCCATCCATCCATCCATCTATCCATCTATCCATCCATCCGTCCATCCATTGATCCATCCAACCATACGACCATCCATCAATCAGTTTATTAAACTTCTTCATTACACCCATCCATTACACCATCCACCAACAATTTATCCATCCATTCATCTTTCCAATAGCCATTCCATGCAACCACCCATCTACCCATCCACATTGTCATCCATTTGATTATCAAAATATTTAAGTAAACTGATACAGAAGAAATTTTATTTGTTTCTTCCAGAGGGGTCCACAGCCAAACTAGACTGTATCGTTGGGGGGAACCCTCACCCAACTGTCACGTGGCTTCTCAACAACACTGACGTTGAAGAAACCGTCAACCGGAAGAGTGTTGTTGAGGGAGACAACTGCACCCTCTTGTTTCGGGAGGTGAAGAAGACAGAGGGTGGTTTATACACAGCAAAGGCAACAAACATTAATGGATCCATTGTCAGCACCTCCGAGCTTGTTGTTTTAGAAGGTACTTTTTATTTATTACTATTGATGTTTGATTTCACATTTTAACCTTCAGTTTGTATATTCTAATGTTTTGTTTATGGCTGAAGGCTTTCTTTCATGTTGTTAATGTCCGTCTTGTTACGCCATAAGTCCTGTTTTATAGTGTACTTGTTTATTGTTACACGTGTTTTCTGTATACAAGGGCAAGTGATGTAAACAAATTCCCTTTCAGGCTAATGAAATATTATTAACTTACCTACATGAACTTACAAATGTGTTGAACACTTTAATCTGACTAAATTGTGGGAATTGTAAAGGTTAATATTGTTCTCTTTAAGGCAATGTGTTTAATGTGTTCCAGGAATCCAGGATCAAGCGGGATCAGAACCTGCTTCTGGAGCAGTTTCTCCAGAACCTTCTGAGAAGGTTGAATCAGTTGTTGAGAAAACACCAGAACCATCAAAAGAACCAACTCCCGAGCCAGTCAAAGAGGCAGTCAAAGAATTAAGTCCAGAACCTGTCAAAGAGGCAGTCAAAGAGCCAACCCCAGAGCCTGTCAAAGAGCCAACCCCAGAGCCTGTCAAAGAAACAGTCAAAGAGCCAACTCCAGAGCCTGTCAAAGAAACAGTTGAAGAACAAACTCCAGAGCCTGTAAAAGAACTTACTCCAGAACCTGTTAAAGAAGCAGTTAAAGAGGTAACACCTGAACCAGTCAAAGAGCCAGCTCCAGAGCCAGTCAAAGAAGCCGTTAAAGAACAAACTCTAGAACCAGTCAAAGAGCCAACTCCAGAGCCTGTCAAAGAGCCAACTCCAGAGCCTGTCAAAGAGCCAACTCAAGAGCCTGTCAAAGAAACAGTCAAAGAGCCAGTCAAAGAGCCAACTCCAGAGCCTGTCAAAGAAGCAGTTAAAGAAGTAACTCCAGAGCCTGTCAAAGAACCTACTCCAGAGCCTGTCAAAGAAACAGTCAAGGAGCCAACTCCAGAGCCTGTCAAAGAAACAGTCAAAGAGCCAACTCCAGAACCTGTCAAAGAAACAGTCAAGGAGCCAACTCCAGAACCTGTCAAAGAAACAGTCAAGGAGCCAACTCCAGAACCTGTCAAAGAAACAGTCAAGGAGCCAACTCCAGAGCCTGTCAAAGAAACAGTCAAAGAGCCAACTCCAGAGCCTGTCAAAGAAACACTAAAAGAGCCAACTCCAGAACCTGTCAAAGAAACAGTCAAGGAGCCAACTCCAGAACCTGTCAAAGAAACAGTCAAGGAGCCAACTCCAGAGCCTGTCAAAGAAACAGTCAAAGAGCCAACTCCAGAACCTGTCAAAGAAACAGTCAAGGAACCAACTCCAGAGCCTGTCAAAGAAACAGTCAAAGAGCCAACTCGAGAACCTGTCAAAGAAACAGTCAAGGAGCCAACTCCAGAGCCTGTCAAAGAAACAGTCAAGGAGCCAACTCCAGAGCCTGTCAAAGAAACAGTCAAAGAGCCAACTCCAGAGCCTGTCAAAGAAACAGTCAAGGAGCCAACTCCAGAGCCTGTCAAAGAAACAGTCAAAGAGCCAACTCCAGAGCCTGTCAAAGAAGCATTTAAAGATCCAACTCCAGAGCCTGTCAAAGAATCAGTCAAGGAGCCAACTCCAGAGCCTGTCAAAGAAACAGTCAAAGAGCCAACTCCAGAACCTGTCAAGGAAACAGTCAAGGAGCCAACTCCAGAGCCTGTCAAAGAATCAGTTAAAGAGCCAACTCCAGAGCCTATCAAAGAAACAGTCAAGGAGCCAACTCAAGAACTTATCAAAGAAACAGTCAAGGAGCCAACTCCAGAGCCTGTCAAAGAAACAGTCAAGGAGCCAACTCCAGAACCTGTCAAAGAAGAAGTTAAAGAGCCAACTCCAGAGCCAGTCAAAGAACCTGAACCAGTTAAAGAGTCTGAACCTGTAAAGAAAGAGGCAACTCCAGAGCCTGTCAAAGAACCTGAACCAGTTAAGGAACAAAAGCTTTTGAATGAACTTGACACAGTTCAGAAACAAGAACTTATTAATGAACAAACAACCAAAGTACCTGAAGAAGAGTCATTGTCAAAGAAGACAGAAGCTCTAGAAGAAACAGATTCTAAAACAAAGGGGCCATCATCTACTCCTGTAGAACCAACAGAGAAGAAAGAAGAAGGTCCTAAAGGTACTGCTCCAGTTTTCACCGAGGAAATGAAGAATTTACAACTTGCACTCGGGCAAGTAGCCCGTTTTGATTGCCGGGTCTGTGCCTACCCAGATCCTGAAATATCATGGTAAGTTTGTTTTCTGTTGAAAGTTGATGAGCAGTTTTGATTCTAGATGAATTGCTTTAAGATTTATTTGAGGTCATTTTGAGTCAGTAATCAGGTTTATTAAACATTTCAACCTTTCATGTAGTAAACAAGGGCCTTTTGTTACATTTTCTTTTCCTCTCACAGGAGGAAAGATGGGAAGGTGTTGAAAGAATGTGAAAAGTTCAAACTTCTGAACACAAACAACGACATCTTCTCACTGCTGATCAAGGATGTGAAAGTAGCGGACAGCGGTCGGTATCAGTGCGTGGCTCGCAATGAGTTCGGGGAGGCTGTCACTGAGGCTCTTCTCAATGTTACAGGTAGGTTCAAACTTTTTGCAGATACAGATTTGATATCAGGAGACACAAGGCTGAGATTCTATTTATCATCCAAAATCATTCTTTTTACGTTTAAATGAAAATATCTTACATTTCTGAGCACATCTCTGTCATTTGACTTCCAATGCGGTGATATCATAGCATTGTGACGTCATCATGTTTATGACGTCATAGCATTGTGATAAGATGTATAAAATGATACATTGTGGAGAGCCTTATAGATTGTTCAACAAAAAAAGGATTTCAGGAGTATTCTAATGATCTTAGTAGTTTGTACAACACCATTGTAAAGCTACAGATGTAAATAAGTTTTTTGGAAGGACATCTTTAAACATAAATCAAAGTATGAAAGTAGAGGCTTAAGTGTTGCTATGATCTTAAATCATTTCTTAATGATGCAGCTCTCAAGCCCAAAGAAGAAGAAGATGTCATGGCTCCAAGATTCACCACCAAGTTTTATGACATTGACACTCTTGAAGGAGTGCCAGTGGATTTCTCCTGTATATTTGTGGGTAAACCAGAACCCGATGTTGCCTGGCTTATTAATGGTGAGAAATTCACCAAGGAACTAAATTTTGATGCTGATATGAAAAATGATGGCAAGCAGACATCACTGTCTCTGAAGATGGCGCAGACCTATCACACAGGGGAGATAACTTGCAGGTTGAGGAACAGTGCAGGTGAAGCTAAATGTCGGGCATGGCTGACAGTGAAGGAAGACCCCAAGAAGCGTGGAACTAGGCCAGAGTTTGAAGAGAGGCCCCGAGACACGGACATCCGGGAGTGTGAGGACGCCACGTTTGAAGCAGTTGTCTCTGGAGATCCAGCTCCTCAGGTCACATGGTACTTCAAGGGCAGGGAACTCTTTGTAAGTGTCTAAATGGCAGACAACAAACAATTCAACAATTACCATTATAATGAAGAGACTTTTGAAGGAATCCAAGCTTTATGACATTAAATTTATTCGTAAATATGTTTTAAAAATGTATGTTCAGGAAAAGTTCATATATCAATTAATTATCAATTAATAAAAAAAAATCAAAGGTTTATCCATTGCAAATGAGATCAAATCTTTTAGTCTTCAAAAGGTCATGTTATTAATAAATTAAAAAATCTAAATCCAATAGCAAAGTCCTATGAAAAGTTTATACCATTTTCTAATTCCAGGAATCGAAGCGGCGAGATATCCGTCATGTTGGAGACACGCACACCCTGGTTCTGAAGGACATAGCGCCAAGCAACGAAGGGGAGTACACGTGTCGTGCCAAGAACTCTGCAGGGGAGGTCTCCTGTCAGGCATGGCTCACCGTTCTGGCGCCGAAGAAGAGGGAACCATCGCCGCCAATCTTCAAAGAGTAAGTAATCTTCTTCTGTTTGTATTTTTGTTTCAGAGTAGAAATAATGCACCTGGTGTAAGTGGTCATGTTATGTAAAAGCTTATCTTTACTTTCATCAGATCACTATGTATATGATATTAATGTTTGTATGAGACTTACTTCAAAGGTTAGGTAAATATAACCTGGAAATAATTAATTTTCATCCTTCAGTTATTTCTGGTATCTTCATGTTATGCACTAATATGGAGATAGGTTATATAGATAACTAGGACAGGATGAGCATGTTATACCTATTTTCATCACTATTTATACAAAATATCCCTGAACTTGCTCTATGCTGTGTTCAGGGTACCGATGGAGAAGGCCAAGCCGTACTCGTTCCCACCTTCCTTCACCCGGAGGATTGTGGACACCATCGCTCCCCCGGGAGGTTCTGCCCGGTTCGAGTGTCGCACTATAGGAGTGCCTGAACCAACAGTGGAATGGTGGGTCAGCTTGTGTCTTGATTTACAGTGAAATAGACAACAATGACTTGGTTGCATTGTTCAAGGTGACACTCATTACACTGCATAACCCCAGTTGTATCACAGGTTTTCTGCTTGAAATAACTCTTGTCTGTGACCTAAATAGAATAAACAAAGTAACCATGAAGATGAAACCAAATCACATCAGCCGTCTGTATTAAATACGCCCTTAAAGAGCCATCAAGGATGTTTAAATTTTTTTGAAAATATACTTATAATGTCATTCGCCAGAGAAATCTTTTATCTACAACATGGCATATGTTAAAAAATTTTCATATCACGACAATGTATTGCAATTTGGTTTCAAAGAGAAGTACAACTTCGACTAGCGCGTGCTAAGGGTATCTGACGTCATATAAACAGATTCCCCTTTTTTGCGTAATACGTACTACACAAACAGATAGCGCTTCCGAAGCGTGAAGGCTCATCTCTAGCGCAAGTCGCCATAACAACCCATGTGCTGCACGTGTCTCTCATGCAAGTTACCCTTGTCACACATTACTGAATAGGACGATTGCTTTACAAACACTCTTTCTAAATGTCCTGAGAATATAAAAATTATTTCCTGTTTAATGTACTTTTTTTTTTTAAATAAGACCAGCAAATTATGAATTTTTTTTACTCTCATTAATTATAAAATTCAAGAAAAATACCTCGTTGGGTAAAACAATTATTCCAATATCTGTAACAAATATATAATTAAATGAAATGGTAAATAAATTACCGCCAAAAAATGATATATTTAGATTTCTTTCATTGCTCATATTTTTTTGTTATTCTTTCGTGTCTTTGTTTACTGTGTATGAGCTAGACCATAATGCTTTGCGCTTGAAAATAATAGACTGGATCTATATTTAGACTGGAAAACACCTTCACTAATTAATTTTTTTATAATGCAATTTCTCGGCTTATTTTAAGTTGGAAAAATTAGGGAAAAATTAAGTGTATTTATTTCACGGAGATAGATTTTTTTTTAAATTTCGATATGTTCATCAACATCCTTGATGGCTCTTTAATATTCCACCAGCCTTGGACATGGTGTCTTTGGTTCAGGCTGATAACTTTTTCAGGATTTTGTTTGATCTTTTACTGGACAAAACAGCACTTTCGGTCTGAATACTTTTGAAGCTTATTTCATACACTGCATCAGCATTATGTAGAAGTCGTACAATAACGCTTTGTTCCCCATACAGCATTATGTAGAAGTCGTACAATAACGCTTTGTTCCCCATACAGCATTATGTAGAAGTCGTACAATAACGCTTTGTTCCCCATACAGCACTATGTAGAAGTCGTACAATAACGCTTTGTTCCCCATACAGCATTATGTAGAAGTCGTACAATAACGCTTTGTTCCCCATACAGGAGGAAGGACGGAGAGCCAATCAGCCCGGGGACCAAGTTCACAGTGGGTAAAGATGGGGACACCCATTACCTCGTGGTCAACAATGCGGATAAGGAGGACATGGGCGAGTACACCTGTACCATCGCTAACGATGCTGGCAAAGCTACCAGTCTGGCTCGTCTTCGGGTGAAAGGTGGGTACATGTGTCTTCGGGTGAAGGTGGATGCATGGTTGAAATATCTGCTTGGCTACCATCCTGTCACACGTCACACTGACACACAATGTAAAACATTACAATTTATTATAATAATATAATTAACGTAGTTTGTGATTATAATAAATTGTATTGTTTTACATTGTGTGTCAGTAGTTTGTGATTGTAATATATTGAAATTTATCATTTTGTGTGATAGTTATAAATATCAAGCTCTGTCAAACTCATTTGATATTCTAAATACGTTCTCGTCTGTCTGTGGATTCAAAGGTAATCAAATCCATCTTGTTTGGTTCATTTCAGTAGTCCGAACATTTCACTATCCGAACGTTTTATCGAGGCCTGACTGTACTAGTTTTAAACAAAATTTAGTATCAAGTCATATTTACATTTCAGAAGAGAAAGATATGAGAACATATTCCCCAGCAAGAGTTATCCTCCCTGAATACTCTTCTCCTTACGCTGTCAAAGATCTCGGCTCTGACGGTGAGTTTACACATGTCAATAGTAACATTGTACAATGTACTTTATTTCATCTTAAAGCAATCACATTTCAGAATATTTCATGTTATCAGGATATTAAAATAACTGATAAGAAAATTCTATAAATGTAATATGCAAGATTTATACAAGATATTGTAATTATATGTATTTAAAAGTATTTAAACTCAATCTCTCCTATTACAGACAACGTTCCATCCCTGCCATTCGACAAGCCAGCACTGCTCGATGTCAAACCTGACTCGGTGAAACTAACATGGCTGCCGGCACATATGTCTGACCTTTCACCTTCTGCCGGCCCGGTGACTTACATCATCGAAGCACGGGAACTCCCTGGCATGAGGTGGTCTCGTATCGCCTCGGACGTACCGAACACTCAGTACGTAGTACGCAACCTGTCGCCTGACAAGGAGTACAACTTCCGTATCCGGGCGGAGAACAAATACGGAAACAGTGAGCCCACCCTCCCCGCGGTGCTCGATAAACGCAAGGGTAAGTCAGGAAAAACAAGACATACTGGAAAACAACTCCTTTATTGTGATTATGCAAATTGTTTCAAAGTGTAGCTGTACTGAGCTCCTTCTTCGGGTGATGAAAATCTTACGGATTCTGCTTCTGAAAGACTTGCAGGCTAAGTGAATTTACTAGATTCGATTTAACTGGGCCCATGCACCATGTAATGTTATCGATCTGTTTGCATATCGTTGGTTTCACTGACAGAAATTTGGCTTTATTGTTGGTTTTGTGATTTTGCCGTAGATGTTTTACACTAAACTTTTATCAATGGATAAAGGATAAAAAATCATTGACTTCATTTGCAGTACCAAAGAAGAAAGAACACTTTGAAGCAGACGAATATATCGGTGAGTACTCAAATCTTTCATCTTGGTTTAAATCTAATTCACCACTGAGAAACCAGAAGGCTAATACATTTTGTGGTCTCTGTAGAGGCCTGTAGGGGTGAAAAATTAATCTGTGTTATTTCAGCATACATCATAAAAATTCACTACCTGAGCCTTCACACATTTTTTAACTATTGCAGCTGCACCCTACCTCCCAGCCACGAAACCGTACATCACCGACATGGGATCAGAGACTCTACGGTTGGCATGGGAACCAGCACGAGTGCCCTCCGACCGATTTGACCTCCCTCCTATCTCCTATCGTCTTGAGGCCCAGGAACTCCCACGGGAAGACTGGGTCCCTCTCGCTAGCAAAATATACGACCCTAATGCTTACCTCACCGACCTTGCACTTGACCGGGACTACAACATCAGGGTCCGTGCTGAAAACAAATATGGCATCAGTCAACCGTCAGATTCAATATGGCTGCCAAGAGCTAAAGGTAGGTCATTACAGTCAAAATGATTTGCTTTAAATGTGCGAGAATAATCATGAGGTTTTCCATTATATCATGCTCTCAAATAAGTCAAACAAAGTAAAACCTGCAATGGGAAAACACTGTAAGAAAAGTAGTACAGATAGCAGGTAGACTTTGCTATGAACCTTTGGTCAATGATATTAAACATCTTCCAGCCTTCCCCGGAGTACCAATCAGCCGACCCCAGATCGTTGAGATCGAGCCTGAAAGTGTAAGACTGAACTGGCGGCGGGTGGACATCCCAACATTCGAGTCGGACGACTCTCCTCTCCGCTACATGATTGAGATGAACAAACCACCCAGCAGCCAATGGACTCAGATTGCTGGCAGGATCCCGGACACCACCTACACCATACAGGACCTGGTACCTGGCCACGACTACCGGTTCCGGGTTCGCTCCGAATCCACGGACGGTTTGCCAGGAGAACCAAGCCCCGCCACCTCACTGTACAGAACCCTGGGTACGTGCTCACAATATTTAATTTGATATGATTTCGTTAAACGTGTTACAGACCATCATCAGACAATCCCATTCCTTTAGTGTTTCTATTTCATCAATCTCACTGTTTTCTCCAACCAGCTCTGTCCAGGGTTCCTGTGGATGCTCTGGAGATCGAGGATTACGAACCCGACTACGAGGCAGTAAGGTTGTCATGGCGACGAGTGGAGGTCCCACCCTATGCAACCGACGAGGACCACCTCACCTATATGATCGAAGGTTCGGAGCCGGGAGTTGATGACTGGCGCCCTCTGGCTACCGGGATTCCCAGCACGTCCTATCGGCTCTCCGACATCGGACCGACCCAGGACTATCGGTTCCGTGTGAGAGGACTCACACCGTACGGCGTCACACCTCCGTCGTATCCGGCCAGCATGTCCAGGACTCTAGGTCAGTGCCTGGATATCTGGGCTGTTCTCTTGTAGATATTTGATTCTAATCAGACCTTGTGTGATTCTTTACTATCAATTTATGAAATTAAAAACAGAAGGACAGTTGATTTCAACTTTTATTTGATTTTAACTATTATTCTTCAAATGAATTTGAATTCAGAGTACAATTGATAATTGTTTGAAACATTTTCTCAAATCAGAAAATTTTATTACCGTAGTCAAATGAGATAAATTTATTATTTTGATAGTTAATTAGTTATAAAATCATAATGATGCATTTCTTACATGTTACATTTTCTTCTTTTTTGTTTCAAGCCCCTATCAGACCAGTTACAGACAGTTTGAAAATGTCTGATATACACCCTGATAATGTGCGGTTGTCATGGCAACCTCTGAGTCTCCCTGACGACGAGTACAGGAGCACCGAGTCCATCAGGTACCAGATCGAGACCAAGGAGCTCCCAAGTACAACCTGGCGACCGGTCGCCCGGGATATTACCGGATCTTCCTACAACGTCAGTGGTCTCGCCCCTGGTCACGATTACTCCTTCAGAGTGAGGCCAATGGGACTGTACGCTGATCTCGACCCCTACCCCTCCGTCCATCTCACGTCCTTCCCTGGTATGTATACATCAACAATTATACTCAAGTCATTTGCTTTCTTCAGTTCATATAAAATAGTTATTCAATGCACTATTGACATAAGTAACATTGTTATATTTTGGATCAGAGCTTATAACTGGAGTGTAGTGTTTATATACCACTACAAGTCTGAAATCACAATAGTGTCCAGGGGTTGTATCATGGTTTAATACAAATAGTATTCAATGGAAGGTCATCTAGTATCATCTGTGTCTGCAATAGTACATTTCTTGAACTTTTTTGGAATGATTCTGTTGTGGGAATCAAACTCACCTCCTCAGAGTCCGACACTGAATGCTTTATACCACTCACCTACCAAGCTAGTCAGCTAGTCGACATCATAAGAACTATGTACATTAAGTTCACTATCTTAATGGCATTCATATTCATATTCACAATTATCTTAGCATTTCTGCTCTAGATTACTTACATGAATCAGAGAATACGACCTTAACTAGGTAGATTTATCATCTGCTAATGTTATCTTTAACATTTTATATTTTGATTTTGTTCTCTATATGCAAATTTGTTTCGATACTCCAGTGAAACCACGCCTCCCAATCAGACAACCAATCATGTCAGAGCTCGGGCCTGATTCTGTGAGGTTGTCATGGCGACCAGCAGAGATGCCAATGTACACGAGGAAACCAATTCCAGTTTCTTACACTGTGGAGATGCAGGAAGTCCCAACATCAACATGGCTGACGGTTGCTAGGCGTATCCCAGATACGAGTCACGTGGTGAATGGTCTTCGTCCTGACAAGGAGTACACGTTCCGTATCCGCCCAGAGACCGAGTTTGGCCCTGGAGAGTCCAGTATACCCATCAAGCTCTACAGGAAACCAGGTTAGAGCAAACCTTGTTTTTTTTCCTTTATCAGAACGTTTATCTGGCTGAAATTGTCATGGATAGATATATTTAGTATAGCCAAAGGTTTATGTTCCAGTTTTGACAAATTTAATACTCGAAATGTCTCAACTCAACTATCACACCTAATTATTCAAAACAAAAAATCACTGTTTCTACCTTTGATGCCTAACGAATCAAACTTGATGACAAGTATACATGTAAGTATGAAACTAGCAAAGTATCTCTCAAAACAATGTTAACTACTTCTACATCCTTCCAGTTATAACTCTACCGTTGAGAGAACCGAGGATCTCTGACGTCACTGCTGACTCCGTGCTCCTGTCATGGCTGCCGATCGACGTCCCTAAAGGAGCTGCTCAGGTTGGCCCGGTAACGTACCGAGTGGAGGCAAAGGAACCCACAGGAGGCAACTGGTTGCCCTTAGCAACCCACCTTCCCTCCACCCAGTACACAGCTCGCTTCCTCAACCCCGACCGTGACTACGTGTTCAGGGTCATCGCCGACGCGGACGGTGTTTTCAGCGAACCCTCAGCTTCAGCCTACCTGCCGCATAGAGCCAGTGAGTGGGAGGAGTTACACCTAGAGTTACTCTCTATCAAGTGGGATTAGTTATACCTAGAATTACTCTCTATCACGTCTCTAGCAAGGATGTTAAAACTATTATTTTTATGCCCCCGAATCGGGGGTATATTGTTTTTCACCTGTCCGTCTGTCTGTCCGTCCGTCTGTGTGTTTGTCCACAAAAACTTTAACCTTGGCCATAACTTTGAATTGTTTAGAGCTAGGGCTTTCATACTTGGCATGTGCATACCTTGTGATGAGACCTTTCAGATGAGGTCATCATATTTGACCTTGTGACCTTGACCTTGCCACAATTGACATTTTCAGAAAATGTTAACCTTGGCCATAACTTTGGATCGGTCAGAGCTAGGGCTTTCATACTTGGCATGTGCATACCTAATGATGAGACCTTCAGATGAGGTCATCATATTTGACCTTGTGACCTTAACCTTGCCGCAGTGGACAATATTTATTAAACGTTAACCTTGGCCATAACTTTGGATTGGTCAGAGCTACGGCTTTCATACTTGTCATGTGCATACCTAATGATGAGACCTTCAGATGAGGTCATCATATTTGACATTGTGACCTTGACCTTGACCTTGCCGCAGTTGACATCTTCAGAAAACTTTAACCTTGGCCATAACTTTGGTATATCCGGGGGCATCTGTGTTTAACAAACACATCTTGTTTCATGATAAAAATATTTCCAGATGATTTGTTATATACCCTTACCACATGAGTCTAAATAATGGCAGAGTCTCAGGATTTCATCCTCTGTTGTTTTATCAACGTTCCTTGCTATTTCTTCTGACATCTATTTGAAGTCTGTTGATAAATTTGATAAAAGCCAAACAAAGCCTATTACACTTTAGGAAGTCAAGAAAGCTTGTGGTGAGATGTTAAAGTCTTCTTTCTTTTTCAATTCCATTCTCTAGATTTTAACAATTAGAAGATGTGTGATTTCTAGATCTCATTGATTTTATTCTTGGACTGTCCATCAAGGTGCAGTCAGATTCCCAATGATGAAAAGAACCTTATATAAAGTTATTTCTGATAATCGAGGAATTAAAAATAATCAATGTTTTTAGAATGTCCTCATCCTCAATTGCAGTTTTGATTAAAAGAATAATTTCCTCAAGTCACTACTAATTATTTCATGAGACATTATCAATAAACTCCACTATTCCTTTAACGTCAATCTAAATTTCTTCCTATTTTTACTCCCAAATAATTAACAAAGTACTAGATTCCTCGGCCTTCTATTAAATCTAATTGATGCATACAGGTCAGCCCTTCATCTAGACTGAATAATCAGTTCCTCATGATTTCACCGGTTTCAATCTGTAAATATCAATGAGTAAATGTTCCCCAACTCTTCATTCTAAGACTAAAAAATAATCAATGTTCTCACGATTCCTCAGCTTCTATCTAAATTTAAGAAAATCAACACACACAGACCTACCAGGATTACTCTCCACAGTTTTCTAAAACTCAAAAATACAGTATAATCAATATTCTCAGGATTTCCCAGTTTGTTTAAATGTAAGAAAATCAGCTCACAAACACCTATAAATGTTTCTCAGGATTACCCGAGCCTGTTTTCTAAGACTCACAAATATAATCAATGTTGTCAGGATTCCCCCGCTTGTTTAAATCTAAGAAAATCAATGTTCACACCAGGTCCTCCGCGCATGCCGCGGGAGATGCCGTACGCCTTCAACATCCAACCGGACTCTCTGACACTGCAATGGAGGTGTGTGGAGCTGCCGTCTCGTCTGACGGACTATTCGCCGGTGACGTACCGTATCGAGATGATCGACACCCCTGGTGGAGACTGGAAGACTCACAGTCGAGACATCCCCAAGACTCAGACACATCTGATTGGTCTGCTCCCAGATCGGGACTACACCTTCCGTGTGCGAGCTGAGAATGATTTCGGTCTTGGTGAGCCTACAGAGCCAGTTGTCGTCAAGAGAAGAGCAGGTGGGGACTAGTAATATTGTTATATTGTTATATTGTTATATTGTTATATTGTTATATTGTTATATTGTTATATTGTTATATTGTTACATAATATTGTTATATTGTTATATTGTTACATAATATTGTTATATGTAACATTACATTGTTACATTGTTACATTGTTACATTGTTACATTGTTACATTGTTATTAGGGGTGTAACAATACATCAAACTATCGATGCATCGCAATAGTTGGCTTGGCAATAGTACTATATCGATAGTATATACAAAAACACTATCGCTATCACAATAATAAGGTTAACTATCGATACTATCGAAACTATTAATTTTCCCTTAATTATGAATGATTTACACAAGCTTCACTGCATTTAATTCAAGCTTTTTCATTTTAGAATGTCGAAAGGGAAAAACTAGAGATAGGAAATAGCAAAATGACAAAAAGTCTTTTCATTTATGATTTCTTTACTGACTTTGGTTCCATTGTCCTTACATTAATAAAATGTTATTGCAATAGTGAGTTACAATAGTCTATCGCAATCGCAATAGTTAGTGGCAACAGACTATCGCTATCGCAATAGTCTCTTTGGGTCATTAGTCACCCCTGATTGTTATATTATTGGTATTGATAGTCAATTTCTATATTACAATGCATCAGGCTTCTATTGTAACCACTAACTATTCTTGGAACTAGTCTCCTTCTAGATACGCCTCTCCTGAAAGTCAGAGATCTACGTACATGGATAACAATGTAGTTGTTCAACATTTTTACACCGATTCTTATGTTATTGTCTAGGAGAATATCTAGGTTCATTCATCTGCTTGAGAACGACAAGAGAATACCTTTCAAAACATCATGAATAGAGTTGTTATCATTTCATTGCACTTCACTTTTGTCATTCTGACATCTTAATGCCTCTCAATGAGGTGACTGATACTGACAGAAATCTTCCACGGTATACTTGGAGCAGTGATGACATCCGAAAATATACCTAAAAGAGAGGGTTCAATTAGTTTTTTCGTGGAAACAAAGTTTGAGGGACATTCCCGTTTACATATTTTATTGATACATACATGGCACAATCCAGCTGAAACATTTCTGAAGGTTATACGTTGGTAACTTCAATTCATTAAGACCTATGCGTATTCGTTAGAAAATAAAAACATTGAGAAGTGGAGCCATTCATTGACCTTACGAGTGTGGAAAGTTTTGCCACGGCATATTAAGACAGTGTTGATCAGTCAAATTATAAATAATTTGTGGATATTCTATGTTTTATTTTTAAAAAGTTGTATAATTAGTAGAACTACAGCATTTTTCTCAATTCACATAATGCACAAAAAGGAAATAACAGACACTCCAATAGAACCCTCTCTTTAAGGGACACATGCATAGGGAATTAACTGAAAACTAGGGATCAATGTTTCTGTTTAATTGGTATTAATTGTATTCATAATGTATCCCTTTTACAAACTTCCCCTAATGATACTGTAGCACTTAATTTAACATGGATGATGTCATTATGTCGCTATACCTACATTCCAGTTCCACCGTCCCTGCCCCATGATGAACCCTTCTTGTCAGACATGCGACCAGGATCTTTGAGGTTGTCATGGCGACCAGCAGAACTGCCGTCGTACATCCGGGACCAGATTCCGACGACGTACACGATCATGTTCCAGGAATACCCAGATACCAACTGGCGCCCCCTAGTGAGAAGAATCCCGGACCACACGTACCACGTGTACGGTCTCAACCCAGAGAAGGACTACAGCTTCCGAGTTCAGGCTGAGAATGAGTATGGCATGAGCTCCCCGACAGCGCCGGTCAGGCTTCCTCGATACCTAGGTGAGCTTCAAGGAGTTTTCAAACCACTTCCTGTTTGGGATGTGTCAAAAATAATTTAGTTTTGATTATTTGTTGAAAGAAATTTCTTTTTCAGAGAGAGATTAATTCTTACTTATACTGTATTTTTCTATAATGAATGTAATTCAAGATGGGATACAGGACTTGTCTAAGTATATTTTCATAGCTCAATTTATTAGTGTCAAACTATTCTGAATGCAGAATTTTCATGAATAGCAACATTTAAACAAAGAGAACTATCAGTACCAGTAGATTGGTCACTGGATAAATATAGACTACAATATTCCGGGGTCTGCAGGTTAGGGCTATGATTCAGTGTAGCACATTGTGCTACAGCACCTTTAAGCAATGTCTGACGGCCTTGAACATGGACTAATTGAGAGGCATTATAAATACTGGTATTGTAGAGAAGACAAGGCTATTTATGGATGATCAACTTCCGTATTCTATTAACCCCAAACCATTTATTTCCCAGGCTAGTTAACTCGCCATTCACTACCAGTTACAGTCATCACAGTTATCACAACGTCACTTGTATCATCCTTTGATGTCATTGTTATCTCATCTTGTTATTGTGTTATCTCATTATCATATCAATATTTATCCTGTATATAATTTGCTATATTATCATAATTTCCCATAAGATTGATAATGGTGTAAGGATCTTTACCAAAATGTCACCATTGTTGAATAAAAAAGTTTATCATCCATATATAGCCCTGTCTCCTGATATTGTCATAGAATTCAACAACCTCTTACTATCTGGCTGGTAAATATTCAAGCTTGTTTTATACGATGGTAAGAGTTAATACACCTTTAAATTTTCAATGGTAGATTAAACATTCAAGAATATTTTCACATAGACAACATTTTGGGACAACATCTAATGGAAATATACTCTATTTTGTTTGTTACTATACGAATGATTCTCTAGAGCAGTGACAGAACAATCTTTCATTTCAGGATCAAGGGTGTCACTAACATTATATTCTTTCAGAAAAATACTTCCAAAACTAAACAATCCCTATCAAATCAACATTTCAAAGACTTGTTTGTAGAATTAGAGTTATCATGATGGAAACTTGCATTTCGATATTCTTTTCTTTTCATAATTCTTTCACAAGTTTTTCTCTCAAGCCTTCACATGCTGATGAAAACATACTATAAGAATATAAAGTTTTCTTCCAAGGTGACTGACTTCTCAAATCTTGATTAAGTTCGTAACCTAGAAGTAAACGTTAATGATATCCTTTCAATAGTTTGAAAACCATGACACTTTTACAAGGAAGTTAACTGATGTCAAACAAATGCTAGACAAATGAACAATGCATGTTGTCAGTGTATGGAAGTTATTCCATAGTAACTTGTGCTTTTAGAATTTTCTTTAATTTTCAATTTACATTGACAAAAAAGACTTTTTATTTGTTATATTTCCTGGTTCATTGGGTCCAAGCTGATTGTTTCGTTATCAGAAACATACAAATTGACAGTATCATAAGTATTTTAATCTTGTGGTTCCAATATTAACATGAATTAATTAGAATATTGTGATTGTAGACAAACTGCGAAAGATAGCTGAAGGTAATATGTCTGCATGGAGTCACATAGGCCGACACCTCTTTAGAATATGGAGTATATCGTACACACATGATTTAGTCAACTTGAAGCATGAAAAGAAGTGAAACATTCTTTGTATAACTTCAAGCATGTTCTCTCTTTCTTCCATTCTTTACAAAAAGATACTTTTAATTCCGAAAAATTATTTAAGATTTTGAAAAAATATCTTCTTTTCAGCATGATTTTGATCATTCCAAGCTTATGTAGAAAAATATATAAACGAGTATGAAATATATATTGGACATTTTGATAGAATATTATTGATGCTTTTCATATATTCAATGCGTTTGATATTCATTAGCAATATAAATATTGCAAATTAATACATAGTCAATAGATTTGAGGTTCATAATATAAAAGAAAAATATTTTGAATTAAAAAAAAATTGGCAGGGTTGCGAATATAGAAATACTGAGCACAGTTTTAAATTAATATGTTGTTTATTTATGTTTAACCTTTTAAAATCACTTAAACATCTTAACAGTTTTTCAAGCACAGTTATATTTTCAAGCACATTGTTTTACTTTTCCTTTTAAAATGGTTGTCCAGTTAAAATATTTTCAAAATCCCCTTTTCACAGTTGTTTATTTTATTTTAAACTTTTTAAAATACTGATTGTTGTCTCTAACAATAACTGTACCGGTATATTAAATCTATATTGTATTTGATGTTGTAACAAATGATGATCGATCCAAAATATTTGTGATATAGATTGATTCAATTTTAACTATTGACAATTGTGAGTAAGTATTCAAATAATTAATAATTATAAGTTATATATGAATGTAAATATAATCATATATAGGTACACTTTCTTATGCTTTATAGTTTCTGTCTGAAATTTGGGTAAAGTTAGATGATAAATGTTATATCATATATGTGTTGTAGTTGTATTTTTCTTTGACCTATAGTAACAGGAAAATGTTAATTATGGACATTAGTATCATTTCAAATAAAATTTAATTAAATGCATCCTAGTTAAGTTACTAACAATATCAAATTTACCTTCACGTTTAAAGTTCTCTTGATCTTCACTATGTTTTATGATATTTATGATTTTGAATGTTTATCAAATGTTATATGTGCCATATATTACTGAATATGAATCAATACAAGTATCATTTTTCCCTATACATTTATATACACTGTATTCAAAGCATTAAGCGCCCTAAGATTATTAAGCCTTAATAAGCCCCACCCCCTACTACAGATTCACACATGCCCCTCCCCCTCCCCAACTTGTCAACTACAGCCAATCACAGACCATGCGTCTTCTCGTCTTTCTTGTTCCTTAAATCGACTGCAGTGTTAGTTTTATAATAATTATATTGTTATTAATTAGTGTCTCCTCAAAACGAATATGTATATCAGCACCCCATTGAATATTTGTAGCTAACAAGCCTGGTTTGCTGGCTCAAATACGCTTTCTATTAATCATAGACTGATACAGGTTTCCAAAATGGCGGACAGTGTCTCAACATCTTTAGTAGTTAATAGGTAGGTAGGTATACGTCTATGTATATTTACGGTCTGGCGCCTATCCCTGAAACATGCCATAAGCTGTAAATAAGTGACAATGATTAAATTAACAAAGTCTTGACTTATATTCAGTAACATATGGACTTGTATCTATGCCTTCTGTGTTTGCATGTATTATGCTGCCTATAGAGTGCATAGTCAGAATACGTTTTACGAACCTTGACTCCACTCCCGCCCTGACCACTGTTAAGTTTGTATGTGCAGCCACCTTTATTCGTCACATCACTCATTTTCTTCACAATGAGTTTATTGAAACCTTTTTTTTCAAATTGTAATTTTTGTAACTGAAAAAATGTTCTGATTTTCTCTCTAAATCCTAAAGATTTTTTTTATAAAATTCTTTCATAAATGAATAATTTTTCTTTAACTATTTCCAAAGTGATTTTTATAAGAGGGAACAATTTTATAATTGTAACACAATTTTCATTTTCTCATGTTCAATTGTAAAATTTTCTTCAGACTTTTCGAAGTCTGGCGGAAATTTAAGCTATATTTTTACGATGCCAACAAGACATACCTTTGTACTCCCTCATGATAGATGTGATTATTTCAAGTTCAATAAGTACTACATAAAAATTCAGCTCATTGGCCCAATATTTCCCCAAACTATTCCCACTTCACTAGTTGTCCCAAGTTTTAAACAAGCCCCTGTGCCCTTACATCAATGTATTACCGTATTACCAATGTTTGACATAAACAAACATTTTCCCTAGATTTTTTAACTTCCTCAAATGTGTGACGCTTATTGGTCGGTATGGTCTCTATACTACGCTTTATCTGGATCCTGAAGTAACTCAATATCATTAATAAACATGTATCTGATCAAAAGTTATTTTGATAAAAGATTCCAACTTTCAAAAGTTAACTAGAGATACAAAAATGTTCTGTTGTATTGTGTAAAACTATGTTCAACAAAGTCTTGTACAGTAAGGTAACTTACAGATAGTATAGTTAACAGTATATAAGCTTCAAACTGTAGAAGCTTCCCCTTTTATTCTAAACAAAAGTAGGTGTCACATAAATTGTTGGAAACAAACTATGTTGGAAAACATCCTTTATAATAGTATCGATTTCATAACAGTATAGGAATAAGTAAAACGTGTAGTTTTATAGAGTGTTAGCTCTAATATGTAGGAATAAGTAAAACGTGTAGTTTTATAGAATGTTAGCTCTAATATGTAGGAAAGAGTCCCTTGTACTAAATTGTGTTGTGTAAAACAGTGTTCTACAACGTGCTGTGAAATACCTTTCTGTCTCTGGTCTCAACAGTCTCGTCCCATCAGTAGTGATCTAACACGTGACCCGTAGTCGCTAATACAGACGTGATGTAGTCTCGCTCTAATCTAGCTGCAGTGTCGTGTGTAGACTCATTTGGCGCCCGCTGGCGGCAAACCTCAGAAAGGTGGCATTATGGGAGTAAATAGGTATGTCTGTTTTTCTAGATATTCGAGGACCAATTGAAATTCCAGAATTTGAAGACTACGAGCCATCTAACTTGAAGTTAACATGGAAACGACCTCAGGTCGCACCGTATGAACATCGCCCTGTAACGTATACGATCGAGACGTGGAAGCCGAAAGAACGCACCTGGCAACCCTACGTGTCTCAACTCCCTGAACCCAGGTACAAGCTGACGGATATCGACCGATATCGAGATCACATGTTCCGTATTAGAGCTGAAACTGACGCTGGACTCAGCGAACCTTCGATCCCAGTTTCGTACTCACCGAGAAGAGGTAAATAACATTGTGGTATTATTGGATTGACCATTCGGTAAATATAGAATACTTAACGATGTCCCGTTTGATAACATGTTTATGAAATGAGTGAATGGTTTGGTATTTTAACGAGCGAAAGCGATTATGACGTTACGGCAGCACGCGGTGGTTTCACACATGTGTGTAACCAACTCATTGTTATCTAATGAGTGTTCTCACCACGGTTGAGTAATAAAATAGGATAAAGTTGAATGTCATTGTAGTCATTTAGAAAAAGTATTGTCAGACATTTTGTCATTGTTTAATTGCTCTGGAAAAAACAGGAAATTAAAAAAAATAAATTATATTATGTTATATAAATATTTATTCATTATTTATTAATTGTATAGAGATAACATGCCAACTTTCAGAATATTAGCTGCTTCTTCCAAAATAATGGATGAAGTATCTGAAATTTATATTTATCTGAATTTTGTCCCCATTAAATATAATTATTGTATTCTGTTTTAAGTGATGCCGACAGTTCCTGTTGAGAAACCAGAAATCTATGATATCCATGGCGACTCAGTCCGGGTGTCATGGCGACCAGTATACCTCCCATCTTTCGTCCCAACTGATCTCCGTTACCGCCTGGAAATCCGGGAAATGCCAGCTCCACACTGGCGCACTCTGGTCCCGAACACTTCCGATCTGTCTTACCAGGTTACCGGACTCCGGTCACGCCAGGATTATGCTTTCCGAGTCCGAGCAGTCACGGATGATGGACCTTCAGAACCATCTTACCCAGTCTACCTGTACAGAAAGCCAGGTAGGAATACTTATTTTACTTATCTTACCCAGTCTACCTGTACAGAAAGCCAGGTAGGAATACTTATCTTACCCAGTATACCTGTACAGAAAGCCAGGTAGGAATACTTATCTTACCCAGTCTACCTGTACATAAAGCCAGGTAGGAATACTTATCTTACCCAGTCTATCTGTACAGAAAGCCAGGTAGGAATACTTATCTTACCCAGTCTATCTGTACAGAAAGCCAGGTAGGAATACTTATCTTACCCAGTCTACCTGTACAGAAAGCCAGGTAGGAATACTTATCTTACCCAGTATACCTGTACAGAAAGCCAGGTAGGAATACTTGTCTTACCCAGTATATCTGTACAGAAAGCCAGGTAGGAATACTTATCTTACCCAGTCTATCTGTACAGAAAGCCAGGTAGGAATACTTATCTTACCCAGTCTACCTGTACAGAAAGCCAGGTAGGAATACTTATCTTACCCAGTCTATCTGTACAGAAAGCCAGGTAGGAATACTTGTCTTACCCAGTATATCTGTACAGAAAGCCAGGTAGGAATACTTATCTTACCCAGTCTATCTGTACAGAAAGCCAGGTAGGAATACTTATCTTACCCAGTCTATCTGTACAGAAAGCCAGGTAGGAATACTTATCTTACCCAGTCTACCTGTACAGAAAGCCAGGTAGGAATACTTATCTTACCCAGTATACCTGTACAGAAAGCCAGGTAGGAATACTTATCTTACCCAGTCTATCTGTACAGAAAGCCAGGTAGGAATACTTATCTTACCCAGTCTATCTGTACAGAAAGCCAGGTAGGAATACTTATCTTACCCAGTCTACCTGTACAGAAAGCCAGGTAGGAATACTTATCTTACCCAGTATACCTGTACAGAAAGCCAGGTAGGAATACTTATCTTACCCAGTCTACCTGTACAGAAAGCCAGGTAGGAATACTTGTCTTACCCAGTCTACCTGTACAGAAAGCCAGGTAGGAATACTTATCTTACCCAGTCTACCTGTACAGAAAGCCAGGTAGGAATACTTATCTTACCCAGTCTACCTGTACAGAAAGCCAGGTAGGAATACTAATCTTACCCAGTCTACCTGTACAGAAAGCCAGGTAGGAATACTTATCTTACCCAGTCTACCTGTACAGAAAGCCAGGTAGGAATACTTATCTTACCCAGTCTACCTGTACATAAAGCCAGGTAGGAATACTTGTCTTACCCAGTCTACCTGTACAGAAAGCCAGGTAGGAATACTTATCTTACTAAGACTACCGTATACTACGGTAACTTACTTATCTTACCCACTGACACACACAAACACAGGGATTGGATATTTGGTACAGAATGTGTGTGTGAAATAATTTTCTGAATATGTCATGAAAATTGAAGCAGGGCCTTTCAACAATATATCAACTTCGCTAAGTAAGGCACAACTCTTGCCAGTCTCAATTACTGGCTGATTTAAGCCTTGCAGTAATGTCCCTCGCTTGTTCGTGCCAAGATAGTGGATCGCTGCATCTGAAAAGCAAGGATGTTGAAGAACATATCAGAAAATTGCCAAAAATATATCTCCGTGAAATACATAACTTAATTTTCACTAATAAGTAAAGGTGTTTTCCCAGTCTAAATATAGATCAAGTCTATTATCTTCAAGCGCAAAACATTGTGGTCTAGCTCACACACTGTATACAAAGACACAAAAGAAAAATTGAGTTTATGAGCAATGAAAGAAATCAGAATACATAATTTTTGGTAGTTATTTATTTACCATTTAATTTGATAATGTATTTTCTACATGCAGATATTGGCATAAATGTTTTACCCTACTAGATATTTTGCTTGAATTTTATAATCAATGAGAATGTATTTGTCATAATTTGCTGGTCTTATCTCAATAAAAAGTACATTAAACAGGCAATAATTTGTATATTCTCAACATTGATACATTGTTTATTAAGCAACTGTCACATTCAGTAATGTATGACAAGGGTAGCCTAACTTGCAAGAGAAGCATGTGCAGCACTTGGGTTGCTATGGCGAGTTAAAGACGAGCCTTCACACTCCGGAAACACTTGTTGCTGTGTAGTAAGTTTTATGCAATAAAGGGAATTCTTTTTATATGATGTCAGATACCCTTGTCTCCTGCCGCCATGTGATCATATTGCTTTTATCAGGCATCCTTTAAAGTATGATCAAGATTTGACCAATCCAATTTCAATCCCTGTACATGTCTGATATTCAACTGGACAATACCATGTTTATCTGATCCAGTGGTGGTTTAGATTAATAAGTCCTCCGGAAAATGGTACAGAAATTGTCTAGAAATTGTTTCCTTTCATTTCCTCCTGTGAAAGACCAATTGACTATCATTAACACGTTTAATAAATATATATTTGGATGATTATTTGTTGAGGATTTTACCAACAAATGTTATAAGACATCGTAAAGATGAAACAAGCTTGGTATTACTCAAGAACAACATGTAGACAGTGTATAAAACAAGGCCTGTCCAACAGCCAGGAACCTCTTACTTTTCATTTGAGCTGGTAATTTGTTTAAGCTTTGTTTAATTGTGCCATGAAAACTGACAAACTCATGTGCTTTTGAATTGTTTTATTTAATTGTGTCATATGGACAAAATCATGGTGTCAAGCTGGAAACTTTTCAGACTTATTTCATACACTTTAGACCTATTTTTGAAAGATTGTATAATTTGTCTGTAGAAATGCATGTGTTGGTGCCAGACATAGCTGTTACCATGACTACTCTCTGACGTCATTGGTGGTGGGTGATGTCAGAAACGTTTCATGACATCACATCAGTGGTGTTCTTTAAGTCCTTGATGGAAATAATTCTTCCCACAAAGATTGTGAGTGTTGTCTGATTTGATGGATTTGAATGTGAGGTAAATATTTCTGAAATGCTAGATCTCAGGAAGTGTCTTTCAGCATTATATTACAAATCAAATAATATATTTATATTACACACATGTTAATGAACATGCAGATATTTGCCTCTTGACTACTCTTGAAATTTGTGGAAATTATTATGATGAATGTTCCTGATTTGAAAGTGTTTATGTTCATGAAGAATCACGAACAGTCATTAAAGTGTTGCTTTTCATGAAGAATCATGCATAATCATGAGGTTGTTTCTCTTCATAGACAATCATGAACAGTCATGAAGTTTTCAGTTCATCAACAATCATGAAGATGTTTCTGTTCATAGACAATCATGAAAAGTTCATCAACAATCATGAAGATGTTTCTGTTCATAGACAATCATGAACAGTCATGAAGTTTTCAGTTCATCAACAATCATGAAGATGTTTCTGTTCATAGACAATCATGAACAGTTCATATACAATCATGAAGATGTTTCTGTTCATAGACAATCATGAACAGTTCATCAACAATCATGAAGATGTTTCTGTTCATAGACAATCATGAACGGTAATGAATTTTTCAGTTTATCAACAATTTATGAAGGTGTTTCTATCCATGAACAATAATGAACAATGATGAGGGTTTCTGTTCACAAATCTTAGCGAGTTACTTCCTTGCTAGGTTATGAGTCTGTAAGAGCTCAATGTACACTGTATACATAACCTCATAGTCATCTCTACTGGTTCTTACTTCAAGAATGAATTTTAGCTAACATGTAAATAATATCATAGCTTCAGTGATTTTTGACCTTGCGAAGTTGTCTTTTCAATGATCTCAGCATCATTGTGGACCAAAGCGATACAGAATTAGAAGAAAAAAAGAAAACATGTGGTGCCAACAACAAGAATTTTTCAATCATAGACATACTTTGACATACTTTTCAGAAGACTTCATCATTCTACAACCTGATATCTATGTATGTATATAAATGTGTTACCTACAACCTGATATTTATGTATGTATATAAATGGGGTACCTGCTAAGTTCAACATCTGTTAGGAGGTTCTATCTACACATGGAGAATGTTGTGATATACTCCGGTATGTTATCACAGGAACAAAAGCAACCAGTGCCAAGATGGAGAACGGTCTACGTCATGTTGTCTATTTATTAACTGATAGGTATTGGTGTATTGTCAGGCGGAAAATTGGATTAGTGGTTTCAGAGATAAGTGTGTATATGATAGTAATAAAACTATTGAAATGGTAAAAGTTTTTGTTAATGCTTTTTCCTAGTCATTTAGCAATTTACATTTCAAGAAATTATATACATGAAAAAGCAAGTGTGTATGGTACATATCTGCTATGATATAAAGGAAAGAATTATTGTCCAAAAATCTAGTAAATTTAAATATGTATTTCTTGGTTTTCAGTTTGTATCTCTTATATTTTCCAATACACATGAGGTAAAACCATTTGTAAAAACATTTACAATTCATATTGAGAAATTATGTTAAAAAATTTCAACAATCCACTTAGACCCGACAGTATGAAACAAGCATAGCTTGACAACTGAGTGGATGTACTGGGTAAGGTAGGCTATATAAATACTTACTTGAGTAGACTGATGTCATCATAGTGTGATGTCATCGCGTTATCAGTTCCTGGTGCAGAGGTCATGTGATGTAATAACGTTATAGTGCAAACATATAAACTTTGATGATGCTAGCCATAAAGGAACTTATCTCCTTGTACACTTCCCGTGTAGATACTGCTTCCTGGCTTGCCTCCTCACATTTGGATGGCTGCCCGAGGGGGGTGCATACTAGGGGTAGTATGATTCAAGCTGCTAATGGCACCTTTAAACGTACATCCATTGTGTTGTTGAGGGTCAGATATGCCAAACGTTATAAATGGTCTTACTTTATCGAGAAGTACCAACTGTGACCGAAAACTACCATTTTGATGATACTCGACTTAGTATATTGACGATATGAAGGTAAAAGTGTCGATTTCTGATCGAAAACCGGACAATGCTCCGCGTGTGGCGCGCGCCAATGAGTCAAACGTAATTTTGGAATCTTATTTAAACCAGATAAAATAAAACATTTGGGTTGATAATGTTTAATAGGTCATATAACTACTGTTCATGCAAATAGGACATGCACTTTCAGTTTATGCACATGCATAATGATGTTACTGGATTTTAATTGGAAACTAGAAATTGGGATGTATTTGGCGATTGGGGATGAATATGCAAGCTTAGTGAATTTGTTTGTATTGTAAACAGCACATATGGTGTGTTGGAACGTATTAAAGCCAAATCAAATTTTATGAAACACAATGGATGCACCTTTAAGATCTTCTCTTCTCTTATGAAACGTGCTCACTGAAGTAAAGTTGTATTTAACAGGGAAATGAGGGGCTAAATCCTTAAAACCTATTTGTCATATCTTTCTTAGAATACAGAGGTTAGAATGATGAAATTGTCTTAAGAGAAACCTTGATCAATGTGTATTATAAACTGTACATCTGGTGACTGTCCAAACTATGATATGACTACATTAGCAATGCCTTATTATTTGGTATGTTAGTTTTGCTAGAACAAATAGATTATATACTTCACTGGCTTTTCAGTGCCATTTTCATTAAGAAATAAACATGAAACAAAAATCAAGGAACACAGAAAATCCCCCTAAGCATGCTAATATAAACGTCAGTGGCCTATACAGCGCGGCTAGGGGATATATGAAGGCATCGGTTGGTAGGATATTGGCATATAGAGAGTTGTTATCAGAGATGAACTTACTGAGAGCTCCTCTGGAATCTGGCGATGCTTCCACCTGTTGGCACCAAGGGAGAAAACTGCGTGATATCACCAGCACTTGGCGCTGTTAACATTTTTCAAAAGCTCCAGTTGATTCAGAACCTTCATCCAATCTAAATTACAGTTATTTGCCTTATTTAATGTTGTTTTGGCAAAATAATTCTCAAATGTTACCATTTGCTGAATAGTTATTGTTTTTAAAGCTCTTGTTGATATCAAATTGATATCAAATTGATATCACAAAATTTTGGGGTGATATGGGAACAATTTATTAACCCAAACCTCTTCCAGCTACTTCCTGATAGCCTACTGACATTTACAGATATATCAAATCAGCTGTAATGGTTGGCTTGAAATTAAAGTTTTGATTTTGTCTTGGAATTGTAAAGTGTGCAAGCATTGAATAAAAGCATGGTTCCATTACCCTTCAGAGTTTAACTGAAACATTTGGAGGATAACATTAAATTAAAATTAATTAGTTTTAAGTTTGTTCAAAGACTAAAGAACAGCAGTGATTTCTTTAAAATATCATCAACTAAATCTGAAATTGTATTGTCAATCTGTATGATGACAACAAATTACCGGTATGTTCACAATTTCATTACTGAGTTAAGAATCTTCTGCCTTGCAAATGTCTTTTGGTTATAGTGTACCAAAACCCAAAGGTTGTCCTTACTTTACTAGAAAGAAATCCCAGAGGCTCTTTGTTATATTTTAAGATTTTTAAATGTTCACATTTTCCCGAAATTTTGAATTCAGAGAAATAAAGTCTAATTTTAGAACCGAATCTCAAAATAAGAAGCAATGGTATTTAGCATCACATTGACACTTAAGACCGTGAGATGGATTGTTATGATAACACTACTTGTTTATTGTTCCTCGTCCCACACAAACCTTGCCTATCTGTCTATACACAAACCTTGCCTATCTTACACTGCTACAGTAGCTGCTGGAGATGGACACTCCAGGCTAAGATGATATCTGATACAAATGATGTGTTTGCCAGCTGCCTATTCTAACTCCTAGATGTTCTTCAAATTTGCTGAATACATTTTCTGTAAAGAACTGAATAAGTTTACTCTCAAAAAATACATTTGCTCTCTCCAGGTACAATATAAGAGTTCAAAGTTTTCAAAATGGGCTGTCTATTGTAAAATTCGAACCGAAAACCCAAAATTTATCTAAAGAAATTATTTAAAAAAAAATAAGCATATCAGGTCCTTCAGAATATCTAGAATTCAATGAATTCTGTTTTGTGGTTTATAAGAGGTTACCCCTGTAACCTGGGTCGTACAGACATACAGACACTCAGACACTCAGGCTAACCTATACCCCAAGAACATAAATAAACTCTAATTTTATTCAACATTTCTGCTTGTGTGTAGTTTCTGGTTTTAATATTGCTTATTATCAAATGTTTGATTATGTTATATTTACTTATAAATTATTGTTAATGTACAACTAAATTTATTTTCCAAATGAAGTTATCTTTCTTCAAAGAGACAGAAGTTTCTTTAAACTTAAGTCTAATTTTTCTGGAAATTCTGAATGTTGTCAGCTGTTAGATATTAAGATTTCTGTAGAAAGAAAGAAAGTGTAATTGTGAACCAACAGCAGTTAAGTGATTATGTAGCATTGGAATCTAATTAAATGTAGTTCAAGGTTTATCTCCTCACGTCATGTCAACTATCTGTAACACAATCTGAAACTAGCTGTCTTCCAATGAAAGAAGTCCCTGTGTAGTTCTTAAAGAGTTTAATCTAAACGGTTTAGGTTTTCTAAGATGAATACTTTCCAATTATCATGAACATGTTCAGTATATATCTTCTTGTATTTGTGTATTGTGTTATACCTCTTAGTCTAAACACATGCAAATATAAATCCAATATTTGATTCTACATCTATATATTAGCTACAGCTCAAGGGTCCTACCCAGTATATTTAAACCAATCATGCTAAGAATTATGCAATGAGGAAGACTCCAGCCTTCAGATCTGCGTCCTCAGTGACCTTGAAGTTGACTCTGAGCTCCGCTTATTGGCAGCTTCGGTAGTTAGAGTTGGAATAACAGAGGCACCGGCACCGACGGAATGGAGATATCTGGTGTACTCTACAGAGATTAGCTAACATTCTGTAGTTATGGAGTTGGAATTACAGAGGCACCGGCACCGGCACCGGCACCGGCACCGAGGGAATGGATTCAATATCTAGGTGTTGTCTTCAGAGATTTCCTAACACTCTGCTCAAGGTGTCTGTTGGAAGTACCAGTGGTTTAGTTCCCCAGAGTTGCTCCAGTAGGTGGATGTGTCCATCAGGCCAGGAAGTGTCTCGGACAGTTCTAATCAAGTGGCTGGAGAGTAGAGAGCTACTGACGCCAATGGAGTAGGAAATTCTCTCCTGGTATTTCCCTCAATTCTGCTAAGGATGTGCTCATGAGGAGAGTAATCAGTGTTGATGTTACTGGGTGAGAGAGTAATCAGTGTTGATGTTACTGGTTGAGAGATGAAACAGCAGAACGACTGTTGCTGATGATATTCTCAATGGGATCTCCGTCCAGGCTGCTCATGGATGAACCAGTTCTAGAGGTTACTGTTTTCCTTGGATGTGGTGTGGATAATTGTAATAAGTCATTTGTAGCAGGGCAAGTGGCAACAATAGGATGATGATATTCCTGTAATCTCTGCTAACACATCAGTAGTTGATCCGGTGGCAGTGTCTCTGTATGATCAGTGAGCTGACTATTATTGGCAGCTTTGATTGCCTTGACAGTGTTGGAATGGGGACGACTTAATATGTACAGGGATCCTAACATTCAGCTCAACTTTCTGTCTATCAGTTGTAATTGCATTAGTTATATAGATGGAAGACATCAGTGGTCTTACTGTGCTTCTCCATCAAAGAGGGTGTTTCTAGTTAGATGAGACTTATATTAATTTAAGTGTGTGCATTGGTTAGGTGAGTTATATGAGAAGACCAGTCACAGCTCTGGAACGTTGATATAACAGATAGCACATATAGAACAGGGATATCCCTCTATTCTCTGCTTGATATACGATGTCTTCTAAAGCAGCTGGAAGGTAGTTTGGATAATATTGTCAGCTCCGGTAGCACAAGAGATTTACTTGCAAGTTCTTGATATCATAAGATAGGATGTCTACTAAAGCAGCGATGAGGCTGTTGGGTATTATCTGCACTAACAGATCCACAGGCACTGAGGGAAGAGTGATCATTCATTTCGGCTATGTTGTTATACCGGTTGTTCAGTGATAATTCATATCGGCTATGTTGTTATACCGGTTGTTCAGTGATAATTCATATCAGCTATGTTATTGTACCGGTTGTTCAGTGATAATTCATATTGGCTATGTTATTGTACCGGTTGTTCAGTGATAATTCATATCGGCTATGTTGTTGTACCGGTTGTTCAGTGATAATTCATTTCAGCTATGTTATTGTACCGGTTGTTCAGTGATAATTCATTTTGGCTATGTTGTTATACCGGTATTCAGTGTCATGGAATGTTTTCATTAGGTAGGATGTGTAGTTGAAGATAGTAAGTGGTTAGGATAATATTGGGTGCTCTGCTAGTTGCCATGACACCAAGGGAAGGGGATATCCCTTATTTCTCTATCATACTCCAGAAGATGTACTGGGGGGGATCCGGTGGGTAAGTCAGGTGGAATATTTTTACTGGATTAGATTTGTGTGATAGTAAATGTTTTGGATGTTATTGGCAGTTCTTCTTATGTTGAAAGTAAACATCTTATCTAATTGGATGTGCATGTCATACAGTTCTATCTGTAATAATGGGTCAGTTGTGCTCACATTGGTTACCGTTATTAATGTTCTAGTGATTTAATTTTCATGGAGTTTCATCATTAGATAGGATGCGTTGAATGTTATTGTCACCTCTGGGTACTAAAAGCAGAGTTGCTGGCATGGATAGTACATACAAGGATGTTGAAGCTGTGTACTCTTTACATTGAAATATTCATGTAATCATGAAAATAAACAACATCATTTCCTCTTTTCTAATTGATCTAAATTTATTATATGTTATAAGTTATGAAATATTTCTGTTGAATATCCAGCTACATATTTGGCAGAGACCATCATGATTAAGATAGTTTGTAGATAAGAAGTCCATGATAACTTTGGGGATTTGTAAGGAATGTTTGTTAAGTTTCCTTTTGATTTTCTTCAATTGGTCAACCGACTTTTCAAATGTCCGATAACTCTATTTTCATTCGGTCAAACTGGATTCACAATCGGACATGTCTGGCAAATAGACCGATTTCTGCATCCCTGATCCAATGCCCATGCCTTAATTCAGTATGTTGGAGGAGATGTCTGACATGTAAAGGGGTAAATGGTAAAGGTGCCTCATATTTTACACACTCTATAAGGATGGCACTCTCAGTCTCGCAGTTATGTACCCCATAGTTGATTCATTACATGAGAAGAGCGCACCCTATGTAAACAGTTTACTCCTAAAATTAGTTAAGTTATTTTTATGATATGTGATGAATACTTTTATATGATACTCTACTGGTATCCAGGCTGTCTGTTCTTGGGTTTGATATGCTAATGATGGCACACTGTTGGTGTACTGCAGACTGATGCTAACTGTGGGACTGGTGTACTCATTACACGCCCCTGTGGTCTCAGTCCATGTGGAGATGAGTTTACAGCTACCTGGGCAGGTGGGACGGAGGGAGGAGAAGTTATAAAGAGGAGAAGTGATGTGGGAAGTGGGGAGGGAGGAGGGAGGAGGGAGGAGGGAGGAGAAGTTAGGAAGAGGAGAAGTGATGTGGGAAGTAGGGAGGGAGGAGGGAGGAGAAGTTAGGAAGAGGAGATGACTTATTTTAATGTGAGAAAATGAGTAAAAGAGGAAATAAATGAGGAAAAGGTCCCCTGCCCATGTGAAGATAATTATCTGGAAAGGACAGAGCTAAGATAAAGTAGGATATGAAAGTGAACAGAGATGGCAAATAATTGTCGGAAAAGAAAGCTAAAGTCAAATTGAGGTAAAATATAATGATAGGGAAGGAAGTTAGCAGGGATGAGGGAGGAGGGGGAGGGAGGAGGGGGAGAGAAGAGGGGCAGGGAAGAGGGTTGCAGTTATTGAATTAACAAAATCATCAATCAGATGAAGGTATTTGTTTTTTTTACTTCTATCAAAGATCGATAAAACTCCCATCAAAGTCGAGATTGCAAAATGATATCCTGAACCAACAAAGACTTACCGGTAGTATTTTATATTATTCATGCTCCACAGTATTTATCTTCATGCTAGAGGCAAACCTTCAGTCTAAGGGCATATAAAGATCCAGGTTATGATTGGCCACTTACTTAGCCTCTATGGGGAGTGGATGAGTATTGAAGCTCACAGGTGGATGAAGGGGGGGGGGGGGGATGGAGATGTAAGGTGTTGTTATCAAGGGAGGGGTGTGTGGTGCTGGTTTAAAGGCAGTCTATCTCTCGTTAGGTGGGTCTGCACTCACATCTGCTGGAGTGAACTCTGTAAGTAGCATGTAGCTGTAACCTCACACTGCTGTACATAGTCATCAGCGCCAACGGTGTTTGGGAACAAATTGGTTTCAAGAACTCTCTGTACGTACTTGTGAAGAAGATTCAGTTTAACATTGAAATTTGACTCAAGGGCATATGTTTTTGGTATTTTTAACATCATGATTCGGTTCTAAGTTCTTGGTTCAATGTGTATTTCATAATTGATATCTTTCTTGTTCAGTCAAAAAGGTCTCAAATATTTTCTTGTTGTCTTAACTAATATCTATTTCCTTACTAGTTTACTTTATCACTAGAATATCAGTACTACTTGACTCCAATTAAGGTGAAATTAAAGGCTATATTGATATTCTCACACAGATTTTCCATACAGCTATGAAGAACCAGGTTGCATCTAAGACATGACACAAATATCCCGCTTTCGATAATATTTTTCGACATAACCAGAAACCAGCCAATCACATGGAGTATCCAAATATTTCTGCAAGCTATTCTCCAATCTATCAGGGGTATTCATAGCTCTGACATTTTCTCCCTCTGAACACCTGTTCAGTTCTGGTAACCTTGGCGCCAGTTACCTTGGAAGCGGTTCCTGCAAGCTGAACATGGCTAACAAGGACAGGTATCCATGGGTGAACAATGTGATTCATTTGGATCTTTACGGGCGGAGGAAGGAGTTGATGCTACAGCATCTGTGGAACTGTAACGACATAAAGAAGAACCAATCATATCGGAGGAATAATGTTGTTGAACAGAAAGTCTGGAGTTACATGGGATTATACACTGCTCTCTATGGGAAACGGAGACATATTCCCCTCTGGCCTTGCCGTTATAGTGGTAGGTGGATGTGTTATAGTGGTGGGTGGATGTGTTATAGTGGTGGATGGATGTGTTAAAGTGGCGGATGGATGTGTTAAAGTGGCAGTAGGATGTGTTAAAGTGGCGGCTGGATGTGTTATAGTGGTGGCTGGATGTGTTATTGTGGTGGGTGGATGTGTTATAGTGGTCTGTGGATGTGTTATAGTGGTGGGAGGATGTGTTATAGTGGTGGGTGGACGTGTTATAGTGGTGGGTGGATGTGTTATAGTGGTGGGTGGATGTGTTATAGAGGTAGGTGGATGTGTTATAGAGGTGGGTGGATGTGTTATAGTGGTGGGTGGATGTGTTATAGTGGTGGGTGGATGTGTTATAGTGGTGGGTGGATGTGTTATAGTGGTGGGTGGATGCGTTATAGTGGGTGGGTGGATGTGTTATAGTGGTGGGTGGATGTGTTATAGTGGTGGGTGGATGTGTTATAGTGGTGGATGTGTTATAGTGGTGGGTGGATGTGTTATAGTGGTGGGTGGATGTGTTATAGTGGTGGGTGGATGTGTTATAGAGGTAGGTGGATGTGTTATAGAGGTGGGTGGATGTGTTATAGTGGTGGGTGGATGAGTTATAGTGGTAGGAGGATGTGTTATAGTTGTGGGTGGATGTGTTATAGAGGTGGGTGGATGTGTTATAGTGGGTGGGTGGATGTCTTTATAGTGGTGGGTGGATGTGTCATAGTGGTGGCTGGATGTGTTATTGTGGTGGGTGGATGTGTTATAGTGGTCTGTGGATGTGTTATAGTGGTGGGAGGATGTGTTATAGTGGTAGGTGGATGCGTTATAGTTGTGGGCGGATGTGTTATAGTGGTAGGAGGATGTGTTATAGTTGTGGGCGGATGTGTTATAGTGGTAGGAGGATGTGTTATAGTTGTGGGTGGATGTGTTATAGTGGTGGGTGGATGCGTTATAGTTGTGGGCGGATGTGTTATAGTGGTAGGAGGATGTGTTATAGTTGTGGGCGGATGTGTTATAGTGGTAGGAGGATGTGTTATAGTTGTGGGTGGATGTGTTATAGTGGTAGGAGGATGTGTTATAGTGGTGGGTGGATGCGTTATAGTTGTGGGCGGATGTGTTATAGTGGTAGGAGGATGTGTTATAGTTGTGGGCGGATGTGTTATAGTGGTAGGAGGATGTGTTATAGTTGTGGGTGGATGTGTTATAGTGGTAGGAGGATGTGTTATAGTGGTGGGTGGATGTGTTATAGTGGTAGGTGGATGCGTTATAGTTGTGGGTGGATGTGTTATAGAGGTGGGTGGATGTGTTATAGTGGTGGGTGGATGCGTTATAGTGGTAGGAGGATGTGTTATAGTTGTGGGCGGATGTGTTATAGTGGTAGGAGGATGTGTTATAGTTGTGGGTGGATGTGTTATAGTGGTAGGAGGATGTGTTATAGTGGTAGGAGGATGTGTTATAGTGGTAGGTGGATGCGTTATAGTTGTGGGCGGATGTGTTATAGTGGTAGGAGGATGTGTTATAGTTGTGGGCGGATGTGTTATAGTGGTAGGAGGATGTGTTATAGTTGTGGGTGGATGTGTTATAGTGGTAGGAGGATGTGTTATAGTGGTGGGTGGATGTGTTATAGTGGTAGGTGGATGCGTTATAGTTGTGGGTGGATGTGTTATAGAGGTGGGTGGATGTGTTATAGTGGTGGGTGGATGCGTTATAGTGGTAGGAGGATGTGTTATAGTTGTGGGCGGATGTGTTATAGTGGTAGGAGGATGTGTTATAGTTGTGGGTGGATGTGTTATAGTGGTAGGAGGATGTGTTATAGTGGTGGGTGGATGTGTTATAGTGGTGGGTGGATGTGTTATAGTGGTAGGAGGATGTGTTATAGTGGTGGGTGGATGCGTTATAGTGGTGGGTGGATGTGTTATAGTGGTAGGAGGATGTGTTATAGTTGTGGGCGGATGTGTTATAGTGGTAGGAGGATGTGTTATAGTTGTGGGTGGATGTGTTATAGTGGTAGGAGGATGTGTTATAGTGGTGGGTGGATGTGTTATAGTGGTAGGTGGATGTGTTATAGTTGTGGGTGGATGTGTTATAGAGGTGGGTGGATGTGTTATAGTGGTGGGTGGATGTGTTATAGTGGTAGGAGGATGTGTTATAGTTGTGGGTGGATGCGTTATAGTGGTGGGTGGATGTATTATAGTGGTTGGTTTATGTGTTATAGGGCCGGTGGATGTGTTATAGTGGTGGGTGGATGTGTTCTAGTGGTGGGTGGATGTGTTATAGTGGTGGGTGGATGTGTTATAGTGGTGGGTGGATGTGTTATAGTGGTGGGTGGATGTGTTATAGTGGTGGGTGGATGTGTTATAGTGGTAGGAGGATGTGTTATAGTGGTGGGTGGATGTGTTATAGTGGTGGGTGGATGTGTTATAGTTGTGGGTGGATGCGTTATAGTGGTAGGTGGATGTGTTATAGTGGTGGGTGGATGCGTTATAGTGGTAGGTGGATGTGTTATAGTGGTGGGAGGATGTGTTATAGTGGTGGGTGGATGTGTTATAGTGGTGGGTGGATGCGTTATAGTGGTGGGTGGATGTGTTATAGTGGTAGGAGGATGTGTTATAGTGGTAGGTGGATGTGTTATAGTGGTGGGTGGATGTGTTATAGTGGTGGGTGGATGCGTTATAGTGGTAGGTGGATGTGTTATAGTGGTGGGTGGATGCGTTATAGTGGTAGGTGGATGTGTTATAGTGGTGGGAGGATGTGTTATAGTGGTGGGTGGATGTGTTATAGTGGTAGGAGGATGTGTTATAGTTGTGGGTGGATGTGTTATAGTTGTGGGTGGATGTGTTATAGTGGTGGGTGGATGTGTTATAGTGGTAGGTGGATGTGTTATAGTGGTAGGTGGATGCGTTATAGTTGTGGGTGGATGTGTTATAGTGGTGGGTGGATGTGTTATAGTGGTGGGTGGATGCGTTATAGTGGTGGGTGGATGTGTTATAGTGGTGGGTGGATGTGTTATAGTGGTGGGTGGATGTGTTATAGTGGTGGGTGGATGTGTTATAGTGGTGGGTGGATGCGTTATAGTTGTGGGTGGATGTGTTATAGTGGTGGGTGGATGCGTTATAGTTGTGGGTGGATGTGTTATAGTGGTGGGTGGATGTGTTATAGTGGTGGGTGGATGTGTTATAGTGGTGGGTGGATGTGTTATAGTGGTGGGTGGATGTGTTATAGTGGTGGGTGGATGTGTTATAGTGGTGGGTGGATGCGTTATAGTGGTGGGTGGATGTATTATAGTGGTTGGTTTATGTGTTATAGGGCCGGTGGATGTGTTATAGTGGTGGGTGGATGTGTTATAGTGGTGGGTGGATGTGTTATAGAGGTGGGCGGATGTGTTATAGAGGTGGGCGGATGTGTTATAGTGGTAGGAGGATGTGTTATAGTTGTGGGTGGATGTGTTATAGTGGTAGGAGGATGTGTTATAGTGGTGGGTGGATGTGTTATAGTGGTGGGTGGATGTGTTATAGTGGTAGGAGGATGTGTTATAGTTGTGGGTGGATGCGTTATAGTGGTGGGTGGATGTGTTATAGTGGTGGGTGGATGCGTTATAGTGGTGGGTGGATGTATTATAGTGGTTGGTTTATGTGTTATAGGGCCGGTGGATGTGTTATAGTGGTGGGTGGATGTGTTATAGTGGTGGGTGGATGTGTTATAGAGGTGGGCGGATGTGTTATAGAGGTGGGCGGATGTGTTATAGTGGTAGGAGGATGTGTTATAGTTGTGGGTGGATGTGTTATAGTGGTAGGAGGATGTGTTATAGTTGTGGGTGGATGCGTTATAGTGGTAGGTGGATGCGTTATAGTTGTGGGTGGATGTATTATAGTGGTTGGTTTATGTGTTATAGGGCCGGTGGATGTGTTATAGTGGTGGGTGGATGTGTTATAGTGGTAGGAGGATGTGTTATAGTTGTGGGTGGATGTGTTATAGTGGTAGGAGGATGTGTTATAGTTGTGGGTGGATGCGTTATAGTGGTAGGTGGATGTGTTATAGTGGTGGGTGGATGTATTATAGTGGTGGGTGGATGTGTTATAGTGGTGGGTGGATGCGTTATAGTGGTAGGTGGATGTGTTATAGTTGTGGGTGGATGTGTTATAGTGGTGGGAGGATGTGTTATAGAGGTGGGTGGATGTGTTATAGAGGTGGGTGGATGTGTTATAGTGGTGGGTGGATGTGTTATAGTGGTGGGTGGATGTGTTATAGTGGTGGGTGGATGTGTTATAGGGCCGGTGGATGTGTTATAGTGGTGGGTGGATGTGTTATAGTGGTGGGAGGATGTGTTATAGAGGTGGGTGGATGTGTTATAGAGGTGGGTGGATGTGTTATAGTGGTGGGTGGATGTATTATAGTGGTGGGTGGATGTGTTATAGTGGTGGGTGGATGTGTTATAGTGGTGGCTGGATGTGTTATAGTGGTGGGTGGATGTGTTATAGTGGTGGGTGGATGTGTTATAGTGGTAGGAGGATGTGTTATAGTTGTGGGTGGATGCGTTATAGTGGTAGGTGGATGTGTTATAGTGGTGGGTGGATGCGTTATAGTGGTGGGTGGATGTATTATAGTGGTTGGTTTATGTGTTATAGGGCCGGTGGATGTGTTATAGTGGTGGGTGGATGTGTTATAGTGGTGGGTGGATGTGTTATAGAGGTGGGCGGATGTGTTCTAGTGGTGGGTGGATGTGTTATAGTGGTGGCTGGATGTGTTATAGTGGTGGGTGGATGTGTTATAGTGGTAGGTGGATGCGTTATAGTTGTGGGCGGATGTGTTATAGTGGTAGGAGGATGTGTTATAGTTGTGGGCGGATGTGTTATAGTGGTAGGAGGATGTGTTATAGTTGTGGGTGGATGTGTTATAGTGGTAGGAGGATGTGTTATAGTGGTGGGTGGATGTGTTATAGTGGTAGGTGGATGCGTTATAGTTGTGGGTGGATGTGTTATAGAGGTGGGTGGATGTGTTATAGTGGTGGGTGGATGTGTTATAGGGCCGGTGGATGTGTTATAGTGGTGGGTGGATGTGTTATAGTGGTAGGAGGATGTGTTATAGTTGTGGGTGGATGCGTTATAGTGGTGGGTGGATGTATTATAGTGGTTGGTGGATGCGTTATAGTGGTGGGTGGATGTGTTATAGTGGTGGGTGGATGTATTATAGTGGTTGGTGGATGTGTTATAGTGGTGGGTGGATGTGTTATATTGGTGGGTGGATGTGTTATAGTTGTGGGTGGATGTGTTATAGGGCCGGTGGATGTGTTATAGTGGTGGGTGGATGCGTTATAGTGGTGGGTGGATGTGTTATAGTGGTGGGTGGATGTGTTATAGTGGTGGGTGGATGTGTTATAGTTGTGGGTGGATGTGTTATAGAGGTGGGTGGATGTGTTATAGTGGTGGGTGGATGTGTTATAGTTGTGGGTGGATGTGTTATAGGGCCGGTGGATGTGTTATAGTGGTGGGTGGATGCGTTATAGTGGTGGGTGGATGTGTTATAGTGGTAGGTGGATGTGTTATAGTGGTGGGTGGATGTGTTATAGTTGTGGGTGGATGTGTTATAGGGCCGGTGGATGTGTTATAGTGGTGGGTGGATGCGTTATAGTGGTGGGTGGATGTGTTATAGTGGTGGGTGGATGTGTTATAGAGGTGGGCGGATGTGTTATAGTGGTGGGTGGATGTGTTATAGTGGTGGCTGGATGTGTTATAGTGGTGGGTGGATGTGTTATAGTGGTGGGTGGATGTGTTATAGTGGTGGCTGGATGTGTTATAGTGGTGGCTGGATGTGTTATAGTGGTGGGTGGATGTGTTATAGTGGTGGGTGGATGTGTTATAGTGGTGGGTGGACGTGTTATAGTGGTGGGTGGATGTGTTATAGTTGTGGGCGGATGTGTTATAGTGGTAGGTGGATGTGTTATAGTGGTGGGTGGATGTGTTATAGTGGTGGCTGGATGTGTTATAGTGGTGGCTGGATGTGTTATTGTGGTGGGTAGTGATACCAAATTGTTCACAAATTAGAAATAAAAATGGTATTTCATGGAAGAAAATTTAGTATTGTGTTTTATACTGGCCCACAATAATAAAACAAAATAGCGGATGAAACTAAGATTTTGGCAAGTCTGGTTCTATTAGAACTGCAGCACTAACATTGTGATGTCATAAATTCAAACATTGTGATGTCACAAATACAAACATTGTGATGTCATACATGCAACGGTGTAGATATTACACTGCAGTATCTTCCACACGCGAGTAGCGATTGTGATTTAATTGCAGAATATATATGTGATCTGATTACTATCATAGATTGGAGATTATGTGTTGAAGTAGTCAATGGAACTTGGACCAAATGAACTTTTAGCAAGAGTAAAACACTTTGATCTGCTTGCCTGTGGTAATCAATCTATGTAAACATGCCCATACCTTAATAAACATGAAGATTAACATCACATAACTATACCCAGACCAACAAGGATTTGGTCTGTCTGTCCAAAGAAATTTTTTGTCTGACTGATTGCAGAAAAACTATTCATCTGATTTTTTTCATTGGATTCAAATATTTGCTTTCTCATCAAATACCTGGAATTTGTCATGTGCTGGTTTTTGTTGCCTTTACGATCTTATCATTTATTGTACCTATTTCTACATGTAAACTTTTCTTACCTGTGAAATAAGTACAATGTTGAAGTGTCTGTTGTCCATACTGTTCAGTTCTATATGCAGCAAATATATCTAATAGCCAATAATGAAATCCGAATGTTACTTACCTGGTGTCTGGCACCAACACAGCATGCGATAATTTCTGGTGAAAACAAATGAAAGATTAGATTCTGTAATTCCAGTAGATGAACTGACATGTTTTCACACATAGCATAGCAATAGTTTCTCTCCTCAGGTTTATCCACTCCATTCTTACAGATGAGAGAAATTATTTAAATGAACACTTGTCTCACAGTGTACTTATTTTTTTGAATAGTGACTGTGATACTTTCACTAATTAATGACTTGGCACTTTAATTAGAAGACCCAGATGGTTATTAGCGGAAATACATATTTTCTCTACAAAGCTTCTCATTAATATATTATACTTCTGTCCCCAGCGATCCAATATGCCTTGTTTCCTACGGCAAATGTAGAGAACATTAAAGACAAGTCTGAAAAGCTTCTCAATAACATATTATATTTCTATTCCCAGCAATCCCCTACGCCCCATTCTCTACACCAGAGATAGAGGACGTTGAGGACACGTCTGCAAAGCTCCGATGGCACCTCGTCGATGTCCCCCCTTTCGAGAACGAGGACGATCCTCTTTCGTTCATGATCGAGAGTCAACGATTCCCGGACTACGAGTGGAGGCCGGTTGCCCGGGGTGTGAGAGGAAGCTCGTACCGCGTGACGGGTCTGCAGCCCAGACAGGATTACTACTTCCGTCTCCGCGGAGAAACACCCCATGGGCTGACGGAGCCGTCCAAACCCATCAGTCTGTACAGGAGGCCAGGTGAGCTTATTGTTAACATGGTCAACAGAGACGGATGTTGAACTTGATTTGGGAGGGAGGGTAGGAGGGGAGGCGGTTGTTTGGGGAGAGGAGAGAATCATATTGTGTACATCATGTAGAGACCTTTAACACTACATCGATCAATGCCGATAACTTTCTGTTTCAGACACAATAAAAATTATGAAAATAGAAAATATATCTGGTTTTCATAAGTTTTTATATGGTGTCATTTCTTACGACCCCGAATGAAAAGTTTTGACATCTTTCTTTCCCCAGTTTTGTCTGGCGTGCCAATCGCCCGTCCCTCTGTGTCCCACGAGGAGCCGTATGGAGCCCGTCTCCGCTGGAGTAATGTCTACATTCCTTCTCACAAGACGTCCCCGAGTCTGTCGTACATCGTGGAAATGCAGGAGCCGCCGAGACATGATTGGACGCCCATAGCAAGGGACATAACTGCGCACGAGTACCAGGTTACGGACCTGAGTCCGCGCAAGGACTACATGTTCAGGATCCGTGCGTCAGATCCAACTGGAGATGTCAGCCGACCCACACCACCCATTCCATACTACAAGTCCACAAGTAATTTCATTGAATATTCTTCAAACCAGTATAAACCACTTCTCGCTTTATCAGGGTATTTCAGCACCCTTATTTCTGAAACATTCGTAGCCTTAAGAATTCGTAACTTTCATCATAGCTCATGTGTTAAGAATGGCCTTAAGAAATTTGTAGGGCTACTAATGTTTCGAGAATAAAGCCCTGAGTATTGAAGTATACTTGCAGATTCAAATAGAGCAAGATGTAACAACATGTGATTTAACAGTTTATATTTAAAACAAATATTTTTTTATATTTATAACACTTTTGTACTTGTATGACAATGTGGTAAAAATCTTGATAAAGTAAAGTTTTATGACTTGACAGGGCTGAGCTACGAGCCCCTGAAGGCGCCTGAGACTCTCTTCTCTCACGAGGACTACTCCATACCCAACCGACCCTACATCGAGAGCCTCACCGTGAAAGGTAACGCATCTCGGAAATTATATAATGATTATTTAATTATAAGTATTTCATTAACTTTCAATAATTCATATACCCAATACAGGTACATAATTAGGACTTTGCATTGATTCAATAAATATTAATTGGTTTCAGTATATAATATATTAACGAACATGAAATTCAAGAAAAGTATAATTAAAAATTTGAAATAAAACATGATCTTGTAAGCTAAAGTTGAAGAGTTTTCTCTCATTCAGTTCCGCCCAGACTGACGATAGAGAAGCCAACAATGCACGAGTCAAGTCCCGAGTCCGTCCAACTCACGTGGCATGCTGCTCGCGTTCCCTCCCAGACTTCAACTCTCTCCAGAACGACGTACAGGATCGAGATGCGGCCCCAGGACTGTTTCGATTGGAGGGAAGCAGCTGCTGGAATTGTGGGGACAACGTCTCAGGTGAAGGACCTTCACCCCTTCCTCGACTACGCGTTCAGAGTTCGGGCCGTCAACGACTTCGGTTACAGCGAACCTACACTTCCTGTCTTCCTCAACAGACCTCTTGGTGAGTGAAAAATTATAACAATATGTGGACTCTCTGAAATAATGATTAGTCAGCAATAAAGTGAGTCACTCATTCAGTGATTCGCTGCACTCATTTATGCTTAGAGCCTTGTGCCACCGGAAAAACATGTGACCTGTTGTATTTGATACAATAAAATAAGATATTGACTGTGCACACTGCAATGATGTCTAACAATGATGAAAGTATATGAAGCATTATGATTGTCCTACACCTTTCACCTGAGCTCTGTGCACAGTCGTTACAAGATATTTGAGTACTTCAAGTAAGTATCTCACCTTCTGCTCGATTTAAGAAATATTTTATTTTCCTTTATCAATAAAAGAAAGATTATACATCTCTTCAATTTGTCTAAGTCACTGAATGGTCTTTAGTCTATTCAACATTAAACTTGGGTAGTGATGGGTAGTTTAATGATGCACTCAATGATCAACATAGTGTTGCTACGGTGGACCATAAAAGGGGTGGCGATGAAACAGGGACAACTGGAGACTGTTAGACTGCAAGATCTGATTCAGGATGTGTAAGAGTTGAATGTGTTTCCCCAGTCCTTGACCTGAGTGTCTGTTACAGAGTTGCTGCTGCTATGTTTCAGACCAACCTGGCTACTCCGATGAGGATGAGGACTACGATTACGGCATGGCTATCAGTGAGACAGGTAAAAGTCTTCTTAAAATGTGAATTCATGGTGCATCCAATTTCTCTCATGATGCTCTTACTATATTCTTGCAACCGTTGATCGACTCCTGGTTTGTTCCCTTCACTATAGAAATGATATCATGCTTAATGCTTAATTATTTCTTCAAATAGTGATATCAATGTGAAGAACTCTGCATTATAATCCATTCAGACATATGCAGCCTGGGTAGTTGGAGTGACTTCTGTCCCTTTGACATCCACACGCCAAAAGTGTGTGACGAAGTTCTCTAATTCATGAAAAAGTTCACATTTTCTGAATCAGAAATCAATGGGCTTTCACATGATGTCATTAGTATCCATATACAATTTTATTTTATTGAGAAATGATGAATTAAAAATATTGAACGTATTTTCAATCACAAAATTGCAGGGTTGCACCTGCAGGTGTGTGTTTGACGTCCTAATAAAAATGGTACCTATTCGAATCAAAGGGTTGAAATACAAAATCATATCCCACAGTTGCTCCAAAGCTTCCAATCGACACACCTCGTCTCATCTCAACATCTCCTGAGTCGGCCAGACTCTCATGGAACCCAGCTCGTATTCCCGTATACGCCAAGTCGACCCCCATCACATACTCTGTCGAGGGACGAGAAGCGCCCTCTGGGACCTGGAGGGATCTGAAGACCGGAATCTCGGAGGTGTTCTACGAGGTGAAGAGCCTCGTTCCCACCCAGGATTATCACTTCCGTGTCAGAGCTGAGAACGAATATGGCGCCAGTGAACCCACCTTCCATGCTGTTCTCACGAGGGCGAGACGTAAGTATATGTTGGGACATGCACATTCTTATTTCAGTAGAAATAAAGGTTTGACAGAGAATGTGGTTTGACCCTGATATATTTCGTTATTTCTCTTTGTCACCCCAGGACTAAAGTTATATTTTTGTGAAGAAGAAATTCTTTGTTTATTCTTGTTTTTGAATTGACATAATTTTAATGCAGTCTATTATAACATAACGCTTATTATATCATTTTGATGGAATTGCAGAAATTAATTCATGGTGTAAGCCTTTATGCAATAATTCTCAGGTCATACTCTCTGTAAAAGGTAAAGGCCAAAGTCCTAGTTTCTATTTGTTTATATAAGTTACATGTATTATCTATGTTCCTAAGAATACATATTATTGTATGGTAAAAGTTAATCGACTTTGAATATATTTACACTTAGTATTTCTATATTTCTATATTAAATCTCAAGTACAAGTAATTTATATGAAAACTTATATCCATTTAATAAAATTTTCAATAATATTTTTATGTAACCACCAAGAACATTTCCCTGCAGCACTGGAGAAGAGACGAGCGTCTCTGGGTGGAGACGACAGACCGACCTCCCCGAAAACACCGTCCTACGTCGACACTCTTCTCACTGGAGGTAAGATTGCTTAATCAATATCTGAGACATTTTTAATTGATTCTTTTGAAAGCAAATGTTTTTCCAAATTATTTTATCATGAATGTTTGACCCTTTATTTGCGGGTCCTAAACTGTTGAGTTGTTTAAGTTAGAGCAAATCTGTGTCATATCAGTTGGAACGAATTGTGGCTGTTGGAGCTGTGCACACTGCAATGATGTCTAACAATGATGAAAGTATATGAAGCATTATGATTGTCCTACACCTTTCACCTGAGCTCTGTGCACACTGCAATGATGTCTAACAATGATGAAAGTATATGAAGCATTATGATTGTCATACACCTTTCACCTGAGCTCTGTGCACACTGCAATGATGTCTAACAATGATGAAAGTATATGAAGCATTATGATTGTCATACACCTTTCACCTGAGCTCTGTGCACAGGGGTTACAGCTAGGCCACTCCTTATTTACAAACGTGACATTGAAACAATATATATTAATTTAATGCAATACAACGCCATCTGTTGTGTTCACATGATGCTTGTAAGGAAACATGTAGGTAATGATATAAACTGAAACGTAGCTGTTAGGACACTAAAGAAGGTCCTCACCCTAATTAAACATTATTTTTATATTTTTTTCACATAAATAGTCATAAAACGTCATGGCACAATAACTTTCCATGTTTCAGTTCCCCCACGAACCCCCACTGGACGTCCAGCCATCAGCAACCAGACCGAGGACAGATTGACCTTGAACTGGCAACCCGCCCGCATGCCCTCCTACCTGCGTCAGACCAAGGTCAGCTACATCGTTGAACAGAGAGAACCCCCCAATCATCTCTGGTCTGTAATTGCTCAGGACGTACCTGAAACCACCTTCAAAGTGCATGGCCTTGACCCTGAGCAGGATTACATGTTCCGGGTCAGAGGTCAAAATGAGTTTGGTACGAGTGAGCCGACATTGCCTTCAAGTCTCACCAGAGAACGAGGTGAGACACGCGGCAGATTCTTACGACTCGGTTCAGAAATTCAGATTATCCTGATAACTATTTCTTATGTAATTTTGTAAATTTTAATAATAATATTTTTTTTAAAAGCCAAATATCAGCCAGGGTTCCGTTGCAAGAAACTCTAAGGTGACCTTAAGTCACTAAGGTAGCCTTAGTGCAATGTTAAAAGATGGCACAAAGGTTAGTGTTAAGGTTTTTTTGTGCAACGACCACCTGGTCAAAAGTTATTTTACTGTTGAACTTGACTTAACCGTCTCGGACACATTGAACGATTAACCTAAAGGGATAACGTTGGTGTTCCTAGAGGACCCTAACGCCCGTGAGTACCGAGGTCGGTCTAGTTCCCGAGCGCGCAGCCCCAGTGTCAGTCCCTCTCCTCACCTTGGTTCGGGGCCTCGCCGCTTGTCCCTCGGAGGGGACGATGAATACTTTGAAGGAACACGTATGTCTTTTATATTACATACATTCTTACAGTTTGCCTTGTCTTTTGCCTTGTCTTTTGTGGTTTTTATTACATACTTAGACATTGCAAAGAAGTGTATATATTTAGATTGATATTGATGAAAGTTGATTGATTTAAATGTGATCTAATTTTTTACAAAATGATTGTTATTTTGTAATACATTTTTCTTGTTTTTGAATTACAAGAGTCAAATTTTGAGTGATTTAGGAAATGTAGGAAAGCTAAGTTGATAAATATCCTTGACCAATCAATCTGATATTCCTGGTCTTGTATACGGATTGTAACTGTGTAGAAGAATTAAGAGTACATATACAGATCTCATTTAGCATGGTTTGTTATAGAAATCCATATATATTACATTGCAATCCTAAACTAGTGAAAAAAAAAACTGGTAAACAGAGTTTGCCAATGAGTCAAGCCAATACCTAATCATACTTGCAGCGGTCGCTCCCGACTTCATCCTGCCTAAGGACAACGTCCAGTACGCAACAGAAGGAGGAACCGCTAAGATAGCCCTCCAGCTTCGAGGCAACCCTCTCCCCGTGGTCATGTGGTACTTTAACGGAGAGAAAATCATCTACGGTGACCGCTACAACCCAATCATGACTCCTAACGGTCAGGTGGTGCTGGAGTTCACAGACATGAGTCTGCCGGACGTCGGGGAGTACAAGTGTGAGGCTGAGAATGACCACGGAGTGGCCACCAGGACCATCAGTCTCAAGTTGGCAGGTCAGTTCACCGGTCAGCGGTCACCGGTCACCGGTCGATTTGTTCTGTGCGGGGAAAATATAGCAGCAATCAACTTAAAATTAATCAATATTAGTGATTGGGCAAAGGTGGTGAACCTTTTGATTCGTTAAGTTTTGTCTAGGATATGAAGGTGAAGAAGTATTTTATCAACCAATGATTGGGGAAATGATTTAAACATCATATGCATTTCTTGTTTGGCATTAGGGAACAAACTTATTTTCTACGTAACTTATTTGATAGCTTATTTTATGGCATTTTAACTTCAAAATAGAAGGGAAAGTTGTCTATAAGAGATGAAAGGCACATTTCGGGGGCAGGACAAAGAAAAAGATCAGAGTATTTACATAAATAAATATATTTCTATCTTGGAAAATTATTCAGAAATAGAAAACATAGAAAAGAATTCTTGCAAACTTTTTTAGCAAGAATTTTGTTTATCGAAGCACCAAATGATGCACCAAAAAACAATTGTTGTTACCCAGAAATCTTGCTTTTCAAGCATGTCATTCGATCTTCAATAAATTTTAAAACGTGTAATTGATGTAACCTATATCCCCAGACCCGCCCACCATCATCCAACCAATGGTAGACCTCACTCTGGTAGAGAGGAACAGCGGCAAACTGACGGTGCGTGTGGACGGGTTCCCCCGACCAACCCTCAAGTGGAGCAAGGACTGGCGTCCCCTGTCCGAGACATCACGTGTATTTGTAAACCAGGACACTCCAGATACGTGGAGTCTCCACATCAACAACGCCATGTCCATAGATGAAGGACAATATATGCTAACGGCGGAGAACGTCGGCGGCAAAATTCAGTGCTCTGTCAGAGTCACCATTGAAGGTATCAACCTTAACCTGGAGAAGTACAGTTGTATTGTACTGTATGCTATTGTAGTGGATTGTAGTTATTGTATTGTGTATTATATTGTTTTCAGAGAGTAAAGGTCAATAAAATTATGTTATATTCGGAAGTTGTTTATGGTTGACAACTTGAAAATGTTAAACAAGAATTGTTACCACTCATCCTTCTATTCTGTCTGACCTCATCATTTCATGTCATACTGAATGTGCCTTCCGGTACTGTATAGTGAACATATATATACATATCTACATATCATCTCTACTTCCTACAGACACAATGCCTCCTAAGAGGATCATCAATTTCAAAGAAACTTCAATCATTGAAGACAACTTCTACATTCTGGAGGAACAAGGGAGGTAAGAACTCACATTTAAGAGATTAAGTAAGAAGTAAAATGTAAGACAAGAAAGACAAGCTCGGGTTCTGGAATTGACTCTTTATGCAGCCAGTGCCATCTCCCTGTTCTTTCTGTTCCACAGGGGAAGACATGGTATCGTCAACAAAGTGATCGAGAAGGCAACTGGTGATGTGTACGCCGCCAAGTTTGTCCGACTGCGTGACGACAGTGAGAAGGACTTCTTCCGTCCTGAGATGGAGACGATGAGAGCAGCAGCCGACAAACATCTGCCTGTCCTTGTTGACGCTTACGAGACGCCCAAACAGCTCATCCTCATCACCGATCTGTATCCTGCTCACACAACGCATCATGATCTTGAAGGAACTGTTGCATGGAGTCAACTAATCTCTGATGTAACACGATCTGTGTTCTACCTCACAATGCATGTGGATCTACCTACTTGAAGGATTTGTGTGCATGGAGTCAACTAATCTCTGATGTGACACAATCTGTGTTCTACCTCACCTTGCATGTGGACCTGCCTGCTTGAAGGAATTCAACACATCTTTGATGTCAAATGATGTGTGTTTTGCTCTGACAATACATCTTGACCTTGAAGCAAATTGTTGCATAACTTCAACAAATCTGTGCTGATGATACATGTGGAATTGATGTAGATGATTCTGTTTATGACATATTGCCTGGGATCCAGTTAACAAAATGTTTGTGTTTAATAAGCATGTAAAGTACAAAGCCAAAAGAGGCAACAATCCTAATTGTGCATGGAATTGTAATAGTACTAACATCTATACAACATTTCAATAAATGAGGACCTGATTCTTGCATGGTTTGTGAACAATGAGACCCAAACATGCGATGCTGTGTTTATTTAGTCAGAGATTCAGGTGGACTTGATGGAAGGAAGATGTGTACATGGTTATCTGAGAATTGAAAAACTAATTGACCTAGTTAGGTATGTTGATACTCCCTGTCAATCAATTATACTCACTGAACATGATTTTGTGCATGGGTTTGAAATCAGCACTAACAGCACACCTGGAGATGTTGATCTAGAAAGAGAGTTTGCATGCTTCTGTTGAGGATAAATGGTTTTTACCTTAATGATGTTCAGTTTAACGGGTGGACCATTCTTGGACCGTATCACTCGGTCAGGTAATTTGACCGAAAATGGTGCCGCCGGCTACATCAAACAACTACTGGAAGCCCTGAAACCTCTTCACCAGCAGAACATCGCACACCTGGATATCAAGGTAAGCAGTAGATTTTTATTTCAAAGGTTATCCATGTTTATAATATGAGTTTCTTTTGTTGCAACTCTGTTGTCAGAAAATGTTGATTAGGTATTATGAATTGGTGACATTGATTGGTGCAATTCAGATTAAACAACCAGATTATTTAGTCCTGAAGAGGGATATCTAAGGTTTTCAATAATTCCAATGATAGGACTTTTAAACATTTCCACGCATGGAGGAGAGGTGTGACCATTATGTTACATAAATACCATGATGGGTATAACAAGTTCATGATAATATGCAACTCACCTGTAGGTTTGGTCATTCTCGGACCACCAGTGAGTGACTCAGGCCATACCCTACAAATCTATTTTGGTCATCTCCTCTACATATGAAGATGAGGAATGATGATTATATACTGTAGTGTAGGTTTATTGTGTCTGTCCCTATTAGGGATTACAGGGCTTTGTGATAAAAACAAAACTATTTTGTTGTCTTCTCTAGAACTAAAATTATTGGAAAGCTGAAAACTTTTGTACAGACTTTTGGCCCTTGGAAATTATAAACAGCAGATGGGGGCGACTTCTTGGCCCCTAATAAGGGTGACTGAAAACCATACAAAGGTTAAATTTTGTGTGCAGACTCCTTGACCAAATATTAATTGTTAATTTGTTAACCCTCTGACAACTACTTTTGGGTTGAATTACATTTTCAACCTAAATATTTACTACCTGATATCACAAACCCAATGGCTATATTTTGTTATAACTTCTGATGCTCATCACACGATTATCTCTGTATCGCGACACTGAACTCGATCCCTCTCTATTTCAGCTTTCCAACATCGTGTTCACCTCTCCAAGTTCAGACGACATCAAACTGATAGATTTCGGTTTTGCCAAGAAGATTCCGTTCACCAAGGATGTGCTGTTCAACTTTGGTACCCCAGAGTGGGCAGCCCCGGAACAGATCGATCACGAGCCCATCTCCGTGGCAACTGACATGTGGTCTCTCGGAGCTCTCACTTATCTTCTGTAAGTAGCCATTTAGTCATTTCTCACCTGTGCGTATCTTCTGTAAGTAGCCATTTAGTCATTTCTCACCTGTGCGTATCTTCTGTAAGTAGCCATTTAGTCATTTCTCACCTGTGTATCTGCTTTAAGTACAAAAAATCAACAATCATACAGATATATAAAATATGCTTTTATCATGTCTGACTATATTTCCTCCTTCAGATTGAGCGGTGTATCTCCGTTCCGAGATGGTTCTATCCGGGACACGTTGATCAAGTCTGTTGATTGTGACTGGAGTTTTGATGCTGCTGCCTTCAGCAAGATTTCTCCAGAGGCCAAGGATTTCATCTCCAAACTGCTTCTTCCTCAACCTGAGTAAGTCTGTAGTTTGTTTGTTTGTTTCCAAGCCCTGCATCAAGCACGTTTCTTGAAATAGAGTTATTTCATTCACTAACAAAGGCCAAACACATATATATTGAACTATAGTGTTGAAGGGATGTGAACATCAGATTAATAAAAATAATATGAAAACAATTTTAAAATGTTTTGGTCGAATTGATGCAGATAAAATGGATTGTGATATTTTTAATTTTTGGATGAAATGGCTTTTGAATATTGTTTTCTCATGTATCCCAGCACAAAAAGGGTCAATGGTATGTCTAGAAATTTGAATAAATATTGAAAGAATACTTTGGGCCAGTCAGTGGATTAAATCTTTGAAGGCCATTTACAAATGGAATGCATAAGAAAACAAGATTTTCCTCGATAACAAGTTCTTTATTCTGTGACTTTATATACAATATTTCGAGGTATATGCTTACCCCCTAATCAGGTGTCTGTATTTTATTGTTAGTCAGGAGATGGTAAAAACAGAAAAATATGGAAGGCCTTTTACAAATACATGTTCCTTATAAAGGAGAACCAGCATAAAAATAGTGTCTGTATTCTGTTAAATGAGTTTATTCTCTAAATAAAAGGGATGCATGTACATAATCAGAATTATCATGGAAATTCCTTATGTTTAATTTGAAATATCAATTAGGTCTGCAATTATTTCAGAGAGAGGTTGACAGTTGATGAGTGTTTGGAACATCCATGGATGAAGAAAACGTCCGACAAGAGTGGTGGCGCCAAGATTGATGTGAGCAAGCTGAAGGCCTACAGTGCTGTACAGGTAATATTAGTGATAACATCCTACCTGGTAGTGCAGGTAATATTAGTGATAACATCCTACCTGGTAGTGCAGGTAATATTAGTGATAACATCCTACCTGGTAGTGCAGGTAATATTAGTGATAACATCCTACCTGGTAGTGCAGGTAATATTAGTGATAACATCCTACCTGGTAGTGCAGGTAATATTAGTGATAACATCCTACCTGGTAGTGCAGGTAATATTAGTGATAACATCCTACCTGGTAGTGCAGGTAATATTAGTGATAACATCCTACCTGGTAGTGCAGGTAATATTAGTGATAACATCCTACCTGGTAGTGCAGGTAATATTAGTGATAACATCCTACCTGGTAGTGCAGGTAATATTAGTGATAACATCCTACCTGGTAGTGCAGGTAATATTAGTGATAACATCCTACCTGGTAGTGCAGGTAATATTAGTGATAACATCCTACCTGGTAGTGCAGGTAATATTAGTGATAACATCCTACCTGGTAGTGCAGGTAATATTAGTGATAACATCCTACCTGGTAGTGCAGGTAATATTAGTGATAACATCCTACCTGGTAGTGCAGGTAATATTAGTGATAACATCCTACCTGGTAGTGCAGGTAATATTAGTGATAACATCCTACCTGGTAGTGCAGGTAATATTAGTGATAACATCCTACAGTGCTGTGCAGGTAATATTAGTGATAACATCCTACAGTGCTGTGCAGGTAATATTAGTGATAACATCCTACAGTGCTGTGCAGGTAATATTAGTGATAACATCCTACAGTGCTGTGCAGGTAATATTAGTGATAACATCCTACAGTGCTGTGCAGATAATATTAGTGATAACATCCTACAGTGCTGTGCAGGTAATATTAGTGATAACATCCTACAGTGCTGTGCAGGTAATATTAGTGATAACATCCTACAGTGCTGTGCAGGTAATATTAGTGATAACATCCTACAGTGCTGTACAGGTAATAGTGATAACATCCTACAGTGCTGTGCAGGTAATATTAGTGATAACATCCTACAGTGCTGTGCAGGTAATATTAGTGATAACATCCTACAGTGCTGTGCAGGTAATATTAGTGATAACATCCTACAGTGCTGTGCAGGTAATATTAGTGATAACATCCTACAGTGCTGTGCAGGTAATATTAGTGATAACATCCTACAGTGCTGTGCAGGTAATATTAGTGATAACATCCTACAGTGCTGTGCAGGTAATATTAGTGATAACATCCTACAGTGCTGTGCAGGTAATATTAGTGATAACATCCTACAGTGCTGTGCAGGTAATAGTAGTGATAACATCCTACAGTGCTGTGCAGGTAATAGTAGTGATAACATCCTACAGTGCTGTGCAGGTAATATTAGTGATAACATCCTACAGTGCTGTGCAGGTAATATTAGTGATAACATCCTACAGTGCTGTGCAGGTAATATTAGTGATAACATCCTACAGTGCTGTGCAGGTAATAATAGTGATAACATCCTACAGTGCTGTGCAGGTAATAGTGATAACATCCTACAGTGCTGTACAGGTAATAGTGATAACATCCTACAGTGCTGTGCAGGTAATAGTAGTGATAACATCCTACAGTGCTGTGCAGGTAATAGTAGTGATAACATCCTACCTGGTAGTGAAACAATGACTTGCTGAAGTGGAGGCAGCAGCTCTATCCATTTGATAAACAAGCACTGGTATAAGATCAAACCCATGTTAACTGTTTGGCTAGGTCTCTGAGGTCAGTTGGTAGCATCAAGAACTGACAATGCAAGCGTAGTTTGATCTCTTGTTACATCTCAGCTCAGTTATCTTTTCAGGCCTCAGTTCTAACCTTCTTACATTGTTAAGCTACAGAGGATCCCGATTACTTCTTTCCTTGTCATCAACCCCTAACCTACCTAAGATTACATATGTTTAGATCTGTACTGGTTACCAGATAGTGCCAGAATCAACTTTAAGATCCCAGATAAACAGATAGTGGAAATATGAATACTGTTAATACTATAATGTTATTAATTATGTATTTCTGTATTGGCCGAGTTACAGGTCTGAGGTCCATTGTATTGGCCCGAGACGAAGTCGAAGGCAAATACAACAGACCGAGGACCAGTAACTCGGCCAATACGGAAATACTTAATTAATGACAATTTTATTAATTAACTTCTTTTCATTCTATTTGCACAACACTAGACATCTCATTTATATTGAAATAATAATTATAAACAAGATTGGTGAACAAATAGCACTGGTCAAAGTTGTGAAGCGACAGCTTCAGGCTTTCACCAAATGTGCAACTGCGCATGCTCAGACTCATATTGGCCAAGTTTGTCTCGTATTGGCCCAGTTTTTCCCATATTGGCCCAGTTTCCCGGTATTGGCCCAGTTGTCAAATCATATGATATGGCCTAGACCGTAAATGCTGTATACGTGCCATAACATTGATAGTTAATTAATAAATTGCAGATATAACATCATTCACTAAGTAAGTTGTTGAATGTGAATAAAAATAAAAAATATAAAATAAAACACAAAAAACTTGAAGATCCCATATCTGACATACATGTGGCTCCTCCTCTGTCTGTCTGAGTACCTCCGTCTGTCTGAGTACCTCCGTCTGTCTGAGTACCTCTGTGTGTCTGAGTACCTCCGTCTGTCTGAGTACCTCCGTCTGTCTGAGTACCTCCGTCTGTCTGAGTACCTCCGTCTGTCTGAGTACCTCCGTCTGTCTGAGTACCTCCGTCTGTCTGAGTACCTCCGTCTGTCTGAGTACCTCCGTCTGTCTGAGTACCTCCGTCTGTCTGAGTACCTCCGTCTGTCTGAGTACCTCCGTCTATCTGAGTACCTCCGTCTGTCTGAGTACCTCTGTGTGTCTGAGTACCTCCGTCTGTCTGAGTACCTCCGTCTGTCTGAGTACCTCCGTCTGTCTGAGTACCTCCGTCTGTCTGAGTACCTCCGTCTGTCTGAGTACCTCTGTCTGTCTGAGTACCTCCGTCTGTCTGAGTACCTCCGTCTGTCTGAGTACCTCCGTCTGTCTGAGTACCTCCGTCTGTCTGAGTACCTCCGTCTGTCTGAGTACCTCTGTGTGTCTGAGTACCTCCGTCTGTCTGAGTACCTCCGTCTGTCTGAGTACCTCCGTCTGTCTGAGTACCTCCGTCTGTCTGAGTACCTCCGTCTGTCTGAGTACCTCCGTCTGTCTGAGTACCTCCGTCTGTCTGAGTACCTCCGTCTGTCTGAGTACCTCTGTCTGTCTGAGTACCTCTGTCTGTATGTTCCTAGACTTATTGTCTCTATCCCGTCTATAATTCCTATAACTCTGTCCCTGTTGTAGAACCTAGAGCCCGCAGTGAGGTCCGTGGCCCATCTCCACAGTCTCACCAAGCTGATGGAGGGGACTCCCCTGGATGCTGGGCTACATCCAGAGGCCGATCCCAAAACTGGGAAAATATCTTTCCCTGGATCCGAGGCATATGGAGAGTTTCTGGATGAAGAATCATGGTAGGTTCTTGCATGGGACACTGTTGAAATAATGAAATTACTGAATCTTTTTTCACCCAACTTACATGCAGTTAGGTTTTTCAACGCAATGATCCACCACTTAAGTGAAATAATGAGTTAAGTATCCAGAACCTATTAACTTCACTCAGACTCAGTAATGTTGCTTGGAGCTCTTGTACTTAATAGTGCAAACTCAGCATTTACATCTAAGTAATAAAAATTATCTAGTAAGCAGTTTATACATGTGACATAGCCATTACTGTATAGTTCATTGAAGTTATAAAGTACATGGCTAATATATTTTTGATCCTAGAAATGATCCAAACCAATTTATAAATATTCATTAATTACAGGTATGACTGGCAACTAAGGAACCAATCAGGACAGGAGACAGATTTGTTCCCATCTCGCGATACCGACTACTCTCTTCGTGTCCGTGGTTACCGTCGCCAGGCAACTGCAGAGGAAAGCTTTGACCTAGAAGATGATGTTTATGGTGATGATGATTATTCAGCTCGAGCCCCAACAATCCGTGAGCGACGTCTTTTATCAGATGTTGACAAAGATACACTGCCACCATCGCTGGAGAAGGAAATGGCATGGATTGCAGAGATGAGAGAAAAACGACCAAAAGAGTTTGACGAGATGAGTGTTGCATCTAAACGATCCTCGCTTGGATCTGTGTCCACAGAAGGTGAGATGATATGATGATAGTTAACATTTCAATAGAGATAACTGCAAAATCTTAGCTGTTCATGTGAATGTTTAGCTGTAAACTGATATACAACAAGTAAAGATATCTAACACTGTTTGCCAATGTTCCAGGAATGCCAGGCCCGTCTTTCAAAGCCAAGCTGGAGGACATGGCGGTGGGAGTTGGTGAGACTGTCACTCTCTGCTGTCATATGATGGGACCTCCGATGCCGACCGCCGCCTGGTACCACGATGAGGAACTCGTCACAGAGGGCGCTCGCAGCAAGACAGGAATATGTAGCGACGGCCGGGCTTATCTCAGCATCAGCAGCATCAAGCCGTATGATGCTGGCACCTACAAGTGTGTCGCCAGGAACAAATATGGCCGGATGTCCTGTCGCTGTCGTCTCCTCATTGGAGGTTTGTTGATGACGACTCTTGGTCTATATCTATAAACCATTAACCGTTTTCTTATTGTGTAACCTTTTAATGAAGGTGAAAGTTGTTTAAATATAAAAGAAAGTTTCAAATGATGGTAGAGTGAGTTGAACCCTAAAATGAGAAGATTTGGTAGAATCAAAATTAGGCTTTTTATTTTATGGGCAATAGATCAATGAGAATATATCATCATTTGAATTCATTCTCATTTCAGAGTGCCCTGATAGGCCAGGTCGCCCGGTTGCAACTCAGGTATCGTCCAATGAGGCGCTGGTAATCTGGGATACACCCAAGTCAGACGGAGGGTGTGCGATTCTCTACTACAGAGTGGACTACAAGACGCCAGGTGAGTACCTTGTATATGTTAGCTTCTTCATGAATGGCTTATTATGTATGTAAATTATTCTGAGAAAGAAATTAGGCTTGAGGCAGGTTTTCATTTATTTTCTATTAAATTATTATTGTTCTTTTCAGAAATATGATAGCTGCTTTAAGTTGTTATTGGAATGATTCATAAATTGTAATCAGATTTTGCACTGTTACCGTTTCTCTGCTGTCATTTATCCAAGACAAATAAATCAACATCAATAGTTCAATCCATGACCAAAACATTAATTTCTTAATCATTTTACAGGATCTGACAAGTGGACAACCGGAGTGAAGACAACAATGGAGTGTGCTGTGATCTCTGGTCTCAAACCCGACACAGCCTACTGGTTCAGAGTTTGTGGCGTCAACGAGTTCGGGCCAAGTTCTTTCAGTTGGGGGTCTGCCCCAGTTTCAACCAAACCTGCAGGAGCATCTGCTCTGACCTCTGACCCTGGATTTGGCCTTGCACTTTTGAGGTCACGCCAGCAACAAGCTCCAGAACCACCAGCAAGTCATTGGGAGGTGCCCGAGATTGATGAGGGAGATTCTGAAGTGGAGCCAGACCTGAAGAAGAAGAAACCAGAAGACGTCTACAACCTCGGTGATGTCTTGTGGAAGTGAGTAGCTTCATAGAAGCCAGTCTTATAATAATAATGATGTTGATGATAAACTGGTACTGTATTTTGATTGATGGTAATTGTATATATGATTCCTTGCATCTGTGAAATATAAGATAATCAAGTCGTCTGTATTATAGAGATAAGTTTCATGATGAAGTGTCTATGATTATGTATCATTCATGACATATAAATTAAAATATCCTACCCTGGATCAGTGTAACAATGGTTCGTTTTCCTCTCCAGAGGAAAGTTCTCCAGCCTGCAGAAAGTCATCAACCCGTCCCCAGAACAGGAACAGGAACTTGTGATGAGAGTTGTTCCCCTCACCAAGGACAATGAGAGTAACAGGTTACGGGAATTCAATATCCTCAAAAGCATCAACCACAATCACATCGGTCACCTGGTGGCAGGATTCCAAACTGACAAGGAACTCTTCCTGGTGCTGGAGAGAATGAGTGGGGACAATATCGCCAGACACTTGGCCTTCCGATGTCGGTACAACGAAGAGGCTGTTGCATATGTTTTGCGCCAAGTTATAGACGCCCTTCAGTTCTTGCATCGTCATGGATACGCACATCTGAACCTGCAGCCCGGCAGCATCTTGATGCAGAACAGACAGAGCTTGAACATCAAACTTGTCGACTTCAGTCTGAGCCGGAAGATTTCTCCTGACGGGGACGTAGTGCCAAGACATGGCTACCCAGACTTCATGCGTGAGTTTCTCTGTGTTTTGTTCTTGTCGTATAATGGAACACCATTATGTCGCTATTGTAACCCAAATACACTTATGTTGCTATTGTAACATTTTTACACTATTTTGTTGCTATTGTAAACCTATTACACTATTATGTCGCTATTGTAACCCAAATACACTATTATGTTGCTATTGTAACATTCTTACATTATGTCGCTATTGTAACCCTATTACACTATTATGTCGCTATTGTAAACCTATATTACTTTGGTCAAACTGAGAACATGGGCAAAAACTCATCACGAATTGCAACAGAAATGGAATTTTGAGGTTATTAACTGATGACATGTCAGCATTATGAGGATTATGTATCTTTTTAGAGCTTGTTTTGGATGATGAAATACTATAACCTGTTACAACCCATGTCCTAAACATATTGAATGTTTAATGTTTCGTCATTCATGTGTTTATGTAAACCCGTAACATAGATAGAATGCACAAAACTTATATGTTATTAGATGATCTCTGGGGTAAAAACTCTACACCATGAGAACGTATGTCTTATAATATAGGTGGGTTTGGGGGCGTGTACATGCTTTGTACTGAGGTAGGACACCTTTATGATAACAGTATGTTGTTTACACCACACTGGCTGATATTTGAATACTAACACTATTTCCTGTACTTCCAGCACCTGAGGTTGTGACCGGGGAGAAGGTCAGTTTCTCCGCTGACATGTGGGGAGTCGGTGTTCTCGCCTTCCTCCTGTAAGTATCAGTGGTCAAACAGACATAGCCTTTAGTGGGAGTTAGTCCATGAAATAACCAGTCCAGTTGCTGACGTGTCAAGTTAAATGTAAAATAAAAGATTTAAACTGTACGCCTACCCGTAAGAATCAATAATGTTTTGACATTGAACAGGTCGTATTTTGAAAACTAAAGCTGTATGTTAGTGCACAGCAAAATGTGCGTTCAGTGGTAGCTAGTAGTAATGATTAAATTTAGCCGTTCCATAACTGTTGATTTATCAAGTTAAATCTTGCAAAATTATACTTGCAAGTAATGACCTAAAGTGAGGAAATGATTTTGCCATAGGACGGGCTAGTTTACAACACTGAAGTGAAGGTACAGTACTCTATGACTCAGTCAGGCTAATGTTGTACCATTTGTCATTGAAGTAGGTATCTCAGCATTCAGTTGAAAATTCTCTAAATTCCATACATTACATTAAGTTCAATTTCTATGTTTGAAACATTTATGTTAAATTAAAAGAAAATATATTTCCGTCAGTTTCTCCCTACTTACTCCCTCTGCTACTCAGATGTTGAATTGATGCAGTTATTATAATAATGATATTTCATATTACAGTTTGAGCGGACAGTCATGTTTTCATGGCGACACAGATGATGAGACATTGGCCAATGTTGCCTACAACAGATACAACGCTAACGATATGTACGAGAATGTCACAAAAGAAGGCCTTCGCTTCGTTTTCAAAGTTCTCAAGCGAGTCCCGAGGTAGGTCTATGTATGATTGCAAACATAATATTGTTCTTAAAGGAACATTATGACAAGGTTAGCTAAATATATATGATTGGTTTGTGCACAATTTGTAAAGATAGAGGGCATTTTGTGGAGACAATTGTGCTATCCATGCTCACTTGAATATCAATAATATTAAATTGACTGTATTTTTCAGAAAGGTTAATATCTCCCATTCTCTCCTCACAGAGGTGACTTCACCCAGTTCTTCCTCCTAACCTCTGTAGCATATTGAGTACTTTCTCACCTAGAAATAGAGAATCCTGATTGGCTGAATCAGAAGCTAGTTGTGCAAAAGCAACTACGTTGTTTGAAACTGTCCATTCTGTAAATGTCAAAATGACCAGGGTTGCTTCATCTGTGCGATGTGCACATATTGTTTATTAGACATAATGCGGTCCAGATGTAAACAATGTTTGATTGCTTCAGTGCTAAATGGAATGTTTTTCTGCGTCATACAGGAACCGTCCAAGTCTTGCCGAGCTTCTAGAGATGAAGTGGATGCAGCAGACCGACGTCATGATCAAGGCTCGCAGTGAGACCTGGTTCCTTACCAACAATATCCGCAAGTTTGCTGACGAATATGATCGTCGTCGACAGGCGGACAGTTTCAGAGAAGATTACTCGAAGGTTGAACTCACGGTGAAGAAACCGATCGAGAGCAAGCGTGTCAGAAAGGAGAAAAAACCTGTGGATCAGTCAAGCCAACTTGCCGAAAAATCAGAAACAGAGGACAAAGAGAAAATGGCTGCCAAACCTGAAAGTGAGGCTCCCAAATCTGAAAGTGAGGCTACAGGAAGTGAGATAGAGCAAGTAGCGGATGATGTTGTGTCCAAAGCAATGGATGACGCTCTGCAGTCATCACAACTCGGCAGCGCATGACCACAACAAGCTGTGAGTATTGTGATTAGGAGCCGATGTTCTCTACCAAATTTGTTTAGATTTACAGATTGAAAAATATGAATTAGTCTCAATTATAGTCTTATTTTAGTAGCCAACAAAAGTAAAGTTAAAAAATATGGGTTGTTGAGTGTATATTGATCTGTGAATAGGGGTTAAGGTTAGAAGAAGCTGACAATATCCTTCCTTAGACTTACATCAGATGATACTAATTAAGTACATGTTTTCCAGAATAATAATTTCTTTATTATGAACCTGCAAAATGTTAAGTTATTTCGTTATTGTTTACCAAAAAGACCTTGTTATCCAGAAAAATCAGAATCCAGAAATTATTGCTGTAGTGAGTAACTAGTTTCATCCATAAATGTGGACTCATCAGACTGATGTAGCAATGTGATGTCTCTCATATATTCTATGACGGGTCACGTGACTCATGGGAAGGCCTGGAACTGAGGTGGATTTTTGAGCGATAATCGTTCCAAACGCGAGGCCTCAATGATGAGATCGTAGAGTGAAACACTCCCATCTCTGTTTCTTCCTTTCTTAAAAGAAGATTGTTTTCTTTTCTTTGCAGGTAGGTAATGGTTAAGAACACAGAGAGAGAGATATGGCTGACCACAGAAGAAACAAACATGCTACAAGTTTGCGAGATGTTTATTTTCGATATGTCTGACTTCTATATATTTCTACCTATGTGATACTGTTACCCTTCCAGTAGCGACGATGTCCTGTTTGTCTGTGTGCCAACATCAACCCATCATCTCGTGTCAGGTAACACACTGAGGAAACTCAAATTTATTTTTGAAGATTCTACATCTGGTTCATATGACAGAATGTCCAGTTGTTGCATTCAGTAAGTTTTGTTTCAAACTTTGTGAGAATATATCCCAGTATATTACAAAACTGATATTGGCTTGATTTGATTTGTTTTACCAGTATCTTGATGAACCAGTCCTGACTTCAATAGGAAACATCTCTGGTGTTTTGATTTATAATGCTGAGAAATGTTTTCCAGTAAATGACAATGATTTTATGGCAATACATCATATGTAATTTATGTATATTAATTTGATTTATTTATTCTTTATGGGAAAGTGGCAATAATGATGAAATTTGCAATTTTTGTGATATTTTTGTGTATTTGACATTTCAGACTTTATTTGGAGTGGACATCATACATAATTTGTATGTTAAGACACATTGTGTTAATTAGTGATGGTTGTGTTAAGACAATGCTTATATGTGCAATTTAAAAATATTATTTCAAAAGATTGCAACGATTTGCTTTTGCATGAGTTCACACTGAGTACTTAATTCTTCAACTGATTATTTGTGAATTCAAAATGTTTTTATTATCTTTCTTCAGTTTTCTTATGCATGAAATCAAAATATTATTTTACAATTTGTTTATGTGTGAATTTAAAATAATGATAACTTTCTTAATGATATGTATCCGTGTCTAAATCACTGTATAAATCTATTTCTGTTTGAACTGCTGACAAGCTTCAACTCTCTGACTTACAGTGTTATCATGTTTCTGTGTTAAAGTGTGAATATGCCCATATTTAATGTAGACTCAGTTTGCTGGATGGGCCGGAAGGGTAACTGGTGAATCCTCTACATAGAAATAAACCCCTGTGATAACATGAACAACAGAGTTCCTTGTTTTTCTTGTTTTTTCATTATAGCAATATGGCAGCTCACATGGTTTTACTGAACTCTTCCTATCTTTCAACAGGCATCCGAGATTTTGTTTTCCAAAGAAAAGGAAAGAAATAGTTTGCATTTACATTTTAGAAAGAAGACATAAAAACCAGTGTATTTGGAATCGACATGTATTTGATACAGCAAAACCACCAGTAGAGTATTATAAAAGCACGATAGGATTATATTTCTCACAAATGCAACATAAGCGTAACCCTTTACAATTCAAACTTAACTAAAATAGCAATGGTTTCATCTTTAACAGCGGATTGACAGATCTTTAAATCGTAAATAATATAAGAATGACAGTCGACCAAAGACCTAGTGATGTCCCTACCATAGTACTCCCTGACAAACTTCAATATGATGCACCAGCAATACCATCTTGCAATACCAGCAATACCATCTTGCAATACCAGCAATACCATCTTGCAATACCAGCAATACCATCTTGCAATACCAGCAATACCATCTTGCAATACCAGCAATACCATCTTGCAATACCAGCAATACCATCTTGCAATACCAGCAATACCATCTTGCAATACCAGCAATACCATCTTGCAATACCAGCAATACCATCTTGCAGTCTTACACAGGTTCTTCCATAACAAATATGTAGTATACAAGGTGTTTTTGTAAACACTGATGTCCCAGGTTATAACCATAGTGTCATCAAAATGATCTCATGTAAAGTTCTTCTACTACCTTAGGTGAATTATCTGGTTATTATTAACAATCAAAAGTTATGGCCAATGTAAATTTTCGGAAAAGGGTCCCTGTTGCAAGATCAATTTTACAAGGTAAATAATTATGAAGTACTTTGGAAGTTTCATCACAAGGGATGCCAATGTCAAGTATCAAAGGCCAATCTCTGACAAATCAAAGTTATTGTCATCGTTATTGTCATCCCTGCCCGAAGGTCAAGGTGCATGATGTCCAAATGTATAACCTCATCTGAAAGAACCCACCAAAATGGAAGTAGCTAAGGCCTGTCACTGACCTATCAAAAGTTATGGTCAAAAGTTTCCTGTTCAAGGTCAAAATTAATTGCCTCATCTGAAAGGTCTCATCACAATAGATGCACATGTCAAGAACTACACTGACTAATGAAATATATGACCAACGTTAAAGTTGTCCAAAACTTGCATAAAAATACATTATAGTTTTATTGAAGTCAATAATGTCTTAAACACAGATTCATTCACATTATATGTAGACATACAGCACAAAATACAGCATTATTGCAGTCAACAGTTTTCACACAGACCTTCCCACCCAGAACATACAGCACAAAATACAGTATTATTGCAGTCAACAGTTTTCACACAGACCTTCCCACTCAGAACACACACCACAAAATACAGCATTATTGCAGTCAACAGTTTTCACACAGACCTTCCCACCCAGAACACACACCACAAAATACAGTATTATTGCAGTCAACAGTTTTCACACTGACCTTCCCACCCAGGACATGCAGCACAAAATACAGCATTATTGCAGTCAACAGTTTCCACACAGACCTTCCCACCCAGAACATGCACCACAAAATACAGCATTATTGCAGTCAACAGTTTTCACACAGACCTTCCCACCCAGAACACACACCACAAAATACAGCATTATTGCAGTCAACAGTTTTCACACAGACCTTCTCACCCAGAACATACACCACAAAATACAGCATTATTGCAGTCAACAGTTTTCACACAGACCTTCCCACCCAGAACACACACCACAAAATACAGCATTATTGCAGTCAACAGTTTCCACACTGACCTTCCCACCCAGGACATGCAGCACAAAATACAGCATTATTGCAGTCAACAGTTTTCACACAGACCTTCCCACCCAGGACATGCAGCACAAAATACAGCATTATTGCAGTCAACAGTTTCCACACAGACCTTCCCACCCAGAACACACACCACAAAATACAGTATTATTGCAGTCAACAGTTTTCACACAGACCTTCCCACCCAGAACATACACCACAAAATACAGCATTATTGCAGTCAACAGTTTTCACACAGACCTTCCCACCCAGGACATGCAGCACAAAATACAGCATTATTGCAGTCAACAGTTTTCACACAGACCTTCCCACCCAGAACACACACCACAAAATACAGCATTATTGCAGTCAACAGTTTTCACACAGACCTTCTCACCCAGAACATACACCACAAAATACAGCATTATTGCAGTCAACAGTTTTCACACAGACCTTCCCACCCAGAACATGTAGCACAAAATACAGTATTATTGCAGTCAACAGTTTTCACACAGACCTTCCCACCCAGAACACACACCACAAAATACAGTATTATTGCAGTCAACAGTTTTCACACAGACCTTCCCACCCAGAACATACACCACAAAATACAGCATTATTGCAGTCAACAGTTTTCACACAGACCTTCCCACCCAGGACATGCAGCACAAAATACAGCATTATTGCAGTCAACAGTTTTCACACAGACCTTCCCACCCAGAACACACACCACAAAATACAGCATTATTGCAGTCAACAGTTTTCACACAGACCTTCTCACCCAGAACATACACCACAAAATACAGCATTATTGCAGTCAACAGTTTTCACACAGACCTTCCCACCCAGAACATGCACCACAAAATACAGTATTATTGCAGTCAACAGTTTTCACACAGACCTTCCCACCCAGAACACACACCACAAAATACAGTATTATTGCAGTCAACAGTTTTCACACAGACCTTCCCACCCGGAACACACACCACAAAATACAGTATTATTGCAGTCAACAGTTTTCACACAGACCTTCCCACCCAGAACACACACCACAAAATACAGTATTATTGCAGTCAACAGTTTTCACACAGACCTTCCCACCCAGAACACACACCACAAAATACAGTATTATTGCAGTCAACAGTTTTCACACAGACCTTCCCACTCAGAACATACACCACAAAATACAGCATTATTGCAGTCAACAGTTTTCACACAGACCTTCCCACCCAGGACATACAACACAAAATACAGTATTATTGCAGTCAACAGTTTTCACACAGACCTTCCCACTCAGAACATACACCACAAAATACAGTATTATTGCAGTCAACAGTTTTCACACAGACCTTCCCACTCAGAACATACACCACAAAAAACAGCATTATTGCAGTCAACAGTTTTCACACAGACCTTCCCACTCAGAACACACACCACAAAATACAGTATTATTGCAGTCAACAGTTTTCACACAGACCTTCCCACCCAGAAGATGCACCACAAAATACAGTATTATTGAAGTCAACAGTTTTCACACAGACCTTCCCACCCAGGACATACAGCACAAAATACAGCATTATTGCAGTCAACAGTTTTCACACAGACCTTCCCACCCAGGACATGCAGCACAAAATACAGCATTATTGCAGTCAACAGTTTTCACACAGACCTTCCCACTCAGAACATACACCACAAAAAACAGCATTATTGCAGTCAACAGTTTTCACACAGACCTTCCCACTCAGAACACACACCACAAAATACAGTATTATTGCAGTCAACAGTTTTCACACAGACCTTCCCACCCAGAAGATGCAGCACAAAATACAGTATTATTGAAGTCAACAGTTTTCACACAGACCTTCCCACCCAGGACATACAGCACAAAATACAGCATTATTGCAGTCAACAGTTTTCACACAGACCTTCCCACCCAGGACATACAGCACAAAATACAGTATTATTGCAGTCAACAGTTTTCACACAGACCTTCCCACCCAGGACATACATGTACACCACAAAATACAGCATTATTGCAGTCAACAGTTTTCACACAGACCTTCCCACCCAGGACATGCAGCACAAAATACAGCATTATTGCAGTCAACAGTTTTCACACAGACCTTCCCACCCAGGACATGCAGCACAAAATACAGCATTATTGCAGTCAACAGTTTTCACACAGACCTTCCCACCCAGGACATGCAGCACAAAATACAGCATTATTGCAGTCAACAGTTTTCACACAGACCTTCCCACCCAGAACATGTAGCACAAAATACAGTATTATTGCAGTCAACAGTTTTCACACAGACCTTCCCACCCAGAACATGTAGCACAAAATATGCCATTTTCACACCCAGTTATGCTTTTACAGACCCTGTGAACCCTCTATGCAAGACAACATAACCCACCTTGAAGTGACCATATTATAGATTCTTCATCACCAAACATGCACTACAAAATACAGAATTACGGCAATCAACAATAATTTCCACACCTTTTCACAACAAAATGCATGCATTATTCCAATGAAATTGTTTTCCCACATACCTCTTCACAACAAAAATGCATGCATTTTTCCAGTGAACAATTTCCCCACAGACCATTTCTCAACAAAAATGCATGCATATTTTCATTGAACACTCTCCCCACAGACCATTTCACAACAAAAATGCATGCATTTTTCCAGTGAACAATTTCCCCTCAGACCTTTTCACAACAAAAATGCAGGCATATTTTCAGTGAACAATAAATTATTGTCACACAGACCTTTTCACCACAAGAACGCATACATTTTTCCAGTCATCAAATGAGCAAAACATAAAGCCAACGTCTGCCTCAAAACTGAATATTAGTATTGCACATTTCCAGCAGCCCACGCATTTAATTAGACATAGCAACAAAACATAACCACTTCAATTTATATTGAACATTTCCTATAGGCCAATTTGCACATCAACAATCATATATGCTAGAGATAAATATTCGCTTAAACTTAAAGACGGCAATGTTCCATAAAAGCAAAACACACAGAAATAACGAAAATATGTTCTAAAAGATGAACGGAACAAAGATCGAGATCGACAATGCTATGAATAGTGTGATGCATAATATATCCTTATTGTGAGGACAAGTGTTTGAATGATAACTTCTTTATTCCGAGAGTGCAACGTTTCCATATGTTTCACTTTGTAATCCATATACTGGTCCTTATGTGACTTCCAACTTTTAAAATGCCAGGCTCAAAGAAATATGGTGCTTGGTTTATTATCCCCATGATATTATCCAACAAAAGGAGGATAGTCATACATAACTGTTCCTGTGCTGAAAACATTTCATTGTAGGTACAACCTGCAGTTTACAACATAAGTACGCATATCTACATAAAAACACTTCAGGATGTAAATAAAAAATATCAATAATTTACAACAATGCGAATGTAATGATACCACAAAATAAAGAACAAAGCCAACAAAATAACAAAACCACAACACAATTAAATGATATTTTACCTATAACATCAACAACATGTTATATCTACTGACAGAAATATAAAAACCATAACATATGATACACAAAACAAGAAACATGTATAACAAAGTTATAACTCAATGATGTACACAGAGAGTGTTAGGAAGACAACCAGGTAGTTTAACATGCCATTTGTTCCAGTTGCCCCGCTACCAGTTCCGGTCACGAAGGGTTCCTGTGTTTCCAAGGTCACAGTGGGAATACCATTTTCCTTGGAATACCCTTTCACTTGGAACCTCTCAAAGGGAGGAATGAGAATTTCCCTCTCCTTGGTGAAGTTGGAGAGGCGGGTGATGTCGGCTCCGAAATGGGTTTTGATCTTCATCATAGTACACCCTTCGGACCAGAAGCCGTCCCGAGCTACAGCAGCGTCATGCGAGGTGGACGTGAACCCTGGATACAGAGTGCAGGGAATGGCCCAATACAACTTGTTTTCAATGTGGACTTTTAGATTGTCTAGACAGTTGAACTAAAATGTTTCACCTGAATACGGGCATAGGTAACATGTTATTGTAGGTCCTAAAGTCACGTGCTTTAATCGTTTTCAATATGGATTCTTAATGGATTTGTAGAATAGTTTCAAACTATTTCGACCATACCCTATAAAACTGTTGTTCAATAAAGGCCTTTAAGTTAACGAATGTCGATTAGAAATACCAGACATTCAACTGAAATATACAATTTTACATATTTCAACTTTACAGCTTGCATTAAAGCACCCAAAGCAACAGGAACATAACTACATATAGACGTACAATATGACTGAATTATTCAAACTCGAACAGTGTCAACTTATCTTGGAGCTTCTGGAAGATGATCTTAACATAAAAAACATGTTAATGCCAATTTCCAGTAAACTAATGCAACGTCTTGATTTAAGATTTAAGTATAATGGTGAGAAACTCTGTACTGAGTGACATGCATGTTACCTGGAAATGTAACCGTGTTATCCCTGAATGTGAAGTAGATGGAGTTCCCTCTGTAGTTGTAACCTGTCTGGGAGCCTTGGACTCTCACCAGTTTCCTCACGGCGCTGTCCAGGAAGTAATGAAACACGGGGAACTGCGAGTCGTCTCCCCTTCTCAGGGCATCATTGAAGGCCTGGTAGAGGGGAGGAACCAGATTGCCCACGGTATAGCTGAACACAGCTATCGACTCGTTACCGTCCAAACCCATGCTACGTCCGTAGGGTTCTACGCTGTCTCTGTACTTCTTGGACCTCGAGGCAAAGTCCAGGGTTTGTTTGAGGACAGAGTTACGTGCAGCCTCACTCTGGAGTGTCCACCCTTGCTGCACGAGAACCTCGCCCTTTCTCGGGTACATCGTGATTCTGGGAGAACTTGTGAACGGAAGTCGTCTGCATTGGGCACGATTCTGAAAGGGAGATTAGGACACCAGGCTAACTACAACCTCGTCTCAAATCGTTGGTTTGTGAAACCCTTCTTAACTTATTAAGCCCATTGTTCAAGCAACGAATCTTTACCCAAGAAATCTTTTCCATACTACCAACATTTGGAAGGATAAGAGTCTCAATTACTCACCACCCAATTACAATCTTACTACCCAATTACAATCTTACTACCCAATTACAATCTTACTACCCAATTACAATCTTGTCTCTAACCTGTATCGCTCTCTGGCAGATTCTAAGATGACGAATCTTTATAAGACTGTCTAGCTAAAGCTACACAACTTGGTGTATTGTAGCCTACCAAGGTGCGATATGTTATAGGCTTTACTTACAGCCGTAAAGATAAAAACAAGAACAAAACCCCCATCTGTGGCAAAATTGATGTGTGAGAGATCTGGTTGAAGAAGTCAGTAACCAAAGAAAATGCTCGATAGGATGAAACGGAAATGGTCAAAGGAGATAACCGATGACGGATGGCTAACAAAATGACCTCGCGTGCTTCGCAACGAAGTGATATGAATTGTCATTGGCTCGCAGGTCCAAGCTGCGTAGCAGTTTGATTGGCTCACGCCGGCCAAGGGCGGGTAATTTGAGTACAGATTTCTCTGATGAAGTTTCCCATGGGTGATATAGTGGAGAGCAACGGAGCATATATAAAACCATGGGTAACCGAGGATGCTATGTACAGAGAGTCTCTGAAACACGGTCTTTAAGTAAACCCAGAGAACTGGTAGCGTGTAACGTTTGTTTTACAATTGGTTGAGGAAAGAGCTGCTGATGCCAGTTGGCTTGTTGTATTCCTGGGCTTACGTAATTTGCAAATGGAAATTTGAAATTTCTTCTTTTTATTCTGAGATTTTTCGAGTCACATAACAAGTTCAAAGAGTGAAAACAACGATAATCATTGTTTATATTCGACATAGCTTCAGTTACTAAATGACTCATGTTAATAATTAGGTCATGACATGCCACCTACCTGAACAGAGGCGGAATTACAGAGGTCTGAAATAAATAAATAAAAATACAATATATTTACAATTAGATGCGTACGGCACAACTGAGCAAATAACAGAGTTCTTATTAGCGTTTTATCAAATATTTAATACACACAACTTAACTTACCTAAAGGAAGCAGTAAACATAACATCAGCAACACCAGCGACCCACGCGCCATCTTTAGCTTTCTGGAAGAGCATTTACGGAGTGTATGAATACAACCGAACATCTTGAAGAACACTATCAGTATTAAAAAAACTATGTTTTTCGTGCGATGTTAAATGGGCAGAAGCACGTTTTTTGCCAAATTTATTTTTTCAAATTTCCTATTTATAATGATAGTTTGTGCCATTTAAATTTACTTTAGAGGGTAAAACATCCTATTACACAAATCAATTATCCGTAGTAGTAAAAACAGTGTTGCGTGTAAAGCAAAAAATGTTTGGCGGCCATTTTATTGTGAACACAATTTATTATTTTAAATGACAAAACGGATCCCCATGGCTTTACTCAGCCATGTACATTCATATTTTTAAAAGAAGGGTTTTTTTCGATTGGTGAAATTATTTTTCAAATACATTTCATCCACTTATTTGAGCGAAAAACGTGCTACTTCCCCTTTAAAACATTTAAGCACATTTAAAACATGAACGAATGTAATTTTGCTACTGTCAACCACCTGGTATATTAGCTATTTGAAAGACGGCGTGATACTTAAAACACGTGCCTGGTAGAAAGGTATTCCCGGACAACAGATATTGTACAGTGAAATACAGGAAATGTATGTTCTGTGATAACTAAAGTGTTTATATTACCATTTATCCAATATCAATTCTATGATAAGAAAAGTGTGTACTACCATTTATCAAATACACATTTTCTTTTGAATCCTGTATTTCTGTATCAAAATTCTGAATATATATATATCACAAGAAATGTTCAAACTCTATGGTAACATATATCAAAATAAAAAAGATGAAGTTGAAATAAGTTTTCAATAGGTACATCGTGTACCTACTTCTTCAGGCCGTTTAATGCAGTAACTATATATACATATATAAATAAAAACTGAAAGACACAAACACATGTACCTTCTGTAACGTATTTCTTTAGAAACTATAGTTCACATATTCTATGATTGTCCGATTGTGAATAACATCTGGGATAGAATCAAGACATGGATAGAGCAAAAAACAGATTCAAAATTGAACCTTTCAAAACGCAATATATGTCTCGGATATCCTGAAAGACGAAATATGATTCTCAACCTTATTATAACAACAGTCAAGTATAATATATACATATCCAAATTAAAAGGATCTTTACCGCAACTTCATACAATAAAACAAGATATAAAACATGCCTATACGAAATTAACAAACTCGTATGTTACTCAGATTGCAATTTTTCGAAATTCACTTAATTCTGGTCCGTATGCCATAATCTATTTACAGGCTAAAACTCACTGCAACTATTTGAATGTAAAATGCCAGGTTTAAGAAGAAACTAGAGAACTTTAAGTGAATCCCTGTATTTTTGTTTTACATTTGTTCTGTACCAATATGTGTTTGTACTTATATTGCATTCTTTTTCTACTATGAATGTAATATCATATATATGTATCTGAAAAAGAAATAAAATTATATAAAAAAATGTGTATGATTAATGAATATTACCTATACATATTATTTTAATAATCAAATATCACACTTAATGATAATATTTATATAAAATACTACTTACGTTAACAACTATCAGGAGTTGTTGTTGTCTGAAGAAGAAATGTAATGTCTAAGTGCGGCACATGATGTATTTCAATTTATACAAATAATGCAGTAAAAAATGAAACCTTTAATCTGCAGAACAATGAGTATTATTTAACTCACGCTGACACTGAAGCAGAAATTAAGCCAAGTGATTTTTTAGTTTCCTTTGAGGTATTATCACATGGACAATTTGAGATAACTAAACAATCTTAAAACGTTATCTTTATAAATAATTACATGCGATTTTAAGTTTACATGAAAACAATTAAACAACATACCTTATCTCAATTGGTTGTCCTTTTCCCCACTCTATATATATAAAAGGTAAAATTGCGGTTGTGTATGAATGCGTGTCAAATATTAACGCATCTTGATAACACTATCTTTAAACAAATGATCGACAATGAAATGTACAGATTTCTTAGTAATTAACAAGATTCATGATAACAAAATATAGATGATATCAGCTTTTGGACCCTTAACGACAAGATGGGCGTGGCATCCTGCTGTGACGTCATGGCGAGACCTAACCACAAACATGGCGATTTTGTTTTTATCCTGAAGGCGAGGTCGAGCATATACTACACGCATGTCATTAGGTGCAATGTTTGTTGAAATGTTTTATTCATACACATTTTTACAGTTGTAAGTAATATCGCTGTTGTTTGCGTCCACTACTGAAATGTTCGTCATCTGTTAAAACGATGCAATTTTTATTTGAGAAACATTCTAAAACAGAAAGATTGCTTAATATGGATCTAAGGTACTGTGTTATGTTGAATTAGCAAACGTTGTTGTAGTTTCCCTAACTATATGTGTTGATATATGTGTTATATTGTATAGTAGATTAATTATACTTCTTTAAATAACTTTAAATAGCGAGATTGGGTTGGACATATGCCTATCACGATCACCACGAAGGTTAAAAAGAAAGAAATGGCCCTTTGCTGTAGGTTTATCAACTTTCTTAATTTTTGTCACAAAATAAAACTTTTCTACCTTTCCACGTCTTCTGAATTACTAAAAGTACGTGTCTTATTCAAGGGTGTGTGATTATCATACTATCGGTGTAGCTGAAATTACAAGGACGAGTCGAGAACCACCGTTAGATTTCTTGTTGGAGAATTGAGGAACATCCAGCGCCACACGTTTACCTGGTAGAGGTTACTCAACTCATAGATTCCCACGTAACTTCTGTTCTCAAACATCTTTCTTGTACGAACGATGGGGCTTCCCTTTCTGGTTATAATTCATGTTAGTTGTGCAATCCGCGATGTTGTTTCAACCAGATCATTCTGGACAGTAGGCGTCGGGTACACTGGAGGTGGATTGTGGATTGTGGATTGTGGATTGCGCTCCGCTCAAAATTTGTACAAGACAGAGATCAATCAAAAGTGCAAGACGATTATTTATTTAAACAAAGTCTCGCGAATTACACCGCTATAGTATAATGCGAGAACCGAGAAATATTGTACACCACTTACGCGCAAAAGAAAGTGTACCTTATTTCAACAGAGTCAAAAACAAAATGTTCCTGCCGGATAAAGTCGATTGTGTACGTTTGCGATGAGGATAAATCTCTTAAAGAGATGCTCAAAATGTCATTCATGAGAGTATGATACTTTATTTTTCTGTTCAAATTGCTATTCCAAAGGTGATTTTTTTACATAGAGTTTGATATTTAAGGTATTTTGTTTATGAAATGTCGAAACTATGTAAGTATAAGATGATGTCGTCATAATGTACCTACTTGGGCTTTCAATCGATGACGCACTGTTGCTGTAGGATGTCATATAGCAAGTCAGAAATACATATTTCACTCTTCTATCGATGACGCACTGTTGCTGTAGGATGTCATATAGCAAGTCAGAAATACATATTTCACTCTTCTATCGATGACGCACTGTTGCTGTAGGATGTCATATAGCAAGTCAGAAATACATATTTCACTCTTCTATCGATGACGCCCTGTTGCTGTAGGATGTCATATAGCAAGTCAGAAATACATATTTCACTCTTCTATCGATGACGCACTGTTGCTGTAGGATGTCATATAGCAAGTCGGAAATACATACTTCACTCTTCTATCGATGACGCACTGTTGCTGTAGGATGTCATATAGCAAGTCAGAAATACATATTTCACTCTTCTATCGATGACGCACTGTTGCTGTAGGATGTCATATAGCAAGTCAGAAATACATATTTCACTCTTCTATCGATCCTGGAGATTCTGAAGCTGTGTTTTACAGAAATATGAATAAATAATGTTTCAAAAATTATAAATTTAGTTGGCATTCAGAGACATTACGTATGTTTCATGTGTCCATCAATCGTTGATTAAAATATCTTGCGTTGTTGTACTTTTGTTTGCCCACGAGTGTATTTCAAGAGAGGTGAAGTTTGATGTCATGAGTTGAGTAACCTCTGTGGGGAGTGAATATCAGCTTCAATAGTAGGAACAGAACTTGGTATAGTGTCGTTTGATTTGGTTCAACAGATAATAAGTTGTCCTGCTCTGTTCATACATGCATACACATAGTTTTGATTTCCCCGAGTCGGAGATTCCGGCGATATATCGTTTTCACCTGTTCGTCTGGCTATTTGTCCGAACATCTTTATATCTTATACCGGTAAATGTATAACTTTGATTAGTTGGTGATATACCTTTGATACATCTATTGTGGTAAGATATTTCAGATGAGGTCAGTTTTTTTTACCTTGTGACCTTCACCTAGGCGCAGGAACCATTTCAAAACTTTAACCTCAGCTTTGATTGATATGCCTTTGACGCCTTAGAAATAGTAAACTGTAGTGTGTGAACAATGTTGTTCATGAATATAATATCACTCTGTTACAATGCGCTAGTAACAAAGAATTTCACTAATCTAAAAAAAAAATTACAACAAGTTTCATATATCATTTTAATTTAATAATAATGTTGTTTGAGAACAAAATATATTTCTGTTACAATGCGCTAGTAACAAAAAAAATCATTAATCTAAAAAATAATTTAAAACAATTAACAGAAATAATCTTTGAGGAATCGATGATAAGTGTACATGCAAGGACATCAGATTGTAGTATAAATGTCTGATTCCAGAGAATCTGTGAACATTAAAAAGTAAAATTGAAACAAGATTAATCAAATAACAAGCTTCTCTACATACATGATCATATTTCATCTAAAGATTTAAAAAGATTCGAACAACATGATATTGTAGTCTGTCATCCAAATCCTACAACAAAAAATATAAACGGAGCCTTCTAATTAAGTTAAAAATGGTTTGGTTGCAACATCCTGGGAAATTAAGAAGTGTTCAGGTTTCCTCTTTATTTCATTTCATATGACATATTAAAAAGTAAAATATCAGTAAATAATTGTTTTAGGAACTATATGTTAGTCTAATGATCTTGCTGCGCCACGTCACGTGATTTTGACATAGAAAGCCTTAAATTAGTATGAATTAGATTGATTATGTGTAAACCACTTGAGTAATTAAGAATTTGACTATTCTGAATTATACAGGACAATTCTAACATGATATAATATTAAAGAAAGAAGACATTGGTAACATCTGATGAGTCGGTTGTTGCTAGGCAATAGTGATATTGCACTAATGCATGACCAATATTTATGACACGGTTTACACTTAAAAGGGTTTTTCAGTCTCGGTCTCTGATTATGTTCATCTATTTTGCCAATCAACAGACCAATTGTCCAATATTTCATCCAATCAAGGAACAGTTGGTTCATCCATGACTCATCTTGGAGAAACCTTCAGTTTGTTTGGCTCGACTGGCTGTAGAGTTCCGAATCCTGTTAACTTCATCGGCATCTGCAAAATAACGGTTTTCGTTACCAAAGTGGCTTAAATTAACTCCTGTAACTCCTGATGTTACGTCTATCCATCCGGCTCAGTCGGTCTGATAGTATCTGCTCTGTCTAACCTCGCATTTCCTTCGAGGCTTTAGCATATTATGGCTTCAAATAACCAGCCAATAGAATGACTTTAAATAACCAGCCAATAGAATGACTTTAAATAACCAGCCAATAGAATGACTTTAAATAACCAGCCAATAGAATGACTTTAAATAACCAGCCAATAGAATGACTTTAAATAACCAGCCAATAGAATGACTTTAAATAATCCGCCAATAGAATGACTTTAAATTACCAGCCAATTGAATGACTTTAAATAACCAGCCAATAGAATGACTTTAAATAACCAGCCAATAGAATGACTTTAAATAATCCGCCAATAGAATGACTTTAAATCGAGAAAAAAATTCAGAATGGTAGACCGATGACCATCAAATTTAAAATTATCATATTTCATCAGCTGACCAAATATATGCTATATAGAGCGATCAGTAACCAGTCCTCAGCGATATGAGGCAAACGCTGCTCATCCAGTCAGGGGATAGAAGGAAGCTCGCTTGTACAGCAGAGAGATACTTCTCTGGATATAAATAAGCATAACTCTCATCATATATATACTGCAAGGAACGTGCCACCACATGTCAACCAATGAGCTCGAGAATATGGCAAGATCAATCTCTTTGGTGGGTGTCATTAACATAGTATAGTTTATGTTATTACTTTTTGTCAGTTGACATTTTCCTTCGTATTGTCATCTGAAGAAATTGCCATAGGCCATATTCAATATACTTGAATAATGCTAGCATCCTGTAAGTTGCGTCAATCTTAGTTTCAAGGTGTTTATATCTAACGAAATAGTTCTCAAATAATAACTACATCTTCTCATTATATTTCTTACCGGCGTGTCCTCGGCCACTTCAAATTTTACCTCCTTTATCACGTGCACAAGAGCTATTTTCAGCTCGATCAGGGCCAGGCGCATACCGATACAGATTCGGGGACCAATTCCAAATGACAGGAAAGACAACGGGTTGTACTTGTCATCGTGTCTGTAGATTATTATAAAAACAAAAAACATAACTTTGTCATGCGTTTACAACACAGTATATCGGTTTCGTTTCTTGCACAAACGTTAACATATATAACTATTTGTATTTTTAGGAGATACGCTTTCCAAGTTTCCAAATCAAGAGAGCATTCTGTGGTTCCTCTTAATCTTGCCTTCAAACGAGTAGCAAATTTTCTGTAACTAAGTCGGTGAAATCATAATTAAAAAATAAAGTAGGAGATATCATATTTTGAAATATTGGATCTTCCTTATCGCGAAACTTCAATTAAGTTTTAAAGTAAATACAGTGTGATATATTTCAATACTGCGAGCACCTGTCTGGTTTGAAGGCTTCAGGATCAGGGAAGAGCTCGGGGTCTCTGTGTAGAGAGTGCACAGGTATAAACACACAGTAGCCGGCAGGTATCGTCACTCCGCCGATAGTGATCTCCTCCTCCGCTCGCCGGTTCAAACTGGAAGTCAATTATACATTTTAGGGCAATTTTATTTCTTTGAAACGTGTCGAACAAAAGTGTATATCTTATATACCATAATTACTCGAATACATCCCAGGCTTCTAATTTATTCTGAGGATGCGGTTATGCTAAAGGAGAGTTATGCCCTTGAGGGAGGTAATGATTTGCTTTTAAAATATATATGGTTTTATATTAGGAAATGAAAGCAAACGCCCATTTTATATATTCGTTGATATTGAAATAATATCGAATAATTATCGTAAGCAGAACACCAGTTTCTAAATACCAGAAATGACCAAAATATATTTATATTGTCATTATATTGTGTTTTATCCATGTTACATATACATTTAAATGTCTTTACCAAATTCAAAATTATCCAAACATTAACATAGTTAATATAGGATGTGCTCTTTCAAATGATAATATATCAACATATATGCAACAGGAAGATTAAATTCCATATGTTCTGGAAGTGACAACTCACAAGCTGACAGGGGGGTACAGCCGGAGTGTTTCTAGAATGACGTTCTCCATGTACTTCAGCTTCCCGATATTCTCATAGTCAGGTACTTCCTGGAAGAAAAAACATTCAGAAACAGTTGTATACGTGTTTCTTTCATCAAATGTTCATCAATTGTCCGGTTTTCGTGACAAGCTGTAACTATGCATATAACTAACTAAGCACCAGGATCACAAAACAACTTGGGTGAAGACATTGTTTTCATCTTGCTAATCGTGAATTTGAAACAGCAAACTTTAACCTGTTTGAATAAATCACAGTGCAGTATTTGTTTATTGTCCATTCAAGAGAGAATTTTAACTAAAATTAAATGACATAGGCTTCGCAAATCGTCATTAGTAGCTTCTTGACCCCGAGACGGAGCTTTACCGAGACCTGACTCCCGGGACAAGCGAGGTGTTTCGTGTATATAGTTTAGTTTGGGTTGGGTTTGGTTATCTTCTTTGCGTTTCTGAATGTCACTTAGTTCAAGAGAAGAGCTTCATGCTCTTTGCTGAACTATGTTTTATATTTAGAACATGGTGGATATATATAAATAAAGAGAGTAACAAGAACTGTTAAACAGTTTTATGTTTAGTTGGCGTTGGATTACATGGGAACTGAAGACATTCTTATAACGAAAAGCTCAAATCCTTAAGTCAACAGAACATTTTGTTCTCGACGTTTTCACTGGAATCCTTACAATCAGATTAGTAACAATTGTAACAAGAGCTGCCCTTTAATCCCTTCTTACATCTCCCATGACCTCCATGACCTCTTGGTACAGTTTCTCCTGAACATCCGGGTGAGTGGCGAGACAGTACGACAGGAAGTTCAGCGTGCTCGCTGTGGTCTCGTACCCAGCCACGAAGAAGATGATTCCTTGTCCAATGAGCTCGTCAGTGCTTAAACCTAGATAGAGAATGGATTTCGATGAATCATTCATTCCCTTTGTGGTGAGTTCATCAGATTAAATGACATATAGCAGGGATTTTAAACATTGTAAAAGATACGGTTGAACACAGGAATGGGCTATCTAATGAATATCATCGACTCACCTTCATCAAATATATATCGGAACACATGCACCTTTTCGTAAATTGATTTCAATTTTGGGAAAAATAAAATATTGAAAGTACTAACGTTTCACGGAATGTGTATCGTCCCCTTGTACCGGGGTCGTGTCCTCCTGAATCTCGGCGTCCATCAACAGTTGCAGGAAGTCTGTCCGCTTCTGTATACAAGACCAGAATCCCGTGTTCATGAAGCGCACGTAAAATGACTACTCAATTGTTTACAGGTATTACTCTACACAGATTTCTATTTCATTACTACCAACATAGCCTAATTTCTATATGTCACATATGTCTATATGTCACAGGCCTGTCGTGCATATTGCTGAATTAAACGATAAATAAGCCAATACTCCCAACATAGCCGTTATTATTATTCTTTGAATGCGATGTGCACCATCCTCTCCTCCGTTGACTTTATTATATATACTGGACAAAAATAGTTAGGGATACTATGAAATAATGAAATTTTGAATAATGATGTCTTTATTAGTTGACATACTAAGGAAATGTTAATCATAAAAAAATCCTATATCCCTAACTTATTCTGTCCAGTATTTGTAATAGGCTATCCTACAAATCGTTGAATAAAATGATCATTTATATCATTTAAGACGAAATGTATCCACTAAGAAATTCAACAACACAAGTTCAACGATGTGTTCAACGTTATAGTATGATGTTTTAACATCGGGAACGTACTTCTCTTTTTTCCTGCGGATCGTTTCGTCTCTGGTCGATCATGTCCCTGATAGTTTTCACGAAGAAAGGGATGCTGCTTCTGGGAGCCAGGAACTGGGCTAGAGGTCGTATGAACCAGGCCGTGGAGGGGAACAGGGCTGAGGAGAGAAACCAGGGTCGTGTTCAAGAGAGGTTTCAAAGTAATCGCTCAATTAGCGATTAATTTTAAACCTCTCTTAAACGCGATTGCTCAATGTAGCGCTACGTAGCAAAGCGAGCGAACTTTGAGGTTTTGCACCGTGTCGTTCAGGAGAGAATGAGCGCTACTTGAGCGCTACTCGAGCGCTACATTGAGCAATCAATGAGCGATTATAAGCGCTCGCTGTTATGGAACGGAGCCCTAGAACTGGGCTAGAGGTCGGATAAACCAGGCGGTGGTGGGGAACAGGGCTGAGGGAGAGACGTTCAACATGGGTGAATTTAGCAGTCATTTCTGTATAACACATGAAAGTAAAATAAATATAGTAAAACACTGTGTTGTGTGTCATTAATGCAAGTTTACTGACTTCACTATAGTGGAACATTTTCACAAAAAGTTTATGTTAATCGTAACTTTTCCAATACAAACTAGGTGGGTGGGTGGATTGGGTGGATTTTTCAATTAGGACCGATATGGTTGATAGTTTCAATTTAACATAGTTTCCGGAATTTTCAAGTGTCAAATCTTAACACGTTTCTGAAATTCATTCCTTTACGATATGTTTCTCCGATGACTTATAACGCAACATCCACCTAGAGCACACGACTGCTACTGCATCATGTTAGGGTTAGAAGGTAACTCCAAATCTTACTTCACAATGGGTTTCTCGGCTGCATATAGGAGTTTCCCTAATGGGGACATATTGCAGAGTTGAAGTCTGCATGCATGTTCAAAAGCACCCCTAACCCTCAGTACCTGCCCGCAGGATGCATACCACAATCACCTAACCCTCAGTACCTGACCACAACAAGTATACCACAAACACCTAACCCTCAGTACCTAACCCTCAGTACCTGACCACAAGAAGTATACAACATTCACCTAACCCTCAGTACCTGACCACAAGAAGTATACCACAAACACCTGGCCCTCAGTACCTGACCACAAGAAGTATACAACATTCACCTAACCCTCAGTACCTGACCACAAGAAGCATACCACATACTTGCAATTATCAGGAAGGGGCGCCGATTGCGCGCTGGACGAAACAGCTCTTTGGCGTTGGTGACAAACGGATCATCAAAGTTGTTTTGCGAGTCCACCTTGATCCCAAAAGCTGTACTGGCAATCACATCCATAGTAAAGGCGCCGAAATATCTGCAATACCATTGTGAAGCTGTACACGCAAATATCTGCAATACCATTGTGCAGCTTTACACGCAATACAAGGGGAAGCTACACAGCGATGAGTGTTTCCTCTTTCATGTGTGTATGTGGTAATTGTGGTTCAAATCTAGAATAAAGTAATTAATTCTCATTTTTTATCAGAAATTTTCATTTTCCTCATTTTTTAAAACATCAGCATTTTAAGATTGGTTTCGTACGATCCATAAGTTGAGCTCTCAATGAGTACAAACACATTCAGCGACTCATCTCTTGAGTTGGAAACTTTGACTGGAGCCTTAAACGTAAGCTTCATCAATTGTAGATGGTACACCCATTTAAAAAAAACCCTCAATGGTCATTATAATTTCTATAGGTATAGGTATAGGTAAAATAGCCAATGATTAACAAGAGCATCTTTACAAACAGGGACTGTTCACTAATTTCAAATGATATAATTATACATCACACGAATTCCCTCACTGTTTCATGTCTAATGATGATGCTTTGTCGAACGTGCTTTTCAAGTTGGCAAGAAGGGATCTTGAACAGTCGTTTATCGCTGAGCACATCTGTTAAAAAATGACAACTCATAAAGATCAAAACATTGATTTGATCTACTGTAGACGTCGATAAACAAAACCGGAGATATACATAAAGAATGCTCGTCACTGCAAACGTTCGACTTTTTAGTGTATGCACGGGTATGTATATAGCTGAAAGGTTAGAGGAAAATACAACTTATTATTTTGGACGTAGGTAGACATGAACTATGCAAACGTTAACGAATTACTTCTAACTCTGTATTGATATTAACGTACTGATCGTAGTTTTCCGGAGCTGAAGCTGGGTGTGATGATGTTTCTCACCCTCCTCCAGGCAGCATCCTCTAGGAAAAACACCCCCAGACCGAACGGGTAGGGCAGCATCCGGAATCGCTAGGTGAGAAATATACACTTTATCAAAACACTCCTAAACACTATATAATTAAATGCATCTGTGTTATAAATACCTCAATGTGTTATATAATAAGCAATGAAATACTGGATTTATCAGTGAAATAAACAGTGTCTTTTCTTAATAATTTTCCTTGCAAGAACATACACCCACCAGTTTGTCGTATGCTCATTCCAAAAGAATCAAGACAATGGAAAATTTCCATTGGCAAAAATAATTCCATTGGAAACAAATAATATTAAAATAACTTTAACCTAAAAATGTCCAAAGATCTTATGTAAGGCATTTAAAAAATGAAATTTGTTTGTAAACTTTTTTTTGTCGTGACACTTTTATTGTCGCGACAAACTTCGGACTCGACCAGATTTCCAAAGATAAACCGGAGAACATTAACTGCATATCAAGCTACAATGATTTGATATTTAATGACACTAGCCCTGCCCCTTGACTGTGTAAAAAATAAGAGCCTTTAATACAGTTTAGATCTTATTCAACAAGTCTAGATAAACTGAATACACAAAGTATTACACATATAATCAAAAGGATGAAGGTACAGTAATGATAAAAAAAAAGTCCATGGACTTGAGTCTACTGTGACCAGTGACGGCATGGTACAATAGATGAGCCACTCGTGAAAATATAAACTTTCTACCTCTGTCGGTGAGATAAACATGATATTAGTTAAGAAAAAAACAGATATCCTCAACAGTTGTTGATATATTATATCAACAACTGTTAAAATTTAGGACATACAACCAATTATAAAAATACTGTAGTGTTACATGATGAAGAAATCTACATGCAGTTAATTATTTCATATGTGTCTATCGGTTATGAAAGAATAGATGCACACACGGTAAACGTCCCTCGAATGTCACAAACGTACTTGGTACGGTAAATTGTTACTGTATGTCTGTTCAGGGTGAATAAGGATAAGAAGCGTAACTACTTTACCTAGATACAGATTGAGGATATCGTAGCCACGGGTAAAATACGAACTTTCTACTTCGCTAGAAGAGATAAACATGATACTTGTAAAACAAGAAAAAAGTGAGCATGGCTCACATACCCCCGCCATCCGCTATCCGTCCATTTAGGATTATAGATGTGAAGGTTACTATGTTTAAAAAACAGCTTCAAGCATCATCATATTTTCAAAATATTTTAGGAACTGACTGTTATTACAAAATTTCATTCACCCAGATGTAATATTTTTCAGGTAACTTAATTTTTCCAATTAGAGCATGGCACTGGTAATTTGTACCAAGTTCAATTACAGATTCAAGGGCTTCATAACTCCGTAAAAAATAATATTTCGGAACTGGACTGTGGACTCGATGAAGAGTATCATCTGGACTACCTACATGTAAAATTTCATTCACCCAGATGTAATATTTTTCAGGTAACTTAATTTTTCCAATTAGAGCATGGCACTGGTAATTTGTACCAAGTTCAATTACAGATTCAAGGGCTTCATAACTCCGTAAAAAATAATATTTCGGAACTGGACTGTGGACTCGATGAAGAGTATCATCTGGACTACCTACATGTAAAATTTCATTCACCTAGATGTAATAGTTGCCGAGAAAACTTGTCCCCATTGGAGCATCACAGCTCTTTTGGTTCTAAGTTAAATTTCGGATTCAAGGGCAATAACTTCGTAAAAAATAATAGTTCGGTAACTGGTTTTCGAACCCGATGAAGAGTATCATCTGGACTACCTCCATATTAAATTTGATTCACCTAGATGTAATAGTTGCCGAGAAAACTTGTCCCGATTTGAGCATCACAGTTCTTTTGGTACTAAGTTACATTTCGGATTCAAGGGCAATAACTTCGTAAAAAATAATATTTCGGAACTGATTTTCGAAATCGATAAAGAGTATGGTCATGAGTACTCACAACCAAAATTTCATTCACCTAGGTTGAACAGTATGCGAGAAAACTTGTCCCAATTGAACACAATAAAACTAAGTCCAAAAAGTGACGTTTCCATGGAAACGACAAACAATTTAAATCTCAGAAAATTTAAAATTGTCTGTGCGCGATCGGAAGAACATGGTTAACAACTGTACAAAGTTTGGTTGATGTACCTTTGACGGTTTTTGAGAAAATTGACCGGACGGAAGGACGGACGGACGGACAGACGGAATGACCGAAAAACACATATTCTATATATTAAACCATCATTTCTGTGTTTTATGTTGCAATCGACTGGTAAATGTACGGCAATCTCAAGCTCCCAGCATGACGTCATAACATTGTCCCAATGACGCCACGCGATAAAGTTCATTACCACTGTAGCCTGATAGAGACTTTATTTCAGTGATAGAATCAAGTATGTCACTCTCAATTACAAAATAAATATGTTTACTTACTCTCCGGTTCCTGAAGTTATTAAAACTCTTAACCATCACTTCCTTCAGTATGTTCACATCGGATATGACGTACACCGGCTCCCGTCCCAGAAAACACCTGGCAATAAAAACATTTTACTGAGTTCTCATTTAGTGCTTCCTAAATTGATGGCTGAAATAGGATCGGAGCACTTGCACTGTCTTTATTTGGACGGTTTGAACGGCAACATTAAACGAATTAGGTGTTTTCTCTGTAAACTGTTGGTTGAAGAAAAATATTTGTGAACGTGATGAAGACATATGATAGTTGTTTACTCAGTATTATTTTACACATATGTTTTAAAAACACAAGAAAACATAAGAAAATTTAAAGTTGAAGACTTATATATGTTATTTCATTGGAATTATTCTTACCCGAAAACATTTCCAAATTGATGTTTCCAATCATGGAAGGACTCCATGAGACGCTGTAATATGAAGGAATGTTTGTAGAGATTGATAGATCACAACAATATTACCAAGTGTTTGCCACTAACATGGTAATGCCCCCCGCCGCTATATTGAGTCAAAACAAAAGTAAAATGCATTCAGCTACTTTTTTCATTTGAGCCAAAAAGTGGTTCTTCATTTATTACATAACTGGTAAAAACTATAATGATGATAACCAAGGTTTAAGACATGGGATTCTACAGTTCATGAGAAATAGCATTGACAAGAGTTTGAAAGGGTCACTAAAGTTGACTGGTGTCTGCATAATACCAAAATGAAGGATGCCAGCAGTTGTCAAAATATTGAGTGCAACGGGACTTGAGAAGAGTTTGAAAGGTGGTCAAAGTGTTATGGTAACCTTGACAATAAGACAAACTGGTGTCTGTTTAATCCCTCAATGAAGGTTGTCAGCACAACCCACGACAATGGGTGCTGTATGGTTTATGATATATCGCGTTAACAAGAATGGGACGTATACGTATGGACGCCGTAGAGTACATAAACAAATTAAGAAGAGGTATATCCATAAAGACTTACAAACCAATACAAGACGTATATACTGCATACGTAAATATATAAGCTTCGGGTCTATATTGCAAGGTTTAGTTAAACCAACTCGGGATGGATGATACGAGTATAACGTAAAGCCGATACGTCTTGAACCATCAGAATATACATGTGCTGTTTTAACTTTAGGCTGTGACTCATTTCTATAGTTTGGGATTCGACTAACTTTGTTTGATAACACGAATATAATTTAGGACGAAGCAGAACACAAATAAAGTTACTGCAAGCTCGCTTGTTCACCCAGTCTGAGTATAGCGTATTCACAGCGTTCAGTTTTTATTGCAAACACGCACTCTCGGATTACATTTTTATAATGGAAATTGGTAGAAAACATACTTTGAGAAGAATGCATTTGAATACGACTATATGACTTCATTAATTTAGTGTTTTCATCCTGCTATTCCGAACGTGCACGTGGTACAAGAACAGTCGTGGAAAAGTTTACAACTGTAGTTAACCCCGAGAACTGAATGGTATACTCACATGGCCCGTAGAGTTTCCGATGAGCGGGTACGGTTTGGGGAAAGGTATTCCTTGTTTCGTGAAGAAGTCGTATTGCCATGTTGCGTAGCTGTAATATGAAGTGATAACTATAAGTCCTCATGTCAGCTGTAATTTTAATAGTTTTCATAACAATAAGGCTGTGTAGTCTCTCAACATCTTAGTCCATAAGATAAGTATCAATTGCTTACTACGGAGATCCTGTCTTCATGTTACATATTCACGTGGTAGTTTTAACACTTGTTTAAACTTTAAGTCCGCAATTCCGACAAACGACAATATATCAGTAGAGCACAAACACACAGTCTGTTTTATGATTAATTCTGCACACAAACACACAGTCCGTTTGATGATTAATTCTGTACATAAAACATCACATAACAGTCGTAACTTCAACATTCTCTGGAGATGCGCGTATTAAAATCAAATATATACAAATGCATACTGATCATTATTCATGTACAACTGTAAAACTGACTTGAAAAAAAACCAAAAACTAATTTATGTAATTGAATTTGAATTGTTAAGCTGAAGCATGTCCAAGATCAGTAAACAAATGTATAATTTTGTAATTACATATGTAGCGCACAGTCCAGATCCATACTGATACTGCTGAATTAAAATCGGCTTCAAATACGATTGCAATATTCGCATCCGAATAGAAGGCCAGGAATTTCAGATCAAATACATTAAAAAAGCAGGTTTTTCAGGCTGTGACCCATATTTGGGGTCACAGGGTCACCAAATCTACAAGTTAGAATCCCCACTGGCTAAAGCGTTTGCACAAAATATTACAGCCTTCTAGGTATGTTTGTTCTGGAGAAAAAGATGAAAACATGATTTTAGGTCATGGCCTGTGAGGCCCTTATTTGGGGCCATAGGGTCACCAAATCTACAATGCAGAATCTCCATTGGCAAAAGACTATGCATGCAATATTACAGCCTTCTAGCCTTCGTTCTGGCCCATCAGGCCTGATGAGCTTAAAATAGTAACTAATACGTCTGATGAATTTAAAGTGAACAATAGTTATGTTAAACACGTTGTAATTACATTATCCATATCTGTATTGACCTCTTTGTTCAGTCTGCGGCCCGACTCTACCTAATCATGATAAAAGATGTTTGATAAACTGAATACACACTGACAGAAATATATGCACATCTATATATATATTAGGGCCTCCTTTCACATAGCACTAAGGGTTATTGTAGGTCGCTACATTACCTTAAGCAAGCCCTGTTTTAAGCTTTTAATTTTTAATTCTTAAAGGTACATCCATTGTGTAGTTTTGGTCACATGTGTTAAACGTTATGAATGGTGTTATTCTATCGAGAAGTACTGAATATTACCGAAAATAACCATTTTATTGATAGTAGTCGTCACCTTATACCAACGATATAAACATAAAAGTATCGATTTCTGATCGATGCAAAGCGTGTGACGCGCATTAATTAGTCAAACGTAATTTTGGAAACTTACAACAGTCAAAAGATAACGTTGGGCTGATAATGTTTAATAGGTCTTATAACTAATGTGTATATAAATGGGACTTGTAGTTTCGGTTTCTGGACATATATATATAACGATGTTGCTCGATTTTAATTGGAAGCTAGTAATTGTTATTTATTTGGCGATTGGAAATGAATATTCAAGTTGTGTGAACTGATTTGAACTGAAATCATCAAATTTCGTATAGTGGCACGTATCAAGGCCAAAATAAAATGTTATGAAACACGATGGATGCAACTTTGATAAAGGTTGCTTTGTGAAATGAGCCTACGGTCTCCAGTACGTGTGCACCCGGCATTGCACTAAGTAAGTATATGTGGTTACTAATTATCAGGTCATCGTGACCTACTATTCGAAAACATGTTCAGTCCCGTTCAATACAATCACAAGATCATTTCTCATTTAATATACGATTAATGATTGAAATTTATTTTAAACCAAGTGAACACTGACACTTCTCATCATATCACAGCACTATAATTCCATGTGTTTTAACTTCTAACTTAAGAAATAAATTTAATATATGATACAGGATTGCTTCCTGTCAATCGTATTGGAGAGATTACACTATGTTGTGAGGGTAAAGGATGCTAATGAACAATACACTGCATACTAGACACAGAGATGAGTGCAACCCGACTGCAGGTGGGCAACAACATGGCCGTGTTCAAGTTAGGTTTCAAAGTAAGCGCTCAATGAGCGATTACTTTGAAACCTCTCCTGAACGCGATTGCTCAATGTAGCGCTACGTAGCAAGGCGAGCGAACTTCAAGGACTTTGCACTATGTCGTTCAAGAGAGAAGAAGCGCTACTTTGAGCGCTACATTGAGCGATCAATAAGCAAATGAAGCGCTCGCTGTTACTGAACGGGACACATATGTACTGATCGCGTGTTTAGCAACCATATAAACATGAACGTTTTCTGAACCAAGAACGTATGAGCGAGTTCACAAAGAGTTTTGTATAAATCTGCGTCCAATGCATTTAGCAGTAAAATTGGTTTTCATTGTTATCTTAATAACTAGTTGTACCTTGTGATAATTTTTTTTAAAGGAATACCCACTACATATAAAACCTATTTTCCCATGTAAACGGCAATTTGCGGATAATAAATAAATAAATTAACACTAACAAAATATGTTTTATCTATCTTGAAGAATTTGGGATACCCTATCATTGATAATTATGCATACCCTGTCCGTTAAAGTCTCTGGAAAACATGTTTGGACACTACATATTGGTCATGTTAACTAAAATAGATGGATTAGCAATTTAAAAATATTGAGTCCAAATCATTTTTAAGTCAAATGAATATTGTTTTGATGGCAGATTCATCAATAACGTTGTCATTCATAATAGTTGTCTTATAATTAATAGCAACTTTTCACTGAATTAATCACCCTCATATATATAATGCTTTATATATAAGATAGCAGTGCTCTTAATGGTATATGTGACTAAATATTACTGTGGCATTGTACCTAAAGTGAACACAAGCAGCCACAAGCAGGTTTGCGACCTAAATCTGTGCTCTGGAATGTACAGGCCATCCCACCGCCTTACCAGTATCTCTCAATCTTATCTCTCTCCGCCTTCCAGAGTCGGTCAGCTACAGTGTGTGTGTGTCAACTATATAGCGTGCTTGGTGCTAAAGGGATATGAACAACTTTAATCAATTAATCCACCCCGGTAATTAAGAAAGTTAAAATCGGGCACACCCCTGCCATATGATTTGTATTGGTGGATACTTGAAGTGTGCAAAGTTTCTTGCTTTTAATCCGGTGTGTATATAGATTAAGGTAGAACTCTGCAGTTAGCCACTGGACTAAACTGGGTTCATTCTCTTGCGTGCAGATAACATATTAACACCTGTACAGACCCTCGCGTGTTTGTTATACAAGTGTAGGTTGTAGGCAGCAGCATGTCCTAGAAACACGACAATCTACTTTCGTTATACACAGAGGTACGTAGCAGGGTAGACTATGTAATGCACATCGACACAAAATGGACGGTTGGTGGTAATACTCACAGATAAAACAATACAACCGCCACACATCCAATGAGCACGTAAAGCGGAATGTCAACCCCGAGAATCTCCATGCCACCGACTGCACACACAATCTAATATGTATGTAAGTGTGTGCAGTTCGTCAAACCTTTGAACTGAGCATGAGCATGAGTTTCTTCTTTATTTAGATCCAGACTGTACCCAGTCTCCTGGTCAGTAGTGTACACCTATCATCCACCCTTTATAATCACTTCTAAAGGTTCAATTCATAGAACTAAGCATAGTACAACACAATGCCCTGGCTATGCCATAAAGTTACGCGGTTAATTATGCAAGATACATGCAAAACATGTACTCCAACTTCTGTCTAGTCGCTTTGAAGGTGAAGGTCATGTTAAAGCGTAAATATGACCTATTTCACCACCAGGCCCATTTGTAACCCCGGACATTGAATACAGGATTACTAGTTAGTGAGGTGTAAATGATGAGTGAATGGATGGATGAACGAATAATGAATGAATGAATGAATGAATAGATGGATAGGTGAATGAATGAATGAATGGATGGATAGGTGAATGAATGAATGAATGGATGGATAGGAGAATGAATGAATGAATGGATGGATAGGTGAATGAATGAATGAATGAATGAATGGATGAATGCATGGATGGATGGATGGATGGATGGATGAATGAAAATAGTTAATTTTAAACTTTAAACATATAAAGAAATATAGTACGTGACTAATGAATTAGCAAATATTCTATGATCAAACGATTTACGATGGTTTACATACATGTGGCTACTAGTTAATACACAATTATATTGACAAATCAGATTCACAGGAATATGTATGTCTCGTATTACAGTATAAACATTATATTCAAACAAAAGACGAATATCATTTTCCATTCACATCTTCATTGATTTGCATTTTCATAAATAAAAATTATTAAATGAATAAAATTTGAAGATTATCACATTTTGAAAGATAGTCTTATTGTTATATGAACATTTTCAACAAGTAAAATGGACGAAGAATGAAGGACCTCGACTACAAAATGCATGATCACGTGATAGTTTACACCACATAGATCATACCATACCAACTCGTGTTTAACACTACATCCAAAACATAACATGACAATATAAATCAACTAAGGTGTACGCTCTACATATCATTGTTGTTTCAACAATACCCCCAACAAGACACGAAGCTATATAAATTTACATAGATAATCGTTCTGTGCTATAGATGACGTCACGTCTGTCAGGCCGTAATCTCTTGTAAGAGAGATCTCAATATTGTATTCAGTAGAAGATCCTTCTACCCACGTACATAATTCACACAGGAAGTAAATTACATTACAGAGTTGCAAGCTGTCATACAAATGTCATCTTTAAAATAGTTTCAGATTGATATCCAATGAGTTAAGTTATCGTTTTGAATGTGATACCATTACCTCTTCATTAATATACATAGGTTTATTATGCATGATGGCAATCAAGTCATATTTTTCATACGATGCCCTAAGGTGACGTGACGCCATAGATAATGCTATGACGTCACGCTTTGTCTATGACGTTGTGCTCTAAATGCGACTTCGACGAGTGGCAAGCTCTCTTTTCAATTTCAAAGACCCCAAAGCAAGAAAAGCTTGATCTTAGTAACTACAGAACGGTATATACAGGACTATACACAGAAAGCAAAGACAAAGAGAACACATAAAATGTTAGTTAGATATAACACTTGAGCGTGTTCAGGGTTCATTTTCACGATTTGATGTTTCAACAATAACAGTTAATACTCTATTAGGTTAATTTATAATGGCCTGCAAATTTAGAAAAATGGAAAGAAACACCCAATTGCATTGACTTTGAATGTCAACATCGACAATTTCAGCGTTAATTTATTTTGTATCATACATGTTTTTATTGTGGGGTCTACTTATTATATGTGTAAACCATTGTAAACACAAGATCCTTGAATAAGCTTTTTGATTATAATACTTATTATTTAATCATTCAATCATTTCATAAGAGATTTCCTTTCCTTCAAACTGTTAAATGACAATATTAATTGAGTACAAGCAGACTGGAAATTCAACATATATTTTCAACAGCTTTCTCAATATGCCCCCAATGTAAATTAAAGTGATTGTGACTTTAAGCTGGGACATTTATGACAATCAGTAGCTTCACGATTCTTTTTAATTACCAAATATTTTACTAAACTTACAAGTTACATGAGTTAAATCTTGATTCGAGAGTAAATGACCATTTTTACAACATATTGTGATCAACAAAATCGACATTTTTTAAAGCTGTGACATTGCACAGCAACTACTTTACGGGAATCAATCAAAATCAATAGAAACAGAAAAGTATTAAACAGAGAAGTGAGAATCCATCTTGTCTGATGTAAGGCAACATTCTTCACCAGCTGTCTCCACGTTAAATGGTCCAATCCAGTTGCAAATATGACCTTTGAACCTTCTCGTTCAGGAATAGTTTGCCTTTATTGTATATTCATTTTAATAACCAAGAACTTGAAAGGAAGTTGAATCCCTCTTTATGTGTATGTATCAAACATGTTGTCCCCGAGCTGTTCCTAGAGATGACGCGTTGATTCAGTACCGTCTACAACCCTATATACAGCTCTATATACACCATGGCTACACTGTCGACAGTACCAACATCATGCTCTGGTAAATGCTGTGTTTTGCACAATAATAGGCTATTTACGGGGTGTTGAAATATCAACGTTACATTTGAAATGTTATTAACCTCATCGTATGTGTTGCTTAAATGGTGTAATGTGGGATATTCATTTTTATGATTACCTGATCGATTGAGTCTGAAAACGTCAACTTCGAATTTCAATATTTCAGGCGTACCTTTTAGATGATGAAACATGTGTAAAATTAAATATTGGGCATTGAGACTTGGGCTCGCGCAAATACAACATCGGAACTTTAATTAACTCAGCCGATACAGAAATTGTTAATTGATAAAATGTTTTTGAAAAAAATCTAAAATAACGGTACACTTTCTCTTGTTTCTGCCTTTTATGGTTAAAAGCGTATGGTATAAACCACAAGGTATATACCTCAGTCTATATATACATGTACTCATTGACTTCACATTGAAAGTATTAGGAGCATATTCTGACAAATGTTATGTTTTGACAATATTATATATGTTACTTAAGGGACGTTGAAATATTCTTCGAGAAAATGACAACATTAATTTCAATATTATAATATTAGTTTGCGACGCTCTTTCTTATTAGTTACTTAGATGGTAAACTTAATTATTTTCATATTTCGTCTCGTGCCAGGACAACGAACCTCGGACCGGTGCCTCGGCCAATAACTTTATGATTTAAATGTAGCAATTTAATATATATGTTTAATACATATATAAGAAAAAGTGTACCTTTTCTCTTTAATGCGTTTGTTATTAATCCATAATTTATCAATCTAATTAAAACAGATTAAGGTATATACATGATGCAGCTTCACAAACTGTCCCATCAATTGTCGCTACTCCGTGTGCTATATATGGGAAATTTACTATCATGCAATAACGTAAACAATCCTAAAGCGATTTTAGTCACTTTGTTGGTCTTAATGTCCTACATGTTATTGCTGACATGTGTGTTTTTGTTTATAGTTATATTTATAGCCTCTATATGTACAAATGTATATCCGTTGTGTGACAATTTAAGAAAATAGTTAGAAGAAATGGGTAATTCGAGAAGATATGTTTGTCTGTGTATTTATTCTAGAGATATATAGATCTAACATAGTCCCTAAAGTCTATTACTTAAAATGTGTAGTGAACATTATTGACATTAATGTACAAGCGGTCTATCTTTATATACCAACTCCACTTTCTATATCCCCCTCTGAGATATTTATCTTCATTCGACACATGCAAGACAGTTGTCGAACTGTTTCTAGAGAGTTGTTTCCCCGAGATAAATGGCCAACGACAGAGTATAGTACCGTGATAGAACAGTGAGGATTCAGCATAACCATCCATGTGTAAAGAATCTAATTTTCAATATTTCATAGAATATGAAATATAAATACGTTAACTTTATTGGAACTATTTGATCATCAGTAGTCTCCTTATCAATATCTGTATGGCTTTTGAAGCTACGCTGATTGGTTTCCTAATAGACAGGCACTTTGATCCTGATGCAAACTGATGTATCATTCAAACTGCAGGGGATGTTTTTACCTCGCTTCAATGACTTCACAAGAGCGTCTCATAAAACCCCCGTTACCTTCTATACCTGAGACATACGCGATGAACTTGTTCTGTTGTTCGTCCTCAACATCTGACGCCTTTGGTCAACAGATCGGGACAGTTAACCCTTGGACGGCGGTATCTTGTGTTACAGCAGGTTGTCATTAGAGTGGTTACTTTCCTATTTGCTCTTCTATCTATAGCCTGAATGATGATATACCTGTGTTTGACCCTGAAGTTGATCTTCAGCCGCGTAGGGGTTAATGCTCTCCATCGGGTTTCGTTACGCTTGAATGGCACACTCAGAGAAGTGAGAATGAAGGTGTTAAGGAAACAACATGGTCTGTACAATATCTGTCACGACATGTAGGATGTATTAAACTCTCATGTTACATGTGACCGACTCTGTGCCAGGGTTATTCTGGTGAGTTCAACTTTGTTATGCATGTTCATAAATATTGGATTTATTGTGTGAAATTGAAGAATTGGTCAAGTAGCTGAATGTGTTCAAGTGAGATTTCAAACATTAACAAATCAATCAATCAGTTAATTCTGGTACGTAGTCATAGATCTATACATAAGAATACTAGGTAAACAGAAATATGTACAATATATATATATATATATATATATATATATATATATATATATATATATATATATATATATATATACGACGTGCGTTACACTGGATCTCTCCTCACTATGAGAACACGGATAATGTATAGAGCTATATGTACTTTATAGTGTACTGAGGATAATGTATAGAGCTATATGTACTTTGTAGTGTACTGAGGATAATGTATAGAGCTATATGTACTTTGTAGTGTACTGAGGATAATGTATAGAGCTATATGTACTTTATAGTGTACTGAGGATAATGTATAGAGATTTATGTACTTTATAGTGTACTGAGGATAATGTATAGAGCTATATGTACTTTATAGTGTACTGAGGATAATGTATAGAGCTATATGTACTTTATAGTGTACTGAGGATAATGTATAGAGCTATATGTGCTTTATAGTGTACTGAGGATAATGTATAGAGCTATATGTACTTTATAGTGTACTGAGGATAATGTATAGAGCTATATGTGCTTTATAGTGTACTGAGGATAATGTATAGAGCTATATGTACTTTATAGTGTACTGAGGATAATGTATAGAGCTATATGTACTTTATAGTGTACTGAGGATAATGTATAGAGCTACATGTACTTTATAGTGTACTGAGGATAATGTATAGAGATATATGTACTTTATAGTGTACTGAGGATAATGTATAGAGCTATATGTACTTTGTAGTGTACTGAGGATAAAGTTTAGAGATATATGTACTTTATAGTGTACTGAGGATAATGTATAGAGTTATATGTACTTTGTAGTGTACTGAGGATAATGTATAGAGCTATATGTACTTTATAGTGTATTGAGGATAATGTATAGAGCTATATGTACTTTATAGTGTACTGAGGATAATGTAAAGAGCTATATGTACTTTATAGTGTACTGAGGATAATGTATAGAGCTATATGTACTTTATAGTGTACTGAGGATAATGTATAGAGCTATATGTACTTTATAGTGTACTGAGGATAATGTATAGAGCTATATGTACTTTATAGTGTACTGAGGATACTGTATAGAGCTATATGTACTTTATAGTGTACTGAGGATAATTTATAGAGCTATATGTACTTTATAGTGTACTGAGGATAATGTATAGAGCTATATGTACTTTATAGTGTACTGAGGATAATGTATAGAGCTATATGTACTTTATAGTGTACTGAGGATAATGTATAGAGCTATATGTACTTTGTAGTGTACTGAGGATAATGTATAGAGCTATGTGTACTTTATAGTGTACTGAGGATAATGTATAGAGCTATATGTACTTTATAGTGTACTGAGGATAATGTATAGCGCTATATGTACTTTATAGTGTACTGAGGATAATGTATAGAGCTATATGTACTTTATAGTGTACTGAGGATAATGTATAGAGCTATATGTACTTTATAGTGTACTGAGGATAATGTATAGAGCTATATGTACTTTATAGTGTACTGAGGATAATGTATAACGCTATATGTACTTTATAGTGTACTGAGGATAATGTATAGAGCTATATGTACTTTATAGTGAACTGAGGATAATGTATAGAGCTATATGTACTTTATAGTGAACTGAGGATAATGTATAGAGCTATATGTACTTTATAGTGTACTGAGGATAATGTATAGAGCTATATGTACTTTATAGAGTACTGAGGATAATGTATAGAGCTATATATACTTTATAGTGTACTGAGAATAATGTATAGAGCTATATGTACTTTATAGTGTACTTAGGATAATGTATAGAGCTATATGTACTTTATAGTGTACTTAGGATAATGTATAGAGCTATATGTACTTTATAGTGTACTGAGGATAATGTATAGAGATATATGTACTTTATAGTGTACTGCGTCAGAATAGAAAGTCATGAAAACTTGCTCTCCACAAATTGTGAAATAAGAAGATATCTAATACGACTTGCAGCTCGATATTGGTATGCACGGAATTGTGACAGAGTGCTGCATACAATGGTGTGTAAATTTCATTTTGATGAACATTATTTTTGTGACAATCTGGAAAATTGTGTTGTGAAGAAGATAAACATTGTGAGCGTTGACACTACCCATTGTTCTATGCGCTTGGGATATAACTGATCTAACAATGAGTGAAAGTGGAGACAATGAAGAGAGCCAGTATCTCACACAAGGTGTGAGTGAGAGTGACACAAATATATACAATGAAATTGATGACAAGCTAGGTCAACTTAATCGAGTTTCATTTGAAGAGGAACTCATACAGCTGTACAAAAATAAAGAAGATAGACTTAATGGGGTCCGATTTAGTCTATATGAAACTGCAAAGGTCAGATGTGAAAATGTACCCTATGGATACATTTCAAAACGCGTCCAAAGAGGTCATTCTAAGAAGAGTATCATCGAAAAGTATGCGTCAGATGTGTACATACTATACAGCTTTATCAACGGCGCAGTCTCCGCAGAAGTACTACAGAGGGAAGTCCTGAGCAAGCAGAAGAGCAGAAACACAGAAGAAGCTCAACAGGGAGAAGAGGATGAAGGGGAAGACATCATGACATCTCTTAAAGTGAATGATGCCATCGGATTCATTGTGTCAAAGGTAATGGAATTAAATGATAGAATATCACTGAACTCTAATGATACAAACATGAAACTGGATAGTTTACATAAGAAGTTTGATGATGATATGAGGAAAGTAATTTGTGCATTAGAAGACAGCAAACACAATCTAGTAAAAGCTGAACGAGAAATAGAACGAACGCATAATGTTGAATTGAAACTAAGATGTGACATTCAAATACTAGTTTCACAGTTAAGAGATAAAGACAGACAAATTGCGCTTCTGAAGGATGAAATGAAATCACGCATTGAGGACGTATCACGCACAACGTGTAGTATAGAAAGCAAACTGGAAAAATTCAACTTCCAATCTAGGGACACGTATCCAGTGACTAAATCATGTGACACTCACGTACCTTCAGAAAATCACCGAGATGACGCACTAACGTTTGCTGATGTAGTGAAAACGCCGGTAAAGTCACATAGACATCATGACCTGAACAGCCATGTGTCTCCCGAAATTACTATTCTTACAGACTCCACAGCAACAAAAGAAACTACACAGACAGAAATTACAAACGTGACGGGTATCTCAAAAGTAGAACGCGGAACACATGCAAATGTACAGCAAGAAACTAGAGTTGTACGATTTGATAATGAACTAGAAAGGGCATTTCATGGAACTTCCCCTAAAGTAAAACGAAAACGATATGTGTTGTCACGTGTAAGTGCTGACAAACCATTTGAAATCATTCAGGATGCCATAGTAGCCTATGCTAAGAAAAGAGATGTTCATATATCTTCATCAATCCTTCTCAAAAAGTGGGAAGGATACAACTGCACATACACTATTCGCATAAATGTAGACACTAGATCAGCAGAGAAAGTAATAGAGCCAGACTTTTGGCCAAGGAATGTGCTATGTCGAGAATGGATTCCCAAGTCACAAAGATATTAATGACTCTGAGAACAATGATACTAGTCTTAACATTTACTCTCATGTTTAGTGTAGGTACCTGGAATACTAGAGGTGTTATATATAATGGACAGCATCTTGACAAGATGTGCGAGTATTGTGACGTGGTTACACTTACGGAACATTGGCTTAATCATCAAACAGTTGCCTTTATGGATAGATATCGAGAAATGTTCCACGTTTCAGTTCAAACCAAAACCTCTCAGAATCGATATATAGGAGAAGGTGGAGTAGCTATAATATTGAGAAAACTTCAGCATAGTAGAATAGAAACATTACCATATGATAACGACTCTATGACCTGTGTCCGAATCGCTCGACCTGACTGTGTAGATTTGGCTATCATCTGCGCGCTTCTACCATCCACTAATCATAACCTTGAAACATACCGAGAAAGCCTACAAGACATATTTGATGCGGTGGATGAGATGACCAGCTCAGGATGGGTAATATTATGTGGTGACTTTAATACAGACCTTGTAAACAAGCCTAATTGTGCAAGATCAACTCTATTATCCAAATACTTATTGGATAGGAATATGGTGTCATCACACAACATTGATAATACAAGCGGACCTACTATATCATGGAGAAACAAATCGAATACACAAACATCATTGATTGACTATGTCTTCATCCCAGCCAATCTCAAATCCTCGATTCTGAAAACAGAAATTCATGATTATATACCCTATGAAGTATCTGACCACTTTCCTCTGCATGTTTCCTTTCTTGGAGACTCATTCATTTCGGGACAAAAAGAATGGTACAGACAAACACTAAAATGGGCGAAAGCTAACAGAATGGAGCTTGATATGTATCAGACAGAGGTGGATGTTCTATTGGGTAACGACCTTCCTACAACAAATAATATCGACAAAGATACCATTGAAAGCTACTGTGACTTCATTACTAGCTCCCTCCACAATGCAGCAGCACAGTTCATTCCACGAGGCTCTTTCAAATCTTATCTCAAACCCTTCTGGAAAGGCTCGAACCTTGATTTCTACCATTTCCATATGAGAGAAGCAAAACGAAAATGGAAATCAAATGGTAAACCAAGAGATAAAAATGATCCAACCTATTGTGAGTACAAAACACGGAAGTGTGACTTTCGACGACTCTATAGGCAAGCAGAAAAACAATGGCATAAAGATAAATATATTGACATTACAAATGCCAGTGAAGTCGATATAGGTGAGTTCTATAGAACTGTAAGACGACAACGAAGACAAAAAGTGTCAGTCACAAAACTGGAATACGACGGGCAAACAGAAGTTACATCCTCATCAATTTGTGAACTATGGGCAAACTACTATGAACAGCTACTATCCCCCCTGGAGAGCCCTGATTTTGACCAACAATTCAGAGAGGAAATAAACCATCGAAAAGGCCAGATATCGTCTTTGAATATCCCAGACACAGACCCGATATTACAAGAGGATTTCACACATAAAGAGGTTCATAGTGTTATCAAACAGTTGAAGTTGAGAAAAGCACCGGGACCAGATTACATAACCAATGAACACATCACACACGGCGGAAATCTACTTTACAGACATCTGACCAATCTCTTCAACATGATAAGGCTACTCTGCTATACCCCAAACTGCTTCAGGACTGGTACAATTATTGCCCTGTACAAAGGCAACAACAAGGTGAAATCCGACCCCTCTAACTACAGAGGCATCACTTTGACATCAGCAATGTCAAATATATTTGAAAAGGTACTGCTAAATCGTATAGAAAACTACCTACAAAGTATTCATGTGGAGTTTCCTCATAGACTGCAATGCGGTTTTCGAAAAGGGTATGGTGCCTCAGTGTCAACCTTCATCATAAAAGAAATAATCTCTCAGTACACACAGAAAAGATCCAACGTTTATAGTGCTTTTTTACACAATGAGAAAGCCTTCGATCGCATCTGGCATAATGGACTATTAGTAAAGCTATTTGATCTTGGAATTCACGGCCGGGTGTGGCAGCTTGTAAATCAGAGTTATAAACACTCGTGTGCAAATATCCTCCATGACGGATGTACAAGCAGAAAATTCAACATAAGACAGGGTGTAGGCCAAGGGAGAGTACTCTCTGCTTTCATGTTCCTGGTCTACATCAATGACCTCATCAAAGAACTGGATATGATGTCAAAAGGTCTTGTTCTTGGAGATGAGCATATCCCCAGTACACTTCTAGCAGATGACACAACACTGCTCAGCCCTCAGCCAAACGGTTTACAGGTCATGTTAAACACCCTACAGGCCTATGCTACTAAATGGCGTCTCACATACAATGCAGATAAAAGCTGTGTGATCGTTTTCAAAGGAGGACACTCAGTTGATACAAATTTGGCATTTACGCTTGGAAAAAAGACTCTTCCTATAGCAACAAACACCATATATGCTGGATCATTAATATGTAACAAAATTCAAGCAGAGAGAACAGGGCGCTCCTGTGCAAAGGCAAGAAAATTAATATACTCATTAAAAGACATTGGCTTAAAAGCTGGTGGCATTAGTCCTATGGGATGTGTCAAAATATGGTGTAGAGTAATTCTACCCTGTGCATTCTATGCCTGTGAATTCTGGACAAACATCACTGAAACAGAATATAAATCCATGGACATTATCCAAAGAAAGTTTTCCAGAATAGTACAAAACTTTCATAAACGGTCATCAACGCTGTAAACCGTGCAAAGCTTAGGTCTGTGGTCAATGCATGGAACCATTGACAGACTCAAACTCATGCTGTTCGGCCGTCTATGTCGAACTGATATTGGAAGCATCCATAAAAGGGTGTTTTTATTCAGAATAGGACAATATGTTGTGAATAACATTTCCAACAATTGCTTGACCCATGAACTACTTCAAATAGTACATAAGTACGATCTATGGACATCAGTAACTGCATTCATGACGACTGGTTACTTTCCAGATAAACTAGAATGGAAAAACACTATAAATAGAAAAATAGCAGAGACGGAACATTACAACTGGACACGTATGCTCAATCAGACACCAGAAATGAGCAGATATGCCAGTATCCACAGTGCTTTAGCGCCACATAGACTATGGGGAATGTGTGAGCTGTACCCGATTTCTACCAGAAGTGTCCACAGTCTCGTAAAACTTGGTATACTGCCTGTTGTAGGTGGCGTGTGTCTACACTGTGACTCTGAGTGTGACGATGTAGTGAAACACCAACTGCTACACTGCTGCTCTATACTTTCTAAGCGTAATGCATTATTTGAACGTTTATTCGACAACATGACTCTCGAAAACTATATGAAATTAGAAGACTGTGATGATGAAGAACTTACGATTACTACCATGCTTGGTGGAATCACACCACTCATAGAAAACCTATCGCTTCATGAGTGGGCTGTATTTATTGACATTACAGCACGATGCGTCAGTTCCTGGAACCTGCAAGCTTTATTATATTTGTAAATCTCTTTGTGAAATATCTCATGTACATGTACATAATGTCAATTTAATCTTTTGAAATGTTTGTTATGTAACTCTTCATCATAATGGAGGAAATAAAGATCATTCATTCATTCATAGTGTACTGAGGATAATGTATAGAGCTATATGTACTTTGTAGTGTACTGAGGATAATGTATAGAGCTATATGTACTTATAGTGTACTGAGGATAATGTATAGAGCTATATGTACTTCATAGTGTACTGGGGATAATGTATAGAGCTATATGTACTTTATAGTGTACTGAGGATAATGTATAGAGCTATATGTACTTTATAGTGTACTGAGGATAATGTATAGAGCTATATGTACTTTATAGTGTACTGAGGATAATGTATAGAGCTATATGTACTTTATAGTGTACTGAGGATAATGTATAGAGCTATATGTACTTTATAGTGTACTGAGGATAATGTATAGAGCTATGTGTACTTTATAGTGTACTGAGGATAATGTATAGAGATATATGTACTTTATAGTGTACTGAGGATAATGTATAGCGCTATATGTACTTTATAGTGTACTGAGGATAATGTATAGAGCTATATGTACTTTATAGTGTACTGGGGATAATGTATAGAGCTATATGTACTTTATAGTGTACTGAGGATAATGTATAGAGTTATATGTACTTTATAGTGTACTGAGGATAATGTATAGAGATATATGTACTTTATAGTGTACTGAGGATAATGTATAGAGCTATATGTACTTTATAGTGTACTGAGGATAATGTATAGAGCTATATGTACTTTATAGTGTACTGAGGATAATGTATAGAGCTATATGTACTTTATAGTGTACTGAGGATAATGTATAGAGCTATATGTACTTTATATTGTACTGAGGATAATGTATAGAGCTATATGTACTTTATAGTGTACTGAGGATAATGTATAATGCTATATGCACTTTATAGTGTACTGAGGATAATGTATAGAGCTATATGTACTTTATAGTGTACTGGGGATAATGTATAGAGCTATATGTACTTTATAGTGTACTGAGGATAATGTATAGAGCTATATGTACTTTATAGTGTACTGAGGATAATGTATAGAGCTATATGTACTTTATAGTGTACTGAGGATAATGTATAGAGATATATGTACTTTATAGTGTACTGAGGATAATGTATAGCGCTATATGTACTTTATAGTGTACTGAGGATAATGTATAGAGCTATATGTACTTTATAGTGTACTGGGGATAATGTATAGAGCTATATGTACTTTATAGTGTACTGAGGATAATGTATAGAGCTATATGTACTTTATAGTGTACTGAGGATAATGTATAGAGATATATGTACTTTATAGTGTACTGAGGATAATGTATAGAGCTATATGTACTTTATAGTGTACTGAGGATAATGTATAGAGCTATATGTACTTTATAGTGTACTGAGGATAATGTATAGAGCTATATGTACTTTATAGTGTACTGAGGATAATGTATAGAGCTATATGTACTTTATAGTGTACTGAGGATAATGTATAGAGCTATATGTACTTTATAGTGTACTGAGGATAATGTATAACGCTATATGTACTTTATAGTGTACTGAGGATAATGTATAGAGCTATATGTACTTCATAGTGTACTGGGGATAATGTATAGAGCTATATGTACTTTATAGTGTACTGAGGATAATGTATAGAGCTATATGTACTTTATAGTGAACTGAGGATAATGTATAGAGCTATATGTACTTTATAGTGTACTGAGGATAATGTATAGAGCTATATGTACTTTATAGTGTACTGAGGATAATGTATAAAGCTATATGTACTTTATAGTGTACTGAGGATAATGTATAGAGCTATATGTACTTTATAGTGAACTGAGGATAATGTATAGAGCTATATGTACTTTATAGTGTACTGAGGATAATGTATAGAACTATATGTACTTTATAGTGTACTGAGGATAATGTATAGAGCTATATGTACTTTATAGAGTACTGAGGATAATGTATAGAGCTATATATACTTTATAGTGTACTGAGAATAATGTATAGAGCTATATGTACTTTATAGTGTACTTAGGATAATGTATAGAGCTATATGTACTTTATAGTGTACTGAGGATAATGTATAGAGATATATGTACTTTATAGTGTAATGAGGATAATGTATAGAGCTATATGTACTTTGTAGTGTACTGAGGATAATGTATAGAGCTATATGTACTTATAGTGTACTGAGGATAATGTATAGAGCTATATGTACTTCATAGTGTACTTGGGATAATGTATAGAGCTATATGTACTTTATAGTGTACTGAGGATAATGTATAGAGCTATATGTACTTTATAGTGTACTGAGGATAATGTATAAAGCTATATGTACTTTGTAGTGTACTGAGGATAATGTATAGAACTATATGTACTTTATAGTGTACTGAGGATAATGTATAGAGCTATATGTACTTTATAGTGTACTGAGGATAATGTATAGAGCTATATGTACTTTATAGTGTACTGAGGATAATGTATAGAGCTATATGTACTTTATAGTGTACTGAGGATAATGTATAGAGCTATGTGTACTTTATAGTGTACTGAGGATAATGTATAGAGATATATGTACTTTATAGTGTACTGAGGATAATGTATAGCGCTATATGTACTTTATAGTGTACTGAGGATAATGTATAGAGCTATATGTACTTTATAGTGTACTGGGGATAATTTATAGAGCTATATGTACTTTATAGTGTACTGAGGATAATGTATAGAGCTATGTGTACTTTATAGTGTACTGAGGATAATGTATAGAGATATATGTACTTTATAGTGTACTGAGGATAATGTATAGCGCTATATGTACTTTATAGTGTACTGAGGATAATGTATAGAGCTATATGTACTTTATAGTGTACTTGGGATAATGTATAGAGCTATATGTACTTTATAGTGTACTGAGGATAATGTATAGAGCTATATGTACTTTATAGTGTACTGAGGATAATGTATAGAGATATATGTACTTTATAGTGTACTGAGGATAATGTATAGAGCTATATGTACTTTATAGTGTACTGAGGATAATGTATAAAGCTATATGTACTTTATAGTGTACTGAGGATAATGTATAGAGCTATATGTACTTTATAGTGTACTGAGGATAATGTATAGAGCTATATGTACTTTATAGTGTACTGAGGATAATGTATAGAGCTATATGTACTTTATAGTGTACTGAGGATAATGTATAATGCTATATGCACTTTATAGTGTACTGAGGATAATGTATAGAGCTATATGTACTTTATAGTGTACTGGGGATAATGTATAGAGCTATATGTACTTTATAGTGTACTGAGGATAATGTATAGAGCTATATGTACTTTATAGTGAACTGAGGATAATGTATAGAGCTATATGTACTTTATAGTGTACTGAGGATAATGTATAGAACTATATGTACTTTATAGTGTACTGAGGATAATGTATAGAGCTATATGTACTTTATAGAGTACTGAGGATAATGTATAGAGCTATATATACTTTATAGTGTACTGAGAATAATGTATAGAGCTATATGTACTTTATAGTGTACTTAGGATAATGGATAGAGCTATATGTACTTTATAGTGTACTGAGGATAATGTATAGAGATATATGTACTTTATAGTGTACTGAGGATAATGTATAGAGCTATATGTACTTTGTAGTGTACTGAGGATAATGTATAGAGCTATATGTACTTATAGTGTACTGAGGATAATGTATAGAGCTATATGTACTTTATAGTGAACTGAGGATAATGTATAGAGCTATATGTACTTTATAGTGTACTGAGGATAATGTATAGAACTATATGTACTTTATAGTGTACTGAGGATAATGTATAGAGCTATATGTACTTTATAGAGTACTGAGGATAATGTATAGAGCTATATATACTTTATAGTGTACTGAGAATAATGTATAGAGCTATATGTACTTTATAGTGTACTTAGGATAATGTATAGAGCTATATGTACTTTATAGTGTACTGAGGATAATGTATAGAGATATATGTACTTTATAGTGTAATGAGGATAATGTATAGAGCTATATGTACTTTGTAGTGTACTGAGGATAATGTATAGAGCTATATGTACTTATAGTGTACTGAGGATAATGTATAGAGCTATATGTACTTCATAGTGTACTTGGGATAATGTATAGAGCTATATGTACTTTATAGTGTACTGAGGATAATGTATAGAGATATATGTACTTTATAGTGTAATGAGGATAATGTATAGAGCTATATGTACTTTGTAGTGTACTGAGGATAATGTATAGAGCTATATGTACTTTATAGTGTACTGAGGATAATGTATAGAGATATATGTACTTTATAGTGTACTGAGGATAATGTATAGCGCTATATGTACTTTATAGTGTACTGAGGATAATGTATAGAGCTATATGTACTTTATAGTGTACTGGGGATAATTTATAGAGCTATATGTACTTTATAGTGTACTGAGGATAATGTATAGAGCTATGTGTACTTTATAGTGTACTGAGGATAATGTATAGAGATATATGTACTTTATAGTGTACTGAGGATAATGTATAGCGCTATATGTACTTTATAGTGTACTGAGGATAATGTATAGAGCTATATGTACTTTATAGTGTACTTGGGATAATGTATAGAGCTATATGTACTTTATAGTGTACTGAGGATAATGTATAGAGCTATATGTACTTTATAGTGTACTGAGGATAATGTATAGAGATATATGTACTTTATAGTGTACTGAGGATAATGTATAGAGCTATATGTACTTTATAGTATACTGAGGATAATGTATAAAGCTATATGTACTTTATAGTGTACTGAGGATAATGTATAGAGCTATATGTACTTTATAGTGTACTGAGGATAATGTATAGAGCTATATGTACTTTATAGTGTACTGAGGATAATGTATAGAGCTATATGTACTTTATAGTGTACTGAGGATAATGTATAATGCTATATGCACTTTATAGTGTACTGAGGATAATGTATAGAGCTATATGTACTTTATAGTGTACTGGGGATAATGTATAGAGCTATATGTACTTTATAGTGTACTGAGGATAATGTATAGAGCTATATGTACTTTATAGTGAACTGAGGATAATGTATAGAGCTATATGTACTTTATAGTGTACTGAGGATAATGTATAGAACTATATGTACTTTATAGTGTACTGAGGATAATGTATAGAGCTATATGTACTTTATAGAGTACTGAGGATAATGTATAGAGCTATATATACTTTATAGTGTACTGAGAATAATGTATAGAGCTATATGTACTTTATAGTGTACTTAGGATAATGGATAGAGCTATATGTACTTTATAGTGTACTGAGGATAATGTATAGAGATATATGTACTTTATAGTGTACTGAGGATAATGTATAGAGCTATATGTACTTTGTAGTGTACTGAGGATAATGTATAGAGCTATATGTACTTATAGTGTACTGAGGATAATGTATAGAGCTATATGTACTTCATAGTGTACTTGGGATAATGTATAGAGCTATATGTACTTTATAGTGTACTGAGGATAATGTATAGAGCTATATGTACTTTATAGTGTACTGAGGATAATGTATAAAGCTATATGTACTTTGTAGTGTACTGAGGATAATGTATAGAACTATATGTACTTTATAGTGTACTGAGGATAATGTATAGAGCTATATGTACTTTATAGTGTACTGAGGATAATGTATAGAGCTATATGTACTTTATAGTGTACTGAGGATAATGTATAGAGCTATATGTACTTTATAGTGTACTGAGGATAATGTATAGAGCTATGTGTACTTTATAGTGTACTGGGGATAATGTATAGAGCTATATGTACTTTATAGTGTACTGAGGATAATGTATAGCGCTATATGTACTTTATAGTGTACTGAGGATAATGTATAGAGCTATATGTACTTTATAGTGTACTGGGGATAATTTATAGAGCTATATGTACTTTATAGTGTACTGAGGATAATGTATAGAGCTATATGTACTTTATAGAGTACTGAGTATAATGTATAGAGCTATATATACTTTATAGTGTACTGAGAATAATGTATAGAGCTATATGTACTTTATAGTGTACTTAGGATAATGTATAGAGCTATATGTACTTTATAGTGTACTGAGGATAATGTATAGAGATATATGTACTTTATAGTGTACTGAGGATAATGTATAGAGCTATATGTACTTTTTAGTGTACTGAGGATAATGTATAGAGCTATATGTACTTATAGTGTACTGAGGATAATGTATAGAGCTATATGTACTTCATAGTGTACTTGGGATAATGTATAGAGCTATATGTACTTTATAGTGTACTGAAGATAATGTATAGAGCTATATGTACTTTATAGTGTACTGAGGATAATGTATAAAGCTATATGTACTTTGTAGTGTACTGAGGATAATGTATAGAACTATATGTACTTTATAGTGTACTGAGGATAATGTATAGAGCTATATGTACTTTATAGTGTACTGAGGATAATGTATAGAGCTATATGTACTTTATAGTGTACTGAGGATAATGTATAGAGCTATGTGCACTTTATAGTGTACTGAGGATAATGTATAGAGCTATGTGTACTTTATAGTGTACTGAGGATAATGTATAGAGCTATATGTACTTTATAGTGTACTGAGGATAATGTATAGCGCTATATGTACTTTATAGTGTACTGAGGATAATGTATAGAGCTATATGTACTTTATAGTGTACTGGGGATAATTAATAGAGCTATATGTACTTTATAGTGTACTGAGGATAATGTATAGAGCTATATGTACTTTATAGTGTACTGTGGATAATGTATAGAGATATATGTACTTTACAGTGTACTGAGGATATTGTATAGAGCTATATGTACTTTATAGTGTACTGAGGATAATGTATAGAGCTATATGTACTTTATAGTGTACTGAGGATAATGTATAGAGCTATATGTACTTTATAGTGTACTGAGGATAATGTATAGAGCTATATGTACTTTATAGTGTACTGAGGATAATGTATAGAGCTATATGTACTTGATAGTGTACTGAGGATAATGTATAACGCTATATGTACTTTATAGTGTACTGAGGATAATGTATAGAGCTATATGTACTTTATAGTTGATGGGGATAATGTATAGAGCTATATGTACTTTATAGTGTACTGAGGATAATGTATAGAGCTATATGTACTTTATAGTGTACTGAGGATAATGTATAGAGATATATGTACTTTATAGTGTACTGAGGATAATGTATAGAGCTATATGTACTTTATAGTGTACTGAGGATAATGTATAGAGCTATATGTACTTTATAGTGTACTGAGGATAATGTATAGAGCTATATGTACTTTATAGTGTACTGAGGATAATGTATAGAGCTATATGTACTTTATAGTGTACTGAGGATAATGTATAGAGCTATATGTACTTTATAGTGTACTGAGGATAATGTATAACGCTATATGTACTTTATAGTGTACTGAGGATAATGTATAGAGCTATATGTACTTTATAGTGTACTGGGGATAATGTATAGAGCTATATGTACTTTATAGTGTACTGAGGATAATGTATAGAGCTATATGTACTTTATAGTGAACTGAGGATAATGTATAGAGCTATATGTACTTTGTAGTGTACTGAGGATAATGTATAGAGCTATATGTACTTTGTAGTGTACTGAGGATAATGTATAGAGCTATATGTACTTTATAGTGTACTGATGATAATGTATAGAGCTATATGTACTTTATAGTGAACTGAGGATAATGTATAGAGCTATATGTACTTTATAGTGAACTGAGGATAATGTATAGAGCTATATGTACTTTATAGTGAACTGAGGATAATGTATAGAGCTATATGTACTTTATAGTGTACTGAGGATAATGTATAGAGATATATGTACTTTATAGTGTACTGGGGATAATGTATAGAGCTATATGTACTTTGTAGTGTACTGAGGATAATGTATAGAGATATATGTACTTTATAGTGTACTGAGGATAATATATAGAGCTATATGTACTTTGTAGTGTACTGAGGATAATGTATAGAGCTATATGTACTTTATAGTGTACTGAGGATAATGTATAGAGCTATGTGTACTTTATAGTGTACTGAGGATAATGTATAGAGATATATGTACTTTATAGTTGATGGGGATAATGTATAGAGCTATATGTACTTTATAGTGTACTGAGGATAATGTATAGAGCTATATGTACTTTATAGTGTACTGAGGATAATGTATAGAGATATATGTACTTTATAGTGTACTGAGGATAATGTATAGAGCTATATGTACTTTATAGTGTACTGAGGATAATGTATAGAGCTATATGTACTTTATAGTGTACTGAGGATAATGTATAGAGCTATATGTACTTTATAGTGTACTGGGGATAATGTATAGAGCTATATGTACTTTATAGTGTACTGAGGATAATGTATAGAGCTATATGTACTTTATAGTATACTGAGGATAATGTATAACGCTATATGTACTTTATAGTGTACTGAGGATAATGTATAGAGCTATATGTACTTTATAGTGTACTGGGGATAATGTATAGAGCTATATGTACTTTATAGTGTACTGAGGATAATGTATAGAGCTATATGTACTTTATAGTGAACTGAGGATAATGTATAGAGCTATATGTACTTTGTAGTGTACTGAGGATAATGTATAGAGCTATATGTACTTTGTAGTGTACTGAGGATAATGTATAGAGCTATATGTACTTTATAGTGTACTGAGGATAATGTTTAGAGCTATATGTACTTTATAGTGAACTGAGGATAATGTATAGAGCTATATGTACTTTATAGTGAACTGAGGATAATGTATAGAGCTATATGTACTTTATAGTTAACTGAGGATAATGTATAGAGGTATATGTACTTTATAGTGTACTGAGGATAATGTATAGAGATATATGTACTTTATAGTGTACTGGGGATAATGTATAGAGCTATATGTACTTTGTAGTGTACTGAGGATAATGTATAGAGATATATGTACTTTATAGTGTACTGAGGATAATATATAGAGCTATATGTACTTTGTAGTGTACTGAGGATAATGTATAGAGCTATATGTACTTTATAGTGTACTGAGGATAATGTATAGAGCTATGTGTACTTTATAGTGTACTGAGGATAATGTATAGAGATATATGTACTTTATAGTGTACTGAGGATAATGTATAGCGCTATATGTACTTTATAGTGTACTGAGGATAATGTATAGAGCTATATGTACTTTATAGTGTACTGGGGATAATGTATAGAGCTATATGTACTTTATAGTGTACTGAGGATAATGTATAGAGCTATTTGTACTTTATAGTGTACTGAGGATAATGTATAGAGATATATGTACTTTATAGTGTACTGAGGATAATGTATAGAGCTATATGTACTTTATAGTGTACTGAGGATAATGTATAGAGCTATATGTACTTTATAGTGTACTGAGGATAATGTATAGAGCTATATGTACTTTATAGTGTACTGAGGATAATGTATAGAGCTATATGTACTTTATAGTGTACTGAGGATAATGTATAGAGCTATATGTACTTTATAGTGTACTGAGGATAATGTATAACGCTATATGTACTTTATAGTGTACTGAGGATAATGTATAGAGCTATATGTACTTTATAGTGTACTGGGGATAATGTATAGAGCTATATGTACTTTATAGTGTACTGAGGATAATGTATAGAGCTATATGTACTTTATAGTGTACTGAGGATAATGTATAGAGCTATGTGTACTTTATAGTGTACTGAGGATAATGTATAGAGATATATGTACTTTATAGTGTACTGGGGATAATGTATAGAGCTATATGTACTTTGTAGTGTACTGAGGATAATGTATAGAGCTATATGTACTTTATAGTGTACTGAGGATAATGTATAGAGCTATGTGTACTTTATAGTGTACTGAGGATAATGTATAGAGATATATGTACTTTATAGTTGATGGGGATAATGTATAGAGCTATATGTACTTTATAGTGTACTGAGGATAATGTATAGAGCTATATGTACTTTATAGTGTACTGAGGATAATGTATAGAGCTATATGTACTTTATAGTGAACTGAGGATAATGTATAGAGCTATATGTACTTTATAGTGAACTGAGGATAATGTATAGAGCTATATGTACTTTATAGTGAACTGAGGATAATGTATAGAGCTATATGTACTTTATAGTGTACTGAGGATAATGTATAGAGATATATGTACTTTATAGTGTACTGGGGATAATGTATAGAGCTATATGTACTTTGTAGTGTACTGAGGATAATGTATAGAGATATATGTACTTTATAGTGTACTGAGGATAATATATAGAGCTATGTGTACTTTGTAGTGTACTGAGGATAATGTATAGAGCTATATGTACTTTATAGTGTACTGAGGATAATGTATAGAGCTATGTGTACTTTATAGTGTACTGAGGATAATGTATAGAGATATATGTACTTTATAGTTGATGGGGATAATGTATAGAGCTATATGTACTTTATAGTGTACTGAGGATAATGTATAGAGCTATATGTACTTTATAGTGTACTGAGGAAAATGTATAGAGATATATGTACTTTATAGTGTACTGAGGATAATGTATAGAGCTATATGTACTTTATAGTGTACTGAGGATAATGTATAACGCTATATGTACTTTATAGTGTACTGAGGATAATGTATAGAGCTATATGTACTTTATAGTGTACTGGGGATAATGTATAGAGCTATATGTACTTTATAGTGTACTGAGGATAATGTATAGAGCTATATGTACTTTATAGTGAACTGAGGATAATGTATAGAGCTATATGTACTTTGTAGTGTACTGAGGATAATGTATAGAGCTATATGTACTTTGTAGTGTACTGAGGATAATGTATAGAGCTATATGTACTTTATAGTGTACTGAGGATAATGTATAGAGCTATATGTACTTTATAGTGAACTGAGGATAATGTATAGAGCTATATGTACTTTATAGTGAACTGAGGATAATGTATAGAGCTATATGTACTTTATAGTGAACTGAGGATAATGTATAGAGCTATATGTACTTTATAGTGTACTGAGGATAATGTATAGAGATATATGTACTTTATAGTGTACTGGGGATAATGTATAGAGCTATATGTACTTTGTAGTGTACTGAGGATAATGTATAGAGATATATGTACTTTATAGTGTACTGAGGATAATATATAGAGCTATATGTACTTTGTAGTGTACTGAGGATAATGTATAGAGCTATATGTACTTTATAGTGTACTGAGGATAATGTATAGAGCTATGTGTACTTTATAGTGTACTGAGGATAATGTATAGCGCTATATGTACTTTATAGTGTACTGAGGATAATGTATAGAGCTATATGTACTTTATAGTGTACTGGGGATAATGTATAGAGCTATATGTACTTTATAGTGTACTGAGGATAATGTATAGAGCTATTTGTACTTTATAGTGTACTGAGGATAATGTATAGAGCTATTTGTACTTTATAGTGTACTGAGGATAATGTATAGAGATATATGTACTTTATAGTGTACTGAGGATAATGTATAGAGCTATATGTACTTTATAGTGTACTGAGGATAATGTATAGAGCTATATGTACTTTATAGTGTACTGAGGATAATGTATAGAGCTATATGTACTTTATAGTGTACTGAGGATAATGTATAGAGCTATATGTACTTTATAGTGTACAGAGGATAATGTATAGAGCTATATGTACTTTATAGTGTACTGAGGATAATGTATAACGCTATATGTACTTTATAGTGTACTGAGGATAATGTATAGAGCTATATGTACTTTATAGTGTACTGGGGATAATGTATAGAGCTATATGTACTTTATAGTGTACTGAGGATAATGTATAGAGCTATATGTACTTTATAGTGAACTGAGGATAATGTATAGAGCTATATGTACTTTATAGTGTACTGAGGATAATGTATAGAACTATATGTACTTTATAGTGTACTGAGGATAATGTATAGAGCTATATGTACTTTATAGAGTACTGAGGATAATGTATAGAGCTATATATACTTTATAGTGTACTGAGTATAATGTATAGAGCTATATGTACTTTATAGTGTACTTAGGATAATGTATAGAGCTATCTGTACTTTATAGTGTACTGAGGATAATGTATAGAGCTATATGTACTTTATAGTGTACTGAGGATAATGTATAGAGCTATATGTACTTTGTAGTGTACTGAGGATAATGTATAGAACTATATGTACTTTATAGTGTACTGAGGATAATGTATAGAGCTATATGTACTTTATAGTGTACTGAGGATAATGTATAGAGCTATATGTACTTTATAGTGTACTGAGGATAATGTATAGAGCTATATGTACTTTATAGTGTACTGAGGATAATGTATAGAGCTATGTGTACTTTATAGTGTACTGAGGATAATGTATAGAGATATATGTACTTTATAGTGTACTGAGGATAATGTATAGCGCTATATGTACTTTATAGTGTACTGAGGATAATGTATAGAGCTATATGTACTTTATAGTGTACTGGGGATAATGTATAGAGCTATATGTACTTTATAGTGTACTGAGGATAATGTATAGAGCTATATGTACTTTATAGTGTACTGAGGATAATGTATAGAGCTATATGTACTTTATAGTGAACTGAGGATAATGTATAGAGCTATATGTACTTTATAGTGAACTGAGGATAATGTATAGAGCTATATGTACTTTATGGTGTACTGAGGATAATGTATAGAGCTATATGTACTTTATAGTGTACTGAGGATAATGTATAGAGCTATATGTACTTTATAGTGTCCTGAGGATAATGTATAGAGCTATATGTACTTTATAGTGTACTGAGGATAATGTATAGAGCTATATGTACTTTATAGTGTACTGGGGATAATGTATAGAGCTATATGTACTTTGTAGTGTACTGAGGATAATGTATAGAACTATATGTACTTTATAGTGTACTGAGGATAATGTATAGAACTATATGTACTTTATAGTGTACTGAGGATAATGTATAGAGCGATATGGACTTTATAGAGTACTGAGGATAATGTATAGAGCTATATATACTTTATAGTGTACTGAGAATAATGTATAGAGCTATATGTACTTTATAGTGTACTTAGGATAATGTATAGAGCTATATGTACTTTGTAGTGTACTGAGGATAATGTATAGAGCTATATGTACTTATAGTGTACTGAGGATAATGTATAGAGCTATATGTACTTTATAGTGTACTGAGGATAATGTATAGAGCTATATGTACTTTATAGTGTACTGAGGATAATGTATAGAGCTATATGTACTTTATAGTGTACTAAGGATAATGTATAGAGCTATATGTACTTTATAGTGTACTGAGGATAATGTATAGAGCTATATGTACTTTGTAGTGTACTGAGGATAATGTATAGAGCTATATGTACTTATTGTGTACTGAGGATAATGTATAGAGCTATATGTACTTTATAGTGTACTGAGGATAATGTATAGAGCTATATGTACTTTATAGTGTACTGAGGATAATGTATAGAGATATATGTACTTTATAGTGTACTGAGGATAATGTATAGAGCTATGTGTACTTTATAGTGTACTGAGGATAATGTATAGAGCTATGTGTACTTTATAGTGTACTGAGGATAATGTATAGAGCTATATGTACTTTGTAGTGTACTGAGGATAATGTATAGAGCTATATGTACTTTATAGTGTACTGAGGATAATGTATAGAACTATATGTACTTTATAGTGTACTGAGGATAATGTATAGAGCTATATGTACTTTATAGTGTACTGAGGATAATGTATAGAGCTATATGTACTTTATAGTGTACTGAGGATAATGTATAGAGCTATATGTACTTTATAGTGTACTGAGGATAATGTATAGAGCTATATGTGCTTTATAGTGTACTGAGGATAATGTATAGAGCTATATGTACTTTATAGAGTACTGAGGATAATGTATAGAGCTATATGTACTTTATAGTGTACTGAGGATAATGTATAGAGCTATATGTACTTTATAGTGTACTGAGGATAATGTATAGAGCTATATGTACTTTATAGTGTACTGAGGATAATGTATAGAGCTATCTGTACTTTATAGTGTACTGAGGATAATGTATAGAACTATATGTACTTTTTAGTGTACTGAGGATAATGTATAGAGCTATATGTACTTTATAGTGTACTGAGGATAATGTATAGAGCTATATGTACTTTATAGTGTACTGAGGATAATGTATAGAGCTATATGTACTTTATAGTGTACTGGGGATAATGTATAGAGCTATATGTACTTTATAGTGTACTGAGGATAATGTATAGAGCTATATGTACTTTATAGTGTACTGAGGATAATGTATAGAGCTATATGTACTTTATAGTGTACTGAGGAGGGTGTGCAGGAGATTATCGAAAACAACAAGTCTTGCAGTATTGGTTTGTGATTTCAGGTATTGTGGAGGGTATACACAATGGCATATAGTCTTAGAATTTTTATAAACATGTACAGGACAAACAAATGAAAAGGGTAATTTAGTATAAAACGATGAACAGAGCCTCGGTTTTTGTTATTATAGAACATAAATGAGTATACATATATGAATATCCTCCTCGATTGATAGGTACATCGTGTAGACCAAGTCTCAACTCATGAAATCACCTAGAAGATATTTAAAACTGTGAAAACAAGCATATCGTCAACGTCTATGTAAAGATGGCTGCCAGTCTTGTTTAAAGATGTCGATAGTCTCGGTACATTCTTGTTTGATGAATGGGTTGCCTGTCAACAATCCCACTGCCGTGTTTAAACAACAAACTTATGAATACCAGTTGCCCAATTAAGTTTATCAATATTACCAAGATGGAAGGCAATGCAGCATTCATCATGTTACCTCGGGTAAACATACAAACATACAAACATACAACACTCTTTTACAGGCTAAAATGTATATAAACTATATAAGTATATGTATAAAACGATTTATTTAAGAAATAGAAGACGAGTTGGCGTGCTTTATCGTTGAATAAAACACAGCAGGGAGCATAAAACACGAAGGGCGCAGCCCTGAGTGTTTTATGCTCTCTGCTATGTTTTATTCTACGATAAAGCACAACAACGAGTCTTCTATTTCTTATATCAGATGTCCTTAAACAGTTACTCGCTTTTATATAAAAGCTGTGCAGATATTATGTTGTTTTTATATATTATTTTTTTGAAAATATTAATGCCTCCCGTCGTAGAACACGTTCACTAGCATTGAACAATCAAAGTGACGTAACATGTGACGTCATTTGCTAAGCGACGCTCAAACTGACGTCTAAAATCACGAGCATGTTTTATTGTCTCTTAAAGCACGCTGTCGATCCCATTGACCGCCTGTGTTTTATTGTCGTGGGTATCTTATATATATATATATATATATATATATATATATATATATATATATATATATATATATAATGCTATAAGTTTCAAACAAATAAAGAATAGTAGGCTGTAGTTGGGAGTCATTTACAAAATGTACTGGGGCTAACTGTAATGAAGCAAGTAAGGAAATGTCCTTCAAATGTGTCCGATGTAAATAACACAAATATACTTTTCTTTAGGTTTGTGTCTCTGATGTTTCTATTTAAGTAGCAGTATGTGCATATACATGACAACTATCATCTTTACAATGGCGTCACTGATTGCACAACTAGCGTCCAATGCGACGTATCAGGACATTCCGTTTCTAGCCGAGAAATTTCTCATTGTAGAACAGAGGTTAGTATTGAAAATCTGAAGGGAGTAAACTCTGTAGGATGACAACGGAAGTTGGCCAATAACAGTGAATGACATAAGGATCACATCGTCGGCAAAAAGTTAAAAAAAAAAGTTCAATTAGATCAGGAAATTAGTGAATGTAATGTTTACATTTGGGATTGCGTGGTATCAAAATTTACCATACAATGGATGGTGTTCTCGGCAGGATAAAGGCTACGGATATATCCGATATCCGTTAGGGTCATATACGGATAAAGCTGCAAATTACAGAGGTCAAGTGACGAAACTTCTTTGGAAAATCAAAATGACGTCACACACGTTAATATTTCGAACGCCTGTAATAACGGAGAGATCTATATACATAAATATCGATCACGATTTTAAACGACAGGACGCGAGTTCGAATTCGCTTTCCTTGCGTAAATTTTTTTTCATTTAAAAAAACTTATTTGGAAACGTATTGAAAATTAATATCATGCCAAAATAACAATTATTTCAACTGAAGCATCATTTAGGAGGCATTATTTTGTGTCATTTACCGTGAAAATAGCACGCTGTTCATTTGCATATATCAATACGCGTATTTAAAGAAAAGTTCAACTTTGAAATTAATGTTGTCAAGCAGTTTAGCGCAAAATTCATGAAGACTGACATTGTATGATAAAGAAGTTCTCATGCTCGTGCGTTTTGGAATGGTAAATATCCTGCATTAGGAATAGACATTATGTATTTAGCTCGCCAAGGCTAATTCCTAATGCGGGATATTGACCATCCCAAATCACACGAGCATGATAACCTCTAAATATTTAAAAAAAAACCCAGTTCGTTGATAAAGATTGAGAAAAGTAGGATATCGATGCTAAAGACAAGACATAAAATCAAATTGTGGTCTCAGTCACGTTTATATTCGGCTGAAGATAGCCTAATTAATTCCTTAGATATTTGGTGCAAATAAAAAGTTTAAAGTGCTCCCGCTGCAGGCGTGATATCAAGCCAGGGTGGTATGATCCATTGACAGGTCACTGACCTTTGACCCTTTTACATGCATACCACAAAGTGTGTGTTCATGTGAAATGTCTAAAACAAATATTACTTAGTCTTTGTCAATTTTATTCCAAACAAAATAATTACTTGAGCTGAGAATAATACAACATGACAATGGTGTGTAAATAAGATAGGACAATGTGGTGTAAATAAAGAGAATAGATAGAGGATATTTGACATTGTCGTGAAATAGAAATCACTCGTGAAAATATCAATTTTTACTTCACTCGATGAGATATACCGGTACATGGTATTCGACGAAATATGTCAAATGTTCTATTTATTAGATTGAACAATTTATGAATTGTTCAATGACGTTACTTTTATAAAAAGGCATTCTAAGACGCCATCCTATTGTTAGGATGACGTCATATGATTGAAAGTGTTATTTCACTGAGTAGAATAACATGTTATTTCACTCGGATTCATGCGGATTTTATTCTAACCAATAAACGCCGCATTTCACTAAAAAAAAATCTAATAAATAGAGGATATTTCAAATTCAGAATGACCCAGATACTGACCACCGTGCTAGCCTATATGAGTTGATAATCCATGGACCATGACGTGTTTACTGTAAGGTACGCCCACGACACACCTCACTCAACCAGCATATCCTCGGGACAAAATCACCCAGGTGTTCATTTTCTCCTGATAACTCTAACTATTTAAAACAATAAAAGGTTCACTACTTCTGGCCAGTCTCTCAATTCCTATAGCTTCAGCAGCTTCACACATAAATATAGAATGCACAACCAGTGGATGATCATAGCCTGCCGCCTTGTTGAATTAACTTGCTCATGTCCCCAGAGAGCATCAATAAAGTAGCCCACAATCACTGGTGTAGTTGGCCCACAGGTGTAGTTGGCCCACAATCACTGGTGTAGTTGGCCCACAATCACTGGTGTAGTTGGCCCACAATCACTGGTGTAGTTGGCCCACAATCACTGGTGTAGTCGGCCCATGATTTTCTAACTGACGATAAGCCTGTATATGCTCATCAGGTCGACATTGACACCTCACTAGATATAGATGGACAGTTATGAGACGGTGACACCTCACTAGATATAGATGGACAGTTACATGTAGGAGACGGTAACACCTCACTAGATATAGATGGACAGTTATGAGACAGTGACACCTCACTAGATATAGATGGACAGTTACATGTAGGAGACGGTGACCTCACTAGATATAGATGGACAGTTATGAGACAGTGACACCTCACTAGATATAGATGGACAGTTATGAGACAGTGACATCTCACTAGATATAGACGGACAGTTATGAGACAGTGACACCTCACTAGATATAGATGGACAGTAAGGAGACAGTGACACCTCACTAGATATAGATGGACAGTTGTGAGACAGTTACACCTCACGGGATCTTCCCACCTACCCAGCCCTTTTGTTTAGGGTAATTAAACCAGTCATATATACCATATATCTTTGGTTTGGTTCACTTCATTGTCTATTCAAGATGACAAAATATCAAACCTTTTCCTGGATTTAAGATTACATGGATATAATTATGCAGGTAACTTTTTCCCCCTTCACCGAGGCTGGCCAGCCTAATCCTAATCCCTAATAGATAGGATTAATTAACCCTGAGCTGGGTAGAAGGGAATAACCCCACCTCACTAGATATAGATGGACAGTTAGGAGACAGAATACCCGAGTTAGTTTCTTCACGGTGACAATTCACTTGATATTCGTTTAGTTGACGCTATATGCTTACTACTATGCCTCTCATAGTTCACAGAATTGACATCGAGTAAACATGTAAACATTTAAAAACCATATTTTCCAAATATATTTACACTGTAAAATTATAGATACAGTTTGTTAAATGACATTGCATATATATATAGTGTCTATCGACATGCTAAATTTCATTGTATGCATTTCCGTCATTCAAATCATTTTATTCACTGATGCTCAACACTATCGAAAAGCAAACACAACCCCTGATTCACTGCGCCTGTAATATTTGCTATCGGCAAGAAGTACGTTTTACTTTTCATTCTAACTTCTAAGAGAATGATCATCGTTTAGTTACATCAGCTGGTGTGACGTCAGTGTTTATTCACATGTTCTCTCTCATTATAGCAATAGTTCATGTCAATACACTGCCAAATGAAAAAAAGATTTATTTTTCTATTCTGTGCTGGGGAGGTTCCACACATAACCATTGATGCATGCTCAGAACCACTGACGCGTGTTGACAGCTAGATGTTCTACCTCCCTGCTTGTATGTATAGATCAAGTGCAACCGGACAGTGATTTGGTAGGAAGCAACGGCCATAGCGTTACTATTCCTCACTACAAAGTATTAAGAACAATATTTTCTGGATACCAAAATACAGTACGTTTCATCGGGTGCAGTAAGGCGGTATTACAATGTAGGATAAATGATTACGGAATATTAATATAATACAATTGTGAGACAATTAAGTCAACGAGATTCCAATACATAAGTAGGTTGTACAATGACGTTTACAATACCCATATTGGAGAGGGTATTATATCCACCTTTGTGAATATATTGATTTTTTGTTACGTTTTCAAGTATGCTACATTCAGGCGTTCATTTTACAATTTTCAGATTGATTGATTTATGTTATATGTTATATTATTTCGAATAAATTGATACAGCGTCAGTTCAAACTGTGAATGTTTATTAAAGTTCCCTTTTTTCTATCATCATATTTTTCAACACATATACCTTCCATACAAAAATAAGTCCGGTCAATACGGGATGTTCCAGCCGTAGGTTGATGCAATCAGCGCCGAACCATCTGTTGTTTCTACTGGCAACACAGGGAAGTTATATCACTATATCAACTATCACTGAACAGTGACCACCAAAACTGAACAGGATATGTATCACTAGATTACGTGTGCCAGATATACTCAGGTTGAAGGTAAGTAATATCTGAAGATGTTACATGTCACTGGGAAACCTAGAAGTAGTCTTCTGACAGCTTGTACTGCAGGGCTTCTCACCTTCTCCTCATCATAAGTCGAAACATCAGTCTCGCTGGATGTGCCTCCTTCAGTTTATATAGTTCATACCTCCGTCTTATGAATAATAAGGGGGGCGTTCAATAAACATTTCCCCTGACCAACTTCTCTTTACCGGAAGAAGTAGAATTTTCACATGTGATATGTAGCATGTCTCCATAGGTCAAGCGATATCTCATACTTTTAAAGGTACATCCATTGTGTTGTTGGGGGGTCAAATATGCCAAACGTTATAAATGATCTTACTTTATCGAGAGAAGTACCAACTGTTACCGAAAACTACCATTTTGATGATACTCGACTTAGTATATTGACGATATGAAGGTAAAAGTGTCGATTTCTGATCGAAAACGCGCGCCAATGAGTCAAACGCAATTTTGGAATCTTATTTAAATCAGATAAAATAAAACATTTGGGTTGATAATGTTTAATAGGTCATATAACTACTGTGCGTGTAAATAGGACATGCACTTTCGGTTTCTGCACATGCATAATGATGTTACTCGATTTTAATTGGAAACTAGTAATTATGATATATTTGGCGATTGGGGATGAATATGCAAGCTTAGTGAATTTGTTTGTATTGTAAACAGCACATATGGTTTGTTCGAACGTATTAAAGCCAAATCAAATTTTATGAAACACAATGGATGCACCTTTAAAATATTCATTATTTCCTAACACAAAAAGAAGAAATATTAAAAGAATCGTCAGACTTTTATAGTAAATCATATACAAGTAAACATACAAGCGATTGGCAAAATGATCTAGATATATTTACAAATATAGACGTCAAACTCACAAATGATAAACGGGATTTCTGTGACACTGAACTTACATTTGATGAGTGTGCACGAGCTTTAAAAAATATGAATAACCGAAAAAGCCCAGGTTCGGACGGTTTTACGGCAGAATTTTACAAATTCTTTTGGAAAAACTTGGGCATAATTTTATGGCGATCTATTATTTATGCATATCGAACTGGAATTTTGTCCGATTTTCAAAGGCAAGGTATAATTACTTGCATCCCGAAAAACTCTCGTGATAGGAGATACTTAAAAAATTGGCGTCCTATAAGTCTGTTGAATGTTGACTATAAAATTGCATCCGCTGCAATTGCTTCGCGTCTTAAGGAAGTTCTTCCAGATATAATAAGTGAAACACAAACCGGGTTTTTGAAAAATAGATTCATAGGGGAAAATACTAGAATATTATATGACTTAATGCAATATTGTGAAGACAATGCAATACCCGGCCTTTTGATCGCAATTGACTTCGAGAAAGCTTTTGACACGGTTGAGTGGGACTTCATAGATAAGACTCTGGAAGCATTTAACTTTGGACCTGTATTCAGAAATTGGGTTAAAATTTTCCAAAGGCATAGCTGCAGCTCCGTAATCAATTCTGGTACTTTTTCGAATTTCTTTAGCTTAGGACGTGGTTGTCGACAAGGCGATCCGGTCGCTCCATATCTTTTTGTTGCATGTGTTGAACTATTAGCAATCGCAATTAGAGCAAACCGCAATATCAAGGGAATACGCATAAAAGGCATTGAATATCTCATGTTTCAATACGCAGATGATACCAATTTCACCCTTGACGGATCAGAAAAGGTATTATCAGAACTTATCTACGTCATTAAAAAATTTGCTATTGTCTCTGGTTTAAATCTTAACTGTGACAAAACTATAGCTGTATGGTTTGGCTCAAAGCGGAATTCAAATGACCAACTTTGTCCTCACATACCTCTTCGTTGGTCGAAAGAACCTTTTAAAATTCTTGGAATTACTTTCTCTACTAACTTAAATGAAATGATTGCATTGTTGTGCCCTGAATTGTAATAAAAATCGCAAATTGTAATACCTGCCGTGAATTGTAATAAAATTTGCACTGAATTGTAATAAAGTTTTCAGAAATGACTTTTATACTAACAATTCCAACAGAAAGTCATTTCTATTACAAAATCATCTTTAAAAAACTATTTAACCATCGAACATGTTCATTTACAAAGGGTTATTTCAGTCTGATACGAGTTTATTACAATTTGAGGCAAGCGGTAGTTTGTTGGCACCCTTGCCCTGAATTGTAATAAAGTTTTCAGAAATCACTTTTATACCAACAATTCCAACAGAAAGTCATTTCTATTACAAAATCATCTTTAAAAAACTATTTAACCATCGAACATTTTCATTTACAAAGGGTTATTTCAGTCTGAGACAAGTATATTACAATTTGAGGCAAGCGATTGATTTTTGGCACCCTTGCCCTGAATTGTAATAAAGTTTTCAGAAATCACTTTTATACCAACAATTCAAACAGAAAGTCATTTCTATTACAAAATCATCTTTAAAAAACTATTTAACCATCGAACATTTTCATATACAAAGGGTTATTTGAGTCTGAGACGAGTTTATTACAATTTGAGGCAAGTGATAGCTTTTTGGCACACTTGCCCTGAATTGTAATAAAGTTTTCAGAAATCACTTTTATACCAACAATTCCAACAGAAAGTGATTTCTATTACAAAATCATCTTTAAAAAACTATTTAACCATCGAACATTGTCATTTACAAAGGGTTATATCAGTCTGAGACAAGTTTATTACAATTTGAGGCAAGCGATTGATTTTTGGCACCCTTGCCCTGAATTGTAATAAAGTTTTCAGAAATCACTTTTATACTAACAATTCCAACAGAAAGTGCTTTCTATTACAAAAATATATTAAAAAAACTATTTAACCATCAAATATTTTCATTTACAAAGGGTTATTTCAGTCTGAGACGAGTTTATTACAATTTGAGGCAAGCATTAGATTTTTTGCACCCTTGCCCTGAATTGTAATAAAGTTTTCAGAAATCACTTTTATACTAACAATTCCAACAGAAAGTCATTTTTATTACAAAATCATCTTTAAAAAACTATTTAACCATCAAACATTTTCATTTACAAAGGGTTATTTCAGTCTGAGACGAGTTTATTACAAATTGAGGCAAGCATTAGATTTTTGGCACACTTGCCCTGAATTGTAATAAAGTTTTCAGAAATCCCTTATATACCAACAATTCCAACAGAAAGTGATTTCTATTACAAAAATATATTTAAAAAACTATTTTACCATCTAACATGTTCATTTACAAACAGTTATTTCAGTCTGAGACGAGTTTATTACAATTTGAGGCAAGCATTAGATTTTTTGCACCCTTGCCCTGAATTGTAATAAAGTTTTCAGAAATCACTTTTATACTAACAATTCCAACAGAAAGTCATTTCTATTACAAAATCATCTTTAAAAAAACTATTTAACCATCAAACATTTTCATTTACAAAGGGTTATTTCAGTCTGAGACGAGTTTATTACAAATTGAGGCAAGTGATAGATTTTTTGCACACTTGCCCTGAATTGTAATAAAGTTTTCAGAAATCACTTTTATACCAACAATTCCAACAGAAAGTGATTTCTATTACAAAAATATCTTTAAAAAACTATTTAACCATCGAACATTTTCATTTACAAAGGGTTATTTCAGTCTGAGACAAGTATATTACAATTTGAGGCAAGCGATTGATTTTTGGCACCCTTGCCCTGAATTGTAATAAAGTTTTCAGAAATCACTTTTATACCAACAATTCTAACAGAAAGTCATTTCTATTACAAAATCATCTTTAAAAAACTATTTAACCATCGAACATTTTCATTTAAAAAGGGTTTTTTCAGTCAAAGACGAGTGTATTACAATTTGAGGCAAGCGATAGCTTTTTGGCACACTTGCCCTGAATTGTAATAAAGTTTTCAGAAATCACTTTTATACCAACAATTCCAACAGAAAGTGATTTCTATTACAAAATCATCTTTAAAAAACTATTTAACCATCGAACATTTTCATTTACAAAGGGTTATATCAGTCTGAGTCAAGTTTATTACAATTTGAGGCAAGCGATTGATTTTTGGCACCCTTGCCCTGAATTGTAATAAAGTTTTCAGAAATCACTTTTATACTAACAATTCCAACAGAAAGTGCTTTCTATTACAATAATATATTAAAAAAACTATTTAACCATCAAATATTTTCATTTACAAAGGGTTATTTCAGTCTGAGACGAGTTTATTACAATTTGAGGCAAGCATTAGATTTGTTGCACCCTTGCCCTGAATTGTAATAAAGTTTTCAGAAATCACTTTTATACTAACAATTCCAACAGAAAGTCATTTTTATTACAAAATCATCTTTAAAAAACTATTTAACCATCAAATATTTTCATTTACAAAGGGTTATTTCAGTCTGAGACGAGGTTATTACAAATTGAGGCAAGCGATTGATTTTTGGCACACTTGCCCTGAATTGTAATAAAGTTTTCAGAAATCCCTTATATACAACAATTCCAACAGAAAGTGATTTCTATTACAAAAATATATTTAAAAAACTATTTTACCATCTAACATGTTCATTTACAAACAGTTATTTCAGTCTGAGACGAGTTTATTACAATTTGAGGCAAGCATTAGATTTTTTGCACCCTTGCCCTGAATTGTAATAAAGTTTTCAGAAATCACTTTTATACTAACAATTCCAACAGAAAGTCATTTCTATTACAAAATCATCTTTAAAAAACTATTTAACCATCAAACATTTTCATTTACAAAGGGTTATTTCAGTCTGAGACGAGTTTATTACAAATTGAGGCAAGTGATAGATTTTTTGCACACTTGCCCTGAATTGTAATAAAGTTTTCAGAAATCACTTTTATACCAACAATTCCAACAGAAAGTGATTTCTATTACAAAATCATCTTTAAAAAACTATTTAACCATCGAACATTGTCATTTACAAAGGGTTATATCAGTCTGAGACAAGTTTATTACAATTTGAGGCAAGCGATTGATTTTTGGCACCCTTGCCCTGAATTGTAATAAAGTTTTCAGAAATCACTTTTATACTAACAATTCCAACAGAAAGTGCTTTCTATTACAAAAATATATTAAAAAAACTATTTAACCATCAAATATTTTCATTTACAAAGGGTTATTTCAGTCTGAGACGAGTTTATTACAATTTGAGGCAAGCATTAGATTTTTTGCACCCTTGCCCTGAATTGTAATAAAGTTTTCATAAATCACTTTTATACTAACAATTCCAACAGAAAGTCATTTTTATTACAAAATCATCTTTAAAAAACTATTTAACCATCAAACATTTTCATTTACAAAGGGTTATTTCAGTCTGAGACGAGTTTATTACAAATTGAGGCAAGCATTAGATTTTTGGCACACTTGCCCTGAATTGTAATAAAGTTTTCAGAAATCCCTTATATACCAACAATTCCAACAGACAGTGATTTCTATTACAAAAATATATTTAAAAAACTATTTTACCATCTAACATGTTCATTTACAAACAGTTATTTCAGTCTGAGACGAGTTTATTACAATTTGAGGCAAGCATTAGATTTTTTGCACCCTTGCCCTGAATTGTAATAAAGTTTTCAGAAATCACTTTTATACTAACAATTCCAACAGAAAGTCATTTCTATTACAAAATCATCTTTAAAAAACTATTTAACCATCAAACATTTTCATTTACAAAGGGTTATTTCAGTCAAAGACGAGTTTATTACAATTTGAGGTAAGCGATAGCTTTTTGGCACACTTGCCCTGAATTGTAATAAAGTTTTCAGAAATCACTTTTATACCAACAATTCCAACAGAAAGTGATTTCTATTACAAAATCATCTTTAAAAAACTATTTAACCATCGAACATTTTCATTTACAAAGGGTTATATCAGTCTGAGACAAGTTTATTACAATTTGAGGCAAGCGATTGATTTTTGGCACCCTTGCCCTGAATTGTAATAAAGTTTTCAGAAATCACTTTTATACTAACAATTCCAACAGAAAGTGCTTTCTATTACAATAATATATTAAAAAAACTATTTAACCATCAAATATTTTCATTTACAAAGGGTTATTTCAGTCTGAGACGAGTTTATTACAATTTGAGGCAAGCATTAGATTTGTTGCACCCTTGCCCTGAATTGTAATAAAGTTTTCAGAAATCACTTTTATACTAACAATTCCAACAGAAAGTCATTTTTATTACAAAATCATCTTTAAAAAACTATTTAACCATCAAATATTTTCATTTACAAAGGGTTATTTCAGTCTGAGACGAGTTTATTACAAATTGAGGCAAGCGATTGATTTTTGGCACACTTGCCCTGAATTGTAATAAAGTTTTCAGAAATCCCTTATATACCAACAATTCCAACAGAAAGTGATTTCTATTACAAAAATATATTTAAAAAACTATTTTACCATCTAACATGTTCATTTACAAACAGTTATTTCAGTCTGAGACGAGTTTATTACAATTTGAGGCAAGCATTAGATTTTTTGCACCCTTGCCCTGAATTGTAATAAAGTTTTCAGAAATCACTTTTATACTAACAATTCCAACAGAAAGTCATTTCTATTACAAAATCATCTTTAAAAAACTATTTAACCATCAAACATTTTCATTTACAAAGGGTTATTTCAGTCTGAGACGAGTTTATTACAAATTGAGGCAAGTGATAGATTTTTTGCACACTTGCCCTGAATTGTAATAAAGTTTTCAGAAATCACTTTTATACCAACAATTCCAACAGAAAGTGATTTCTATTACAAAAATAACTTTAAAAAACTATTTAACCATCAAATATTTTTATTTAAAAAGGGTTATTTCAGTCTGAGACGAGTTTATTTCAATTTGAGGCAAGCGGTAGATTTTTGGCACCCTTGAGCTGAATTGTAATAAAGTTTTCAGAAATTACTTTTATACCAACAATTCCAACAGAAAGTGATTTCTATTACAAAATATCTTTAAACAACTTTTTAACCATCAAATATTTTCATTTACAAAGGGTTATTTCAGTCTGAGACAAGTTTATTACAATTTGAGGCAAGCGATTGATTTTTGGCACCCTTGCCCTGAATTGTAATAAAGTTTTCAGAAATCACTTTTATACCAACAATTTCAACAGAAAGTGATTTCTAATACAAAAATATATTTAAAAAACTATTTAACCATAAAATATTTTCATTTACAAAGGGTTATTTCAGTCTGAGACGAGTTTATTACAATTTGAGGCAAGCGATAGATTTTTTGCACCCTTGCCCTGAAATGTAATAAAGTTTTCAGAAATCACTTTTATACCAACAATTCCAACAGAAAATGATTTCTATTACAAAAACATCTTTAAAAAACTATTTAAACATTTTATTTTGTAAATAGTTACCTCAACTTGAGATGATTTTATTACGATTTGAGTAAAGTTGTACATTTTGTCACACTTGCCTTAAATTGTAAGAAAATTTTAAGTAATCATTATGGAATTTTTTTTGTAAGTTTCCTTTATAAACCTTTCTTTCAAACAAACTATTTAAACATCACACCTTATACTTTTAAAACAGTTATTTCAACTTGAGAAGATTTTATTAAAATATGAGGCAAGCTAACTGTACCAAAAGCCTGTATCATACATAAACAACATGTTCCATACCATACTAATTTCACAAAATATACACAACTTCAAATACATCTCCAAATGTGAAAGCTTTGCCGAACTCTTTCATACGCGTTACCTAGTACGGAATAAAATATGCATGAGTTATTTTACAAAAACATTGGAGATGCATTGTTTATATACAGTAAATATGATTTATGTACGGGGTTATTTTTCATAGAAATAGCATTAACGTGTAACCATAACCCTTTAAGTAAAGACCATAATAATGAAATATGTTTATTGCTTTATCATGATTGGCTAATGACTTGGCATGGTGTCCGTCCACTTTTTGCTTTTTCAACTCCCCCCCCCCCCAGAACCAATGTTTCTAGAGAGCTGAAATTTGATGTACATACTCCTTGTTTGAAGAGTATTCTAAATTGTAGATTTGGTGATCATGTGACCCCAAATGTGGGTCACAGGAGTCACGACCTAAAAAGCTATTTTCATCTTCTTCTCCAGAACCAATAATTCTAGAGAGTTGAAATTCTATGCACAGACTTCTTGGCTGAAGAAGATTCTAAATTGTAGATTTGGTGATCATGTGGCCCCAAATATGGGTCACAGGAGTCACGACCTAAAAAGCTATTTTCATCTTCTTCTCCAGAAGCAATAATTCTAGAGAGTTTAAATTCTATGCACAGACTTCTTGGCTGAAGAAGGTTCTAAATTGTAAATCTGGTGACCCTGTGACTCCAAATAAGGGTCACAGGGGTCATGACCTAAAAGATATGTTCATTTTCCTCTCCAGAACCCATGAATTTTATGTACAGACTCCTTAGCTGAAGGGGATTCTACATTGTTAATGTGGTGACCCTGTGACCCCAAATATGGGTCACAGTCTAAAATTCTTGCTGTAAGAGTTTTGAACTCTGAGAATGTGCTTTGGGAATTGCAGGAATTGAGACAAGAAAGTAACTTTGCAGTTAATGTTATTCAATAGGAATGTGAAATATATGTCGACTTAAGATTTATATTTACATTATGGATATGTTTGATGTAATCAATATGAAATGGGAACTATTGAATAGCCTATGAACTGAATATTGTGACAGGCCGCTAAGGAATAAATTGAAGAAGAGTTAATAATTGTTTGTTTTTTATTTATTTTACATGAGATATGTGAAGTGAATGTGACTGGTGATGAAATGATAAGAGAAGACTATTAGAAGTAGCGACATGAAATCATGACATCACATCTTCCTCTTCAGTCCCAAAAGCTCTTCAAAGCTGAAATGATATATACAGACTCCTTGGCCAGTTGTGATTCTAAATTGTAGATTTGGTGAACCTGTGACCCAAAATATTGGCCACAGCTTAACAAACTAGTTGTTAACAGTTTAGAAATTTGAGATTTTATGTGTTTCATTGAATAGTAGTACTCCCTTATAAAAGACCTAAGGGAGAGTCATCTCATCTTTTTCATGTGAGAGTCCTAACATGTGGTTTGAGAAATACAGATATTGAGAAAAGAAAGTCACTTTGCACTTAATCTTATTCAACAGAAATCTGAAATATATGTCGACTTTAGATTGAAATCTACATTATGGATATGTTTGATGTAATCAGTGTAAAATGAGAACTATTGAATAGCCTATGAATTGAAATATGATAGTCCGCAAAGGATTAAATTGAAATGTAGTTATTTTACACGAGATATGTGAACTGAATATGACAAAAATGTATAATAATATAATAATGTGATAAGATATGACTTTTAAAAGTAGATCGCGACACCACATCTTCTTCTCCAAGACAGAAACACTATTTAAGTGTGGGGAAAACAACAATTGAAAATATATAATACACTGGCTGTGAGTCCAGGGTCTGCATATTGTGTAAATGCATTGTGTTGACTTGGGCAGTCACTGTTAATAACACTTTCAGGTTACTTCAAACCTCTCTGCTTTGTTACAGTCTGTGTGTGAGACTGGTTATGTCTTACACTCAGATGCTCAACAGAATTTATTCATAAAACATCAACATTTTATTAAATATTGAAAAGGAGCATATGAGAAACAGGATTTTCAGAAACAAATATCAGGACCTTTTAATAATGTAATAAATGTTGATATTTCCAAAATATAAATTAGAAACTAAAATAATATGAATGTGGATTAATGTGTAACCATGATAATAAATTTAAAATTTGATGGGCAATGCCTTATTATGTGATATCTTAATCTTGTCCCTAGAGATAATGAATAACACAATTTCTGATGAGGTTCAATGGCTCTATTTTTGTAATAATAAAAAACATACACTGATATAGTATTGACATAGTAACACATAACGTATCATAAAACTAATAACAATATGCTGTTCGACCGTAGCAAAGTTTTCCCCATTCGTAGCGCCGATGAATGTCTTCAATTTCATTGTTTTCTTATTTTTCAAGAAATGTGCGCTTTAATATCATTAATATATTTCAATTTGACTGTGTTTTAATCATGTATTAATAGCAAATATTTGTAAATGGTTATATCCTCTCGTATTTCGTTTTCACAAAAAAAGATAGAGAAAACCCTTTTTAATAGGACACGTTATTTACATAAACGAATACGAGATTGAAAGTGATTGAAAGGTGAAGTGAATGTTTATTCAAGAAATGAGCTTGATGTATATGAAACTGATTAAGTGGTAAATGGTAATCAAATCAGGCACAAAATGGGAAACGGTTATTTATTACAAGCCCATGGACACAAAATAATACTTAAACTTTAGACCGTGCCACTCAAAAAGAAGTCTGCCATACACTTTAGAAATGAGGATTTGTACGATTGAATTCAATTAATGCACGCTTAATAAAATAGTTTCTGAAGTAAAGATATGTTTACGCTCACAGTAATATCCATAATTTTTTAATGAATATGAAAGAAACGTTGGCAGGTTTTCAACAGAGTCAAAAACAAAATACTGCCCCAGGACAGAGTCGGTTTTGAATGTCTTTGATAAGCTTCTGTTTGTTAAGTTGTATTAAACATTTGAGTGCTTTAGTAGCTATTTCAAAAGTTGTTATGGGACAACATGTTTTGCATTCATTTAACTATTATATGGATTATACAACTTAAGTTAATAACCAATCAAAACGCATTATATTCAGATAAAATAATTCCAATGATCATTATGAAAATTTTAATATCCGGAATATCAAAATATCAAATCTAACTGGGGGCGGGATGGCGCAGTGGTTAGCGTGTTCGGCTTCGGATCAAGAGGTCCGGGGTTTGAATCCCGCCAGGTGCACGGCAACTTTGTCTGCAGTAGAGAACTGTTCTACACGCAGTAAGGTTTGGGTGCAATGCTACACTGAATTTCAGTGCAGTACCACCAATGGTTCGCTAGTTCCAGCCGATGCTCGCAGGTTTCACCGCAATGCATAGCCACATGGCATTGCGGGCTTTCTCCCTGCCTGATACTAGCAGCCGCGATATAAGTGAAATACTCTTGAAAGCGGCGTTAAAACCCAACTCACCTCACCTCACCTCAAATCTAACATATCTATCCTTGACCAATATGTGAAAATTAAATCAATTGTGTAGTCGAGAAGAATTGTGAACAGTAAAATGCGAAGTAAAAAGGTAAAAAAACATTCAGACAACAGCTAAATTTGTTTCAAATGAACAAAAAAGTGATTTTCCTGTAACAAAGTACAAAAGATTTCAATGAATTTCAAAGAAAACAATTTCGGAACATGTTCGTATCTATTTAAAGAGAAAATCAGCGAAATTTAAGGGGAAATGAGATTTTCATATAAAGCATAATTTTGAATGTACAACTCCAAACATTTTATATGTAATAACGTGCAAAGGCTGAATTAAACAGTATATCAGACAAACAGAAAATCTGCCAGCCCGACTTTGTGTCCACTAACAACAGAGGTACGCTGTATCCCTATCAGGAAACATTTGTACGTTTGGGCGAAAGGAAAGACAACACAGGTTAGACAAAATCAAAGGAATATTTAAAAAAAAGAAATATTTCATGAAGAAATACGAAACTAGGCTGAATGCTATTAAATGCTTTAACGTAATTAAATACGATGATCTCATGACGACCAGTGTATCAGTGTGATCAGGTATGTTGTAGAAATACATACTTCAAAATACCGATACGCTGGTCGATATGAGCCCATTGATTAGACATCGATTATTCCAGTCAAATCCATTTGATTTTTAACCTTTCCGTATGTATAACCTTACTTCATATGAGAAGCACCTATTCAAATCTTTTCTAAGTGTGTTGTTAAAGGAATTTATGCACGGATCGTTTTAATATTTTTTCAAGAAAGTAAGGACATTTGTACTCTTTTGTTACTTTGTTAATAGCATTCGAAGGTAAATGAAGCATATCTAATGCTATTAACTATTAACCATTTATCTGTTAAAATCATAAATAATGAGTTACACAAACTGAAATACATGAAACGACGTCAAACTTTTCAATGAAATTTTACAGATTTCCCATTTTAGCCATATCTTACATGGGTTTTTTAGTTTTATTGTATCACTGGACATTTCATTTCAACCAATTTATACAGCATTACTTTAGGCAGTGATAAATGAATAGAGAACAAAATTAGTCATCCCTACAATTGAAACGTAAAAGTGATTCTGTGAAAATGTTAAGATAAATCGACTGAATTTAGCACTCATCACATTTAAATAGTATGTTTTGTCAGTTATTTATTTTATACATTTAAAAAAATTCTTACTGACATGTTGAAGGTTACAAAATTAATATCGCACATGTGCCGAGACGAAGCCATAACATAATATTCCAAATTTAAAGAAAACAATATTGTCATCTTTTTTAGTTTCACGAATATTTATCATCAATAATAAGTTACTAACCGAGTGTTAACATTTCATCCTTTTTTCAATAATAATATTCCAAATGCTATATCATACGATTTAAAAAATAAATTTAGATTATTTTGAGTTCAATCAGTTAGTCAATTTTTGATATAAATGGATCAGTACAATACAGTGTGGATATTATTAGGAAACCTAAATTAAGTATTCGGGAAATTGCTGAAGTCATTTGTTATTGGCATGTTTATTATTATAAGGGGAGAGGGAAATATATAGTTTTAGTTTATTCGAGTGTCACGCAGTTTACAATAAAGCACCAGGATACAAATAAAACACATTTGGTAAAACTGCCCGGCCGTGTTCGGTCATTAAAAGATATATATTAACCAAATTAGGAAGTCTGGATAACATATTGTTATTATTGTGTTGTTTTTAGGCGAAAGTCATGAATACCTATTATTTCTATCGTGTTGTTTTTTGTTTTGTCTAGCATTATTCAATATTTGAACTTTTCTGTGCAGAGCATTCCCGCTCAACGACTGGCCCGATTTAAAATGAAGTTTTCAGGGAGCTTATCTCGTGACTCAAATTGATTTGGTGTCGAGTCCGATTTTTTTTATTTTCGTGAGTTATCTACCCTAGACGGAAAAACTTCAAACCTCATATATCGCAAACTAATCTCGATAATGTCATAAAACCTTTACCAAAACAAAGTCTGTCGATTACACTGATAGTGGTTTTCGGTCATTATTATTTTTGTTTGTGAATTCAAACAAAGGAAAAGAAACTTGTGTGTACTTTCGCTGTTTTGAGGGTCGCATCCTTTTTTAATAACAGCAATACATACAGCTATGTTTGATAGTTCTTGTTGAAGCTGAATAACTGAGTTTTAATGTTGCATCTTATGAAGAATGAATTTCGACTTTAAAAGGTGCGAGTTCCAATAAGACAGTTTATATTTCTGTTTTGATCTATAAAAGGATTGAATCCTTAAATAGCTTGTAAACATCTGTATATCATTAAATGGTGTGAAAAGGTTAGACAGTTCCAAACAGAGATGAAACATACAATGAGCGTCCTCTACCGCCAGAGATCACACGCTGCCACGCAAAGCGTGAAAACTAAACTGACAAATGATCTCTGTAAACTATTATAAGTTTGAATAAAACATCATTATAATGAAGTAGTCTCTGCATGTGAAGTTTTTAAGGACCACAACATAGAGTGAATAGTTGAGACAGAATATCTACACATACCATGGGCATACTTTAAGGAGAGGGTCCCATTTCTACATAAGTTGAAAAATTGAGGAATTAATAAATGAACAACAGGAAAGTTGAAAGGACTATTTTGAAAATATAATGTTATAATGTTTGAATACTTATTTGGGAATGTTTTCGTAATGGAAAACAATTTCGTTTGGAACAGTTGGATTAAAAATGATTTAAGAAAAATTCAGTGCAAAGTTGCCCAAAATGTATCACAAATAATTCGTATGAAGTTCTAATTATTATTTAAAAAATATATTGAATGATGTTCAAATAGTTTTTGCTTAAAAATATATTCTGAAAACTTTATTACAATTCAGGGCAAGGGTGCCAAAAATCTATCGCTTGCCTCAAATTGTAAAAAACTTGTCTCAGACTGAAACAACCCTTTGTTAATGATAATGTTTGATGTTTAAATAGTTTTTTACAAATGTTTTTGAAATTGAAAACAGTTTCTGTTGGAATTGCTGGTATTAGAGTGATTTCTGAAAACTTTATTACAATTCAGGGCAAGGGTGCCAAAAATGTGTATCTTGCCTCAAATTGTAATAAACTTGTTGCAAGTTGAAACATTACTTTCTATATTATAAAGTATGATCTTTAAATAGGTTTAAAAAAAAAAATTTGTAATAGAAATCACTTTCTGTTGGAATTGTTGGTATAAAAGTGATTTCTGAAAACTTTATTACAATTAAGGACAAGAGTGCCAAAAAGCTATCGCTTGCCTCAAATTGTAATAAACTCGTCTCAGACTGAAATAACCCATTGTAAATGAAAATGTTTGATGGTTAAATAGTTTTTTAAAGATATGTTTGTAATAGAAATCACTTTCTGTTGGAATTGTTGGTATAAAAGTGATTTCTGAAAACTTTATTACAATTCAGGGCAAGGGTGCCAACAATCTACCACTTGCCTCAAATTGTAATAAACTCGTCTCAGACTGAAATAACCCTTTGTAAATGAAAATAATCGATGGTTAAATAGTTTTTTTAAAGGTACATCCATTGTGTTGTTGGGGGTCAAATATGCCAAACATTATAAATGGTCTTATTTTATTGAGAGGTTCCAACTGTTACCGAAAACTACCAGTTTGATGATACTTGACTTAGTATATTGACGATATGAAGGTAAAAGTATCGATTTCTGATCGAAAACCGGAAAATGCAACGCGTGTGGCGCGCGCCAATGAGTCAAACGTAATTTTTCAATCTTATTTAAACCAGAGAAAATAACAATTTTGGGTTGATAAGGTTAATAAGGTCATATAACCACTGTGCATGTATATAGGACATGCACTTTCGGTTTCTGCACATGCATAATGATGTTACTTGATACTAATCGGAAACTAGTAATTATGATATGTTTGGCGATTTGGAATGAAAATGCAAGCTGAGTGAATTTGTTTGCATTATAAACGGCACATATGGCGTGTTGGGACGTCTTTAAGTCAAATACAATTTTATGAAACACAATGGATGCACATTTAAAGATGATTTTGTAATAGAAATAACTTTCTGTTGGAATTGTTGGTATAAAAGTGATTTCTGAAAACTTTATTACAATTAAGGACAAGAGTGCAAAAACTCTACCGCTTGCCTCAAATTGTAATAAACTCGTCTCAGACTGAAATAACCCTTTGTAAATGAAAATGTTCGATGGTTAAATAGATTTTTAAAGATGATTTTGTAATAGAAAACACTTTCTGTTGGAATTGTTGGTATAAAAGTGATTTCTGAAAACTTTATTACAATTCAGGGCAAGGGTGCCAAAAAGCTATCGCTTGCCTCAAATTGTAATAAACTCGTCTCAGACTGAAATAACCCTTTGTAAATGAAAATGTTCGATGGTTAAATAGGTTTTTAAGGATGATTTTGTAATAGAAATCTCGTTCTGTTGGAATTGTTGGTATAAAAGTGATTTCTGAAAACTTTATTACAATTCAGGGCAAGGGTGCCAAAAAGCTATCGCTTGACTCAAATTGTAATAAACTCGTCTCAGACTGAAATAACCCTTTGTAAATGAAAATGTTCGATGGTTAAATAGGTTTTTAAGGATGATTTTGTAATAGAAATCACGTTCTGTTGGAATTGTTGGTATAAAAGTGATTTCTGAAAACTTTATTACAATTCAGGGCAAGGGTGCCAAAAAGCTATCGCTTGCCTCAAATTGTAATAAACTCGTCTCAGACTGTAATAACCCTTTGTAAATGAAAATGTTCGATGGTTAAATAGTTTTTTAAAGATGATTTTGTAATAGAAATCACTTTCTGTTGGAATTGTTGGTATAAAAGTGATTTCTGAAAACTTTATTACAATTCAGGGCAAGGGTACCAAAAAGCTTTCGCTTGCCTCAAATTGTAATAAACTCGTCTCAGGCTGAAATAACCCTTTGTAAATGAAAATGTTCGATGGTAAAATAGTTTTTTAAGGATGATTTTGTAATAGAAATCACTTTCTGTTGGAATTGTTGGTATAAAAGTGATTTCTGAAAACTTTATTACAATTCAGGGCAAGGGTGCCAAAAAGCTATCGCTTGCCTCAAATTGTAATAAACTCATCTCAGACTGAAATAACTCTTTGTAAATGAAAATGTTCGATGGTTAAATAGATTTTTAAAGATGATTTTGTAATAGAAATCACTTTCTGTTGGAATTGTTGGTATAAAAGTGATTTCTGGAAACTTTATTACAATTCAGGACAAGGGTGCCAAAAAACTATCGCTTGCCTCAAATTGTAATAAACTCGTCTCAGACTGAAATAACCCTTACTAAATTAAAATGTTCGATGGTTAAATAGTTTTTTTAAGATGATTGTGTAATAGAAATCACTTTTTGTTGGAATTGTTGGTATAAAAGTGATTTCTGAAAACTTTATTACAATTCAGGGCAAGGGTGCCAAGAATCTACCGCTTGCCTCAAATTGTAATAAACTCGTCTCAGACTGAAATAACCCATTGTAAATGAAAATGTTCGATGGTTAAATAGTTTTTTAAAGATGATTTTGTAATAGAAATCACTTTCTGTTGGAATTGTTGGTATAAAAGTGATTTCTGAAAACTTTATTACAATTCAGGGCAAGTGTGCCAAAAAGCTATTGCTTGCCTCAAATTGTAATAAACTCGTCTCAGACTGAAAAAACTCTTTGTAAATGAAAATGTTTGATGGTTAAATAGTTTTTTAAGGATGATTGTGTAATAGAAATCACTTTCTGTTGGAATTGTTGGTATAAAAGTGATTTCTTAAAATTTATTACAATTCAGGGCAAGGGTGGCAAAAATCTATCGCTTGCCTCAAATTGTAATAAACTCGTCTCAGACTGATATAACCCTTTGTAAATGAAAATGTTCGATGGTTAAATAGGTTTTTAAGGATGATTTTGTAATAGAAATCTCGTTCTGTTGGAATTGTTGGTATAAAAGTGATTTCTGAAAACTTTATTACAATTCAGGGCAAGGGTGCCAAAAAGCTATCGCTTGCCTCAAATTGTAATAAACTCGTCTCAGACTGAAATAACCCTTTGTAAATGAAAATGTTCGATGGTTAAATAGGTTTTTAAGGATGATTTTGTAATAGAAATCACGTTCTGTTGGAATTGTTGGTATAAAAGTGATTTCTGAAAACTTTATTACAATTCAGGGCAAGGGTGCCAAAAAGCTATCGCTTGCCTCAAATTGTAATAAACTCGTCTCAGACTGTAATAACCCTTTGTAAATGAAAATGTTCGATGGTTAAATAGTTTTTTAAAGATGATTTTGTAATAGAAATCACTTTCTGTTGGAATTGTTGGTATAAAAGTGATTTCTGAAAACTTTATTACAATTCAGGGCAAGGGTACCAAAAAGCTTTCGCTTGCCTCAAATTGTAATAAACTCGTCTCAGGCTGAAATAACCCTTTGTAAATGAAAATGTTCGATGGTAAAATAGTTTTTTAAGGATGATTTTGTAATAGAAATCACTTTCTGTTGGAATTGTTGGTATAAAAGTGATTTCTGAAAACTTTATTACAATTCAGGGCAAGGGTGCCAAAAAGCTATCGCTTGCCTCAAATTGTAATAAACTCATCTCAGACTGAAATAACTCTTTGTAAATGAAAATGTTCGATGGTTAAATAGATTTTTAAAGATGATTTTGTAATAGAAATCACTTTCTGTTGGAATTGTTGGTATAAAAGTGATTTCTGGAAACTTTATTACAATTCAGGACAAGGGTGCCAAAAAACTATCGCTTGCCTCAAATTGTAATAAACTCGTCTCAGACTGAAATAACCCTTACTAAATTAAAATGTTCGATGGTTAAATAGTTTTTTTAAGATGATTGTGTAATAGAAATCACTTTTTGTTGGAATTGTTGGTATAAAAGTGATTTCTGAAAACTTTATTACAATTCAGGGCAAGGGTGCCAAGAATCTACCGCTTGCCTCAAATTGTAATAAACTCGTCTCAGACTGAAATAACCCATTGTAAATGAAAATGTTCGATGGTTAAATAGTTTTTTAAAGATGATTTTGTAATAGAAATCACTTTCTGTTGGAATTGTTGGTATAAAAGTGATTTCTGAAAACTTTATTACAATTCAGGGCAAGTGTGCCAAAAAGCTATTGCTTGCCTCAAATTGTAATAAACTCGTCTCAGACTGAAAAAACTCTTTGTAAATGAAAATGTTTGATGGTTAAATAGTTTTTTAAGGATGATTGTGTAATAGAAATCACTTTCTGTTGGAATTGTTGGTATAAAAGTGATTTCTTAAAATTTATTACAATTCAGGGCAAGGGTGGCAAAAATCTATCGCTTGCCTCAAATTGTAATAAACTCGTCTCAGACTGATATAACCCTTTGTAAATGAAAATGTTCGATGGTTAAATAGATTTTTAAAGATGATTTTGTAATAGAAATCACTTTCTGTTGGAATTGTTGGTATAAAAGTGATTTCTGAAAACTTTATTACAATTCTGGGCAAGGGTGCCAAAAAGCTATCGCTTGCCTCAAATTGTAATAAACTCGTCTCAGACTGAAATAACCCTTTGTAAATGAAAATGTTCGATGGTTAAATAGGTTTTTAAGGATGATTTTGTAATAGAAATCACGTTCTGTTGGAATTGTTGGTATAAAAGTGATTTCTGAAAACTTTATTACAATTCAGGGCAAGGGTGCCAAAAAGCTATCGCTTGCCTCAAATTGTAATAAACTCGTCTCAGACTGAAATAACCCTTTGTAAATGAAAATGTTCGATGGTTAAATAGGTTTTTAAGGATGATTTTGTAATAGAAATCACTTTCTGTTGGAATTATTGGTATAAAAGTGATTTCTGAAAACTTTATTACAATTCAGGGCAAGGGTGCCAAAAAGCTATCGCTTGCCTCAAATTGTAATAAACTCGTCTCAGACTGAAATAACCCTTTGTAAATGAAAATGTTCGATGGTTAAATAGTTTTTTAAGAATGATTTTGTAATAGAAATCACTTTCTGTTGGAATTGTTGGTATAAAAGTGATTTCTGAAAACTTTATTACAATTCAGGGCAAATTTTATTACAATTCACGGCAGGTATTACAATTTGCGATTTTTATTACAATTCAGGGCACAATTGCCTTAAACTTTGAACAACAATTTTCAAAAATCAGAAAGACATTATTTTCTTGGTCAAATAGATCTTTAACTCTCAGAGGAAGAATTACAATTATCAAGTCTCAAATTATCCCCCTATTTACACACCTTTTTATGGCGCTACCAAACCCATCCAAACACTTTTTTAAACGTTTGAATGTTATACTCTTCAAGTTTGTTTGGGGAGGGAAACGTGATAAGATCAAACGCAATATGTTGATAAATGAATATGGAAAAGGGGGGCTGAAAATGATAGATGTAATATCTTTCTGTAAGTATATGAAGATCAAGTGGATAAAGAGACTATTCACAGGAAAAGGATTATGGCAGCACTTAGTATTTCAATCATTATCACCCTTTGGCGATATAGATTTGTTTAATTTCCAAGGAGAAAGACTGAAATTGTATTCCAAAAATATAAAAAAATTGCTTCTGGAAAGATGTTTTAACTGATTACTCATGTATAAATGAGAATGATATTACCACTATAGAAGACTTTATATCCCTACCAATTTTGAATTTTATTCCTTTTATTGACATAGGTTTATTTGTTTCATGGTATAAACATGGAATGAAAACTTTTGGGGATATTATCTCTGTAACATGTGATTTCAAAACATTTGGAACACTTAAACAAGAATTTAATCTTCAACATACATATCTCCTCTATTTCAGATTTTTAAAATACATACCTAACCAGTATGTTGATCTAATTAAGACTACAACTCATTTTGATACACGAGTTAATGGACAATGTCCTATCCTTACACAAATATTGAACTCAACTGACTGTAAATTTGCATATTCCAAGCTATGTAACAGCAACGCTGTATCTTTAGATAACCTCCAACAGAAGTGGGAATCCAAACTTAATATCAATCAACCTGAAAACTATCTTTCCGACTGCTTTGCAATGATTAATAGTACTACAATAGAAAATAAGGCAAGAAATTTTCAATTTAAACTGATGCATAGAATAATTTCAACAAAATCATTCCTAAGTAAAATAGGTATTAGTCAAGACAACCTCTGTACTTTCTGTACTAGAGAAATTGAAACACTTGAGCACTTGTTCTTTTCATGTGAGAAATCTAAGTATCTTATTTCAAAATTAGCAACCTGGTACCGCATCAAGACGGGAACCACCCTCAATATAGACATTTCAAAATTTCTACTGGGGGACCCAATGGCAAATGTAGTAACAAATCACATTTTTATTGTCACTAAAGAATTTATTAATAAAACAAGATTTGGAATTAATGAATTAAATTTCAATAATCTCATTCATTTCATAAAATACCACTATAAATTAGAAAAATACATTTTTTCAGAGAATGATCTTCAAACAAAATGGTCAAGCCTATTCCATAATGACTGAGTACTTTCTTTTGCACCCTATCGCTATCCACTACTTTCTCCTCTACATGTATAATATGTTCAATTTATCAGAGGAAACTTTCCTGTTATACATTGTAATACTATTTATTTTGAAATAAAACTTTAAGCACAAAAAAAAAAAAAAAAAAAAAAAAAAAAAAAAAAATTCTGTCAGCATGGGTCTTAGAGTAGAGTAAGGTGTAAACATGGAGGCTGTTGAGTACAGAGCGGTTATCAGGTTCTTATTCTTGAAGGGTCGTACACCAAAGGAGACTTTTAATGAGATGAAAGAAAGTTATGGAAGGGATGCCCCATCGTATGACGTTGTCAAACACTGGCATCGTCAGTTCAAGTGTGGTCGGACCTCCGTGGAAACAGCTTCAATTCCAGGTCGACCCCAGTCAGCCATTGATGATGGCTCTATCAGGCAAGTGGAAGCTGCAATTTTGGAAGATCGTCGAATTACTGTCTGTCAACTTTCCAAAGATATCAAGATAAGTGTGGGGTCTGTGGAGAAAATCATTCATGACCGTTTCCACATGCGGAAGTTGTCACCTCGGTGGATACCCCGACTTTTCACACCTTTCCAAAAACAGGAACGAGTCGACTGCTCAAAAGCTCTTTTAGCAATGTGTCAAGAAAACCAGGATAACCTTTGCGACAGCCTAATCACACAGGATAAAACATAGGTCCATCACTATGACCCTGAAAGTAAAATCCAGCCAAAGCAGTGGAAGCATCTTTCGTCACTACCCCCTAAAAAGGCAAGGTTATGCTCACCGTATTTTGGGAACAGCATGGTGAAATCATGATGGATTTTTTGGAAAGGGGCATCGCAATTACTTGGGCATACTACGCTAGTTTGCTGCAAATATTGCGGAAAACTATCAAAACCGAGAGACGTGGTATGCTCACTGAAGGTGTCCGCCTGCTTCAGGACAATGTTCCTGTCACGTGTAGCTCAGACGGAAGCGCTATGAAATACTTCCTCACCCACCATATTCTCCTGACCTTCAACCATCTGATTTCTTCTTCTTTCCAAACACGGAGTCATTTTTAAAGGCACTCGTTTTCCTGATGATGAAACTCCTTAATGAGGTGAAGTCCTGGCTTTTGACAAGATTTGATGCCTTTTACAAGAAAGGCCTAAAAGGCTGCATCAAGCAGGGAGAAATGCGTCACACTGTGTGGTGCCTCTGTAGAGAAGACTAATTACTGTACCAAGTTTCATTTCTTTCAGTAAAGTAGGAGGAAATTGGTATTGAACGCCCCTCGTAACTCCTCGTAAATACGTATACAACGAATATCGCCCTAATCTAAAATAAAATATAACAAGCAAAATCGTGAGCGTGGCTCACTAATACCCCCGACTGTTAAAGTTTGCCATATTTATTTTACTTATAGAGAGGTGTCTGCATAAGCTATGAAATGTAATTACTAAGATTAAAGTTTTTGTGAAAGGGTAGGACAAATCTCTTCATGTAAAATAGGTGGTTTTGGAAAAGTAGGAGTAAGAATAACTTGAAAAGGCAGGGATAACAAAATACACTACTGCCATTACCACCGATTTCAACTTTATTTTGGAAATCGATTCATCATAATGATTCATTCGAGTGACTTGAAACAACAGCTACACAAGCACGTACGTAAGCATACCCATGTAAGCACAGTGAGGGATATACAGCAGTTTATGGCTGAAAGGAAAGAAAATTTAAAATTTTCCAAAAATATAGCCAGTGGAAATATAAAATAGTAAAATCAACAAGAACACAAAAGTAGCTTTTTATGAAAGTTACATGAAAAAGAAAATGATAAAGTCAACAAATGACAACATAGAAGTAGCTTCATTCATTCTAGCTCTGAATGTGACTAAGTAAAAAAATTAATCACCAAATCGTGTTAATTTTCGCACTGCACCTTTCCTAGTGGTGAAGAAGACATGTGCCAAATTTGAAAAGGATGAGATGAATAGTTTTTCCTGTAATCGTTCGAACAAAAAATGTTCAGAATATGACTAAATTTTAAACTACAGAAATTCGCCAAAAATGAAAAAAATCACCAATTCGGTTTAAATTTCGCACTGTACCTCCCCTAGTGGTGAAGAAGATATGTGCCAAATGTGAAAAGGATGAGATGAATCGTTTTCCTGTAATCGATCGGACAAAAAATATCTTCGGACGGACGGACGGACGGACGGAATCGTTGGAATTACTATATACCCCCAACCGTTGGTCGGGGGTATAAAACTCTTTTCTAGGCGAGATGAGCTTTCTGACAATTACGTAATATGCCTTTATGAAAATAATAATCGCTCAACAAGATTAAATTATCTCGGATGATGTAACTGCCGGGGGTGACAGGACAGAGATAACAGACACTAACTGACCAATAGCCCGAGGACTAGCCTCTGGGGTGTCACGGTGCTTCTCATATTGTGAGAAAACAAAAGGTAATATAGATAACTATTTTATGCGCGTCTGTTAACTTACATTACATAAGTATCATCATCTGCATGTACAGTCCGAGTAACGAGAGTACGTCCCGTGTGAAGCGTTCATTATTTGACAACACTTAACTTGTTTCGCAGCTAACGTGGCCACATGCATGGCGCCTCTTGTTTGTCTCGTTCCGGCAAGGCTAGAATTAGTTTGAGTGGAGAGATATACCAAGACACAGTACATCTAAACAGACCAACAGAACATTTGTGAGTTTAATTGTTTTATTTATTTAATCAAATAAGTTGTTAAGATTTGTTGATATTTATACATGTATTGTGTATTTGGATTTGCTTGATAACGGCCTTAACCTCTACACCGAATTGTCACAAACTTGCAATAAAGATGCTGTGAACCCATTGAACTCGCCTTCCTTCATGTAGTGTGTATTTGTATATTAAGGCAAAACGTTATAGACATACATGTACATAAAACAAACCCAGAAAAGTTGATGCTTGTTTTGCAAGATATCATTAGTTGTCTCCAAATGAATTTATATGAAATTAATAAATCAGAATTAAAATTTGGTTTCATGTTTCATAAAAATATATACTAGTTTTGATGCCAAACATATCATTATCAATCAACATGTATTTAACAGCTAACCTTCAGAGAATCGTTTCAAATAATTAAAATATACTATGCAAGCTACATAATGTTTTCACTTGCAGAACATGCGGCATAATACAATGTTGAAGTTCTGCATGAAGCTGCCGTGTACAAGACGAGGGCGTCGCGTTATAAAGGGGGCGTGTCTATTGATGGCAATTTTACTGGTGTTAAGTCTCTTATTTCAAAATAATTCATCTTTGGACCGCCTGGACGACAGATTGACCCCTGAACGCTCTCAATCTAACTCTGAAGTCATCGAGGAATACGAACTGAAGCAGAAAACAAATAAAGTGATTCAACAGCATCGAAATGCAAAAAACATACATGATGAATATCGTGGACAGAAAGAAGAAACGGACAATTCTCAGCTGAATACAGATACGAGAATCAAGAAGCTTAGATACTGTGATTCTGTGCCGAGATCAAAGACAAACTGTACAGTGGGAACACCGACATCAGGTGAGCTCATGTGAATTGTGTTTGTTTCTTTACTTTCATCTAATTATTTATAAAGTATTTATTATCAAGCAAAGGTTACACAGAACCAAAACACTATGATGAATGATACGATAAATGAACCTAACAGTAGTATCCGATGATCCCTAATAAACAGCTTAATGATAATTAACGTTTGCTTGACGGCACGACCAGTTCAGGTTAACATCGTATGCTATATCCATAAAGCGTTTGAAGTTATTATGAATTTGTCTATCCTTTGTTCTGTATCAATGATAGGTAATTGTCGGAAGAGGGTTCAATAAGGTAAACATCATATATCCAGTCCCTCTCTGAGAGGAATACAATATGGAAATAAGTTTAAGCTTAATCATTGATATATCACATTTCCCCGAATGATTTTGTTAGCTTTAATAATTTCACATATTCATTTTTCTATTATTCTATTACCATATGTTAATTACAACAACACGACACGTACACAGTACACAACCTGCATACAGTCTTCATTAGATATACAGTAGTCGGACACAAGTGAATAATAACACTTTGGAATACAATTCTGTGTATATTTATTACCCGTGGTAAATCACGTACATGTATACGTATTTCAGGACATGAGGTGATGAAGAATGGAGATAGTTTCATGTATATACAATTTAGTTATTCTGTAAAGGTGATGTTTCGACATTGATCCATCACAGGCTTGTCAACTACATTTGGATGGTTGAAATATCCCCGGTTCAGAATTAATCAGTTATACCAACACATGTGGTTCATTTGTTCGTGTGGTTCATTTGTGATCGTGAACATCTAACATTTTAGAACGTGTGAATATTATGATGTTAATAGTATAATGTTAATAATATAATGTTAATAATATAATGATGCTGTGTTGAAAAGGTTAATAGTTCAGTTTTTGTTGATATTCAAATAAATCAAAACATGATTCTAATTTTAACCATGCATTTAAATTGGCTTACCATGAACAGCCGACTTCATTGTGAATGCACGTGCATTAATATGTCTGCCATGTTTCGTATCAACAGATAAAACGGTGAAAGTAAGTTTTGAAGAACATTCTTTCGAACACCTCAACAATCTCCATGGAAATGACCTCTTACCAGGGGGTCACTTCCGGCCAGCCTCATGCCAGCCTGACCAGAAGACCGCCATTTTGATTCCATACCGAGACCGGAAGCGCCACTTGAAGATGTTGCTGAACAACCTCCACCCTTTCTTGAAGAAACAGAACGTCGAGTACACCATCATCGTCGTCGAACAGGTGCGGGCAGTTCTCTTACTTAATTGATATGTTACTTGATTGATATGTTACTTAATTGATATGCTACTTAATTGATATGCTACTTAAATGATATGTTACTTAATTGATATGTTACTTAATTAATATGTTACTTATTTGATATGTTACTTAGTTGATATGTTACTTAATTTATATGTTACTTATTTGATATGTTACTTAATTTATATGTTACTTATTTGATATGTTTCTTAATTGATATGCTTGGTAATGCTAACTTGGTTTCCTTGAGTTAACCATAAAACCTTACATTTAGAAATATGACCCATAAACGAAGATGATTCAATTATTGTTAATGGATTTATTGACGCAAAAACACGATGAAACATATCCTAAGCTTAAAAGGACTCGCTTTTAAATTGATATAATTATGAAACGTAAAACGTAAAACGTAAAACTTTCAACACAAAAAACATTAAATTTCATTGAAGAATACCCTCTCAGAAAGTACTGATTTGAAAATCAATTGCCGTTTGGTTTATTTGAATATTTTTAATTTTAATTTTAAAACGGTCTTTAATTCAGCTCCCAGGCTCCAACTTCAACCGAGGTATGATAAAGAATATCGGGTTCGTGGAGGCGATGAAGTTATGTAACTACACCTGCATCTTCTTCCACGATATCGACATGGTCCCGGACGACTACGGCAACCTCTACCGGTGTGGCAGTTCCCCCATGCAGCACTCCCGGGACCTCGCCAGATGGAAACACAAGTAACTCTCAATATACAACACAAAGGATACCACATTCAAACACAAAATATTTCTGCCGGATAGAGTCGAGGTTACATAGTAATTCATAAGGATATTTACGAGTGAAACTAAATTGTCAACAAATCGTCTCTTAATTTACGTGCATGTTTTAAAAAATAAATGACAACGATAATTATAATTTGTTCATCACACGAACTTGATACTGCTTGATGGGCTGTCCTTAAAGTGAATTCGGTCAACACACACCTCCTTCAGTGAGCAGTGAATGTTATAAATGTCCACATGACCTATTATATCAATTACCACATTCCCGATTCCTTCCAGAAAGCCATATTTGGGCAGTTTTGGAGGAGTAGTCAGCTTCCAGAGCGCGCAGTTCCAGATGGTGAATGGATACACCAACACCTACTTCGAGTGGGGTCTGGAGGACGACGAGATGGGAAGCAGGTAACCCCCCCCCCTCCCTTAGTATAACTATGTAGTCTTACTTTCTAAATCTTGGCAAGATTAATGGATAACAACTTCTTTCCTCGCCGAGTCCATTAAAATTAATTTATTATTGTAATAATCCCACAATATATTTTTTAGTATAATAATTTAGAGATGGGGAGCATCTTATCTAAATCTTGGAAGGGTGTTTCAGAGACGCAATATTTATGGATAACAACTTCTTTCTACGCCAAGGCCATTAAAAATAAAGATGGTATCTTAATATCATTTTTGTAATAATTCCACATTGAAGTGTTTTAGAAAACAATATATTATATGTGGGAAATGATTGCCCACGTAGTGGAGTGTTATTCCTCCTTTCCAATTTTAACCGTTTCCAATCAATCAATCTGGATTCACTCACCACCGATATGGTATCGAAACACATGGGTATCGGGTATTGTTTCTCATGCATCGGGTGCATTTGCTTAATTTAAAGTGAGTTTTTGTATTTATCATTATTCAGCAAGTTTCAAATCGGTACAATATTGTTATTTTATATAAAGTAATCATTGCTTAAGATCCAATGCAAAATGCATAAATAGTATGGTTCACTATTGTTTTCCTAATCTCACTTTCATATTCTCTTTCCAGGATCAGATATCATAAAATGCGGATAGGAGTAAAACCGTTTAATCTGGGATCGTACCAGGAATTTAACCACACAAAGAGCAAACAGTACAGACGAAGGTGAGCCATCTTGCATACACGTTCACCTTCCTGGTTTTATCCATCCCATGGCCATTGGTTGATTGACAAGCGGACCCTTGATCTTAGAGCGTGCGCTTGCCCGAAGGAAAAACTATAACTACTTGATTATACCCACGAGCTATGTTTTATATATCTTATAAACCGACTACTAATTACGTTGACGTCATCATGACCTATCACGCGAAAAAAGCAGATGCAGGGGAAAAAATAAGAGCCGTCCGTAAAATATCACTTTTAGCCTAATCCTGTCGTAAGTTTAAGATGATTAATGTGTATGTTTATGTCCAATTTCCAAGTCTCTAAATGTTGCTTAAACTGGAACCAGGGCCCGAATAGTGGAGATAGAGAACAATAGGATGACGTTACAAGTGTATACACACATTTTTAGGGAATATACTGGAATGATATATCCCTGCCAGATGACACAGCCGGTCGTTTCGAGGAATAGCTTCTCCCGGGAACAATTAAGGGACTAAAACTAAAACAACCTCGAAAATCATGGTTTGTGTCATCTAAAGTTTGTCGACATTTGTTTAGACTTTATGGAGCACATATACTCCTTATACGTCCAACTGATGCACTAAAAGATCTATTATCCAACTATTATCCGACTATTAGGCGGGGAGTTACAAAGTGTCAAAACTTACTCTCCAGGGAATGTAAACACCAACATATATATCCATACAACGTAATACACGCAGTGTTATGATGTTTTGGGAAGGATGGAGAGCAGTTTTACCTAATAGACTTTTAGTTCATATTTTATTCTTTCATGAGTGACATTTACTTGTGAAATTGGAGGGAAATCTGGAAATCACAGCTTGGTGTTGTTTCACAAATCAATATTTATATACATGTCTTAGTGTCAAAATTATTTCCAATGAACGAGAAAACCTCTAAGCGTCATTAATAAGCTGGGGTTGATTAAGTCCCTGCCATTTGAATTCACCATCATGTGGATCATGCTTTGTTATAGTGCTAATCTCTCTCCTTAGGACTCTATTTTTAATATTTTACATTTTCTTTCAAAATGTTAAGTTAAATGTTTTGTTCAATAAAATAATGTTTAACTAGAAAACGACATCGAAAGATATAATGTAACATGTATACAACTTTTCAAATTATTTCATTCTCAGTTGGAAATGGGTGAAGAAATGGAAATCTCGAGTGAAGCTGGATGGACTGAACTCGCTGGTGTATAAACTAGAGAAGATAGAGGTGAATCCCCTCTACACGCACCTGTTTGTCAACATCAGTCTGGAAGCTGTACAGAGAGCCTACAATGGTAGTATTATGATAGCTGGGTCAACAGATGAAACAATGCCTTGATGTCGAGCTAGTTTAACAAATGTAAAGCAAAATAATTCTGTAACAACTACTATAAAGTTGTATTTGTATTATTTAATTTGATATTTGTTACTACAAAATGCATATGCCATGAACAAATAATATGCACAAAACCATTTAATAACATTATGTTTTAAATTGTTCATTTGTCAAATCATTCATTTTACAATTATTTTTATTATTTGTTTAACATGCGTACCTTGTTTCTGCATATTGTAGTGTTATGATGTTGTGTATTGTATTGCTATGATACTGTGCATGTTGTATTGTTGTGATGCTGTGTATGTTGTATTGTTGTAATGCTGTGTATGTTGTATTGTAGTGATACTGTGTATGTTGTATTGTTGTAATGCTGTGTATGTTGTATTGTAGTGATACTGTGCATGTTGTATTGTTGTGATGCTGTGTATGTTGTATTGTTGTGATGCTGTGTATGTTGTATTGTAGTGATAATGTGTATGTTGTATTGTTGTGATGCTGTGCATGTTGTATTGTTGTGATGCTATGTATGTTGTAATGCTGTGTATATTGTATTGTTGTGATGCTGTGTATATTGTATTGTTGTGATGCTGTGTATGTTGTATTGTTGTGATGCTGTGTATGTTGTATTGTTGTGATGCTGTGTATATTGTATTGTTGTGATACTGTGTATATTGTATTGTAGTGATACTGTGTATATTGTATTGTTGTGATACTGTGCATGTTGTATTGTTGTAATGCTGTGTATGTTGTATTGTAGTGATACTGTGTATGTTGTATTGTTGTAATGCTGTGTATGTTGTATTGTAGTGATACTGTGCATGTTGTATTGTTGTGATGCTGTGTATGGTGTATTGTTGTGATGCTGTGTATATTGTATTGTTGTGATGCTGTGTATGTTGTATTGTGATGCTGTGTATGGTGTATTGTGATGCTGTGTATGGTGTATTGTTGTGATGCTGTGCATGTAGTATTGTTGTGATGCTGTGTATGTTGTATTGTTGTGCTGCTGTGCATATTGTATTGTGATGCTGTGCCTATTGTATTGTGATGCTGTGCATGTTGTGTTGTTGTGATGCTGTGCATGTTGTATTGTTGTGATGCTGTGCATTTTGTATTGTTGTGATGCTGTGCATGTTGTATCGCTGTGATGCTGTGTATGTTGTATTGTGATGCTGTGTATGTTGTATTGTTGTGATGCTGTGTATATTGTATTGTTGTGATGCTGTGTATGTTGTTTTGTGATGCTGTGTATGTTGTATTGTGATGCTGTGTATGGTGTATTGTTGTGATGCTGTGTATGTTGTATTGGGATGCTGTGTATATTATATTGTTGTGATGCTGTGTATATTGTATTGTTGTGATGCTGTGTATGTTGTTTTGTGATGCTGTGTATGGTGTATTGTTGTGATGCTGTGTATATTGTATTGTTGTGATGCTGTGTATGTTGTATTGTTGTGATGCTGTGTATGTTGTATTGTGATGTTGTGTATGTTGTATTGTTATGATTCTGTGTATGTTGTATTGTGATGCTGTGCATGTTGTATTGTGATGCTGTGCATGTTGTATTGTTGTGATGCTGTGTATGTTGTATCGCTGTGATGCTGTGCATGTTGTATTGTTGTGATGCTGTGTATGTTGTATTGTTGTGATGCTGTGTATATTGTATTGTTGTGATGCTGTGTATGTTGTTTTGTGATGCTGTGTATGTTGTATTGTGATGCTGTGTATGTTGTATTGTTGTGATGCTGTGTATATTGTATTGTTGTGATGCTGTGTATGTTGTTTTGTGATGCTGTGTATGTTGTATTGTGATGCTGTGTATGGTGTATTGTTGTGATGCTGTGTATATTGTATTGTTGTGATGCTGTGTATGTTGTTTTGTGATGCTGTGTATGTTGTATTGTGATGCTGTGTATGGTGTATTGTTGTGATGCTGTGTATATTGTATTGTGATGCTGTGCATGTTGTATTGTTGTGATGCTGTGTATGTTGTATCGCTGTGATGCTGTATTGTTGTGATGCTGTGTATGTTGTATTGTTGTGATGCTGTGTATATTGTATTGTTGTGATGCTGTGTATGTTGTTTTGTGATGCTGTGTATGTTGTATTGTGATGCTGTGTATGTTGTATTGTTGTGATGCTGTGTATATTGTATTGTTGTGATGCTGTGTATGTTGTTTTGTGATGCTGTGTATGTTGTTTTGTGATGCTGTGTATGGTGTTTTGTTGTGATGCTGTGTATGTTGTTTTGTGATGCTGTGTATGTTGTATTGTGATGCTGTGTATGTTGTATTGTTGTGATGCTGTGTATATTGTATTGTTGTGATGCTGTGTATATTGTATTGTTGTGATGCTGTGCATGTTGTATTGTTGTGATGCTGTGTATGTTGTATTGTGATGCTGTGTATGTTGTATTGTTGTGATGCTGTGTATGTTGTATTGTTGTGATGCTGTGTATATTGTATTGTTGTGATGCTGTGTATATTGTATTGTTGTGATGCTGTGCATGTTGTATTGTTGTAATGCTGTGTATGTTGTATTGTTGTGATGCTGTGTATGTTGTATTGTTGTGATGCTGTGTATATTGTATTGTTGTGATGCTGTGTATGTTGTATTGTGATGCTGTGTATATTGTATTGTTGTGATGCTGTGTATATTGTATTGTTGTGATGCTGTGTATGTTGTTTTGTGATGCTGTGTATGTTGTATTGTGATGCTGTGTATGTTGTATTGTTGTGATGCTGTGTATATTGTATTGTTGTGATGCTGTGTATGTTGTTTTGTGATGCTGTGTATGTTGTATTGTGATGCTGTGTATATTGTATTGTTGTGATGCTGTGTATGTTGTATTGTTGTGATGCTGTGTATGTTGTATTGTGATGCTTTGTATGGTGTATTGTTGTGATGCTGTGTATATTGTATTGTCGTGATGCTGTGTATGTTGTATTGTGATGCTGTGTATGGTGTATTGTGATGCTGTGTATGGTGTATTGTTGTGATGCTGTGTATATTGTATTGTTGTGATGCTGTGTATATTGTATTGTTGTGATGCTGTGTATATTGTATTGTTGTGATGCTGTGTCTATTGTATTGTGATGCTGTGTATGTTGTATTGTGATGCTGTGTATGTTGTATTGTGATGCTGTGTATGTTGTATTGTTGTGATACTGTGTACATTTATGTTGTATTGTTGTGATGCTGTGTATGTTGTATTGCTATAAATACGATGTATGTTGTATTGTAAATATATTGAGTATGTTATATTTTAATGAGAATTGTGTTATTGTATTATAATACCGCTGCGTAGTGTAGTGCTATGTATATATACTTACTAATACTCACTTCAACGATTGCCTATTGCTTCCGTTTTATCACACAGGGTCCAGTTTGTCGAATCTCTCTTAGCATTAAGCTAGATGTAAGGTAAATGTCACTGTATACTTAAGACAATCTTAGAGCTATTAGGGATTCTAAGATTGAGGTTAATATATAAACATGATAATATCATTGGTTGTGTTTATCAATATTATATACAAAGCTTGTTGGCCACCGAAACAATAGATGGAAATTAAATGTAAATTCCGGTTGCACGAAGGTTGGTTGCCACCGTCTTTTCTATTGCTTCTAATGCAGGGTATTGTGTGCGCTTTTATCATGCTTATGCATGATAAATAGCGCTATTAAAATGGACAACACTAATTAGTATTATATTAATGTTGGACCAGAGGGATAAATGGAAGGTCAGTCCAGTCCTGAAACCACCAACTTGTTTCAATGTACAGGAGAGGATGTTGGCAGGAGTAGAATTCATCTCTTTAACCATATCGCCAAAATAAATATTTTTCTGGGAAGTTTTTTTTTTTTTTTATTGCAGTTGGAAAACCATAATGATCTAAAATATATGGGTCATAATTAACCAGTCAGCCATATCTCTTATATAGTGAAAAATATAAGCTACATTTTTGAACGATATGGATAGCAAGGACACGCTGTGAACAATGATAAGACACGAACACAATTTAAAGTTTAATAGTTCAAAATCTCTTCACTACACAGACAGAATATTCTGACATTGAATAACAATTCCAATCAAATCAAATCAACGTGTTCCATTGAACAAAACCCAACTACATCGGTAATCATGAAACACATCTAACACATCAAACACATCAAACATATCTAACATATCTAACACATATAACATATCTAACATATCTAACATATCTAACATATCTAACATATATAACACATATAACACATATAACACATATAACACATCTAACTCAAACAGTGAAACTACGATTAACAATTATATTTAGTGTTTTGTTTGTAAACTTTAAAAATATTAATCATTTGACTCTTTTAAGGAATATAAGTAAGTGTAAAATTTGGCCTCTACCTTTAAAACTGACTCTTACTTGGACGTATTTGGACGTTCATGCTTTGTTTGTCTATGTCCATCACTAGAAGCGAGAGTGAAAGACATGATCGAGTTTTACCACATACATGTACTGATATAATTCTAAAATAATTGGTTTAACTTCAAAACAGGAATATGATTTGAGACCATTGACTAAATGGTGGAATTATAGAAAATAATTATAACAAAACAAGGAAAAACACAACTTGAATATTTCGAGATCGTCGTTAGAAATAGGTAATGGAGAGACATCGAAATAACATATTCCAGTGTTTATTATAACATAATATAGCCCAGTGTTTATCATAAACTGCAATTATCAAGAATGGCAATATTTGTATAAGTGAAAACGTTAGAGTCAATGTTCAATCCGAAAAAACCCACTGTAGAAACACGTTAGCATCAAACATATAGCGAGTAACGTCGTGAGTGGATAAGAAACAGAAGTTCTAACTACGTGTAGATCTTTAGATACCTATACTGTGTATCATCCTGGTATGGAACAGCATGAAAGCAATTCTGGATACATTTACTCAGTGACAATCACCTCTGCAGAATATCATCAACAAGCAGCTACTCGCTGCAGTGCACCTTATGTTGAGGCCAGGCTCTCCTCTGACAGCTACTAGCTGCAGTGCACCTTATGTTGAGGCCAGGCTCTCCTCTGACAGCTACTCGCTGCAGTGCACCTTATGTTGAGGCCAGGCTCTCCTCTGACAGCTACTCGCTGCAGTGCATCTTATGCTGAGGCCAGGCTCTCCGCTGACAGCTCCTGCTGCAGTAGAACACTTTGTTACATGCAGCACACTTCTTACAGTCAGTCAACTGTCCGCAGCTGTCACACAAGAACCCGATAGAAGCTTTGGCCGTTTCAAGGATTGCTTGCTGTTTTGATAGTGGGGCTGTATCAGATATATCAAGAATCATCTGCATGCATTCAAAAGGAGAACCTGTAAGATAAAATGTGAGTTATAGGTGGTATCGCATTCTGGGGAGAAACTGTGGATACTTTTGTTACAGGCAATGTCAGACTCAGTGACATATTCATACCAGTAACGCTGCACAAGACTCTTACACTATACAATAAACAGCCCAGCAAACATGACTGCAATGGGCCAGTGCTGGCTTGGTACTGGCTGGTAAAGTTGATAAAGGCATACTGACTAATACACCCATTTCACTGAGATACGATTCGTTGCCGACCGAGTATAGTCGATGAGTCGTCAGTGAGTCGTCAGTGACTCGTAATGAAGCGGCGTAGGTGAGTCTTTAAGACTCGTTAAGAGTCTTTAAGCGCCGGGAGGTAAAATTTAGTCGGGAGTGAGTTTTTGAACATGTTCAAGAACTCACTCCCGACTTTTTCATTCGGGCGATGCTCCTACTTTTCGACCGAAAATTCCAGAAATTCCATCAAGTCGTATTCAGTCGTGATCTAGTCGTAAGTGGCTCGTATCTGATTCTTATTGGGTCGTATTAAGTCGTCTTGTCAGTCGTATTTACTCGCATCCAGTCGTATCGAGTTGTGGTGGTTGTGCGTGAGTAGGGAATAGGTCTTGCCCTAAAATATTTGCCGACTCACCTCCGACTAATGCCAGCTCACGTACGACTAATACTTAATGACGACCAGTGACGACCCCTTCCTGTCTAAACACGACAATAAGGTCAAATAACTCGTATACGATTCGTATGTGACTCGTAACGGAGTTGTATCTTGGTAGTGATGAGTCGCCATTGTCGTGAAGGTGTCGTAAACTAGTCGTTATTAGTCATGAGTTGGGAATTAGTCCTTGTCAGAGTCGTGGTGGCGCATTAGTGTTGGGAAAGAGTTGGCAGTTAGTCGTGAACGGGTCAGGATTTCCGTCTGACTACGTCGTAAGTAAGTCGCATGTAACTCGTAGAAATATCAAATTTGACAAATTCACCCCAAATTTTCCCCGACTCATGCCGACAAAGTCGTAGCCGAAAAATTGGGAAGACTCGGGAATAGTCGTGAAGACTTTTGGAAGTCGTAGCTCAGTGGAATGGGGGTATAACGGTAAAGAACCAGTATCAGAAAATGAAACGAAATATTTTAGAATTTTCAAAATAGCAAGTTCATCAAGTCTTGTATCCAAAATGTAATAAATTGTGGGGTCACCGAATGATTTAAAAAGTTATCGGTATTAATAGTAACACTCCTGTCGGCAAATTACGCTATTTTTGACCGATTTCACCTACTTAAATGAAGCACACTTAAGCTCAGAATCCTTTCAGATACAATTTTATCACATACGCGGATACATAGCAAGTTTATATTTTGCTAATTAATGACACTGTTAAATATAATAAAATAAAATTAAGCAGTTTTTAAATAAAAACGGCATTTTTATCATCATTTTTCGCATATTCAACAGGATTTTTCACTGGAACACATATTTTAGATATTGCTAAAAGGGTAATATGATGTGCGCAGTTGAATAAACAAACGATTTCAGAAATAATAATAGGGGGTCACCTTATGTTTTGCATCATTTAAACGTAATTTTTTATATAACCTACATAAACGTAAAATCTGACGTCACGGCAGTTTTGATCAATTCAACTGTAAATTTGACGTCCTATCGTGTAATTATTATTGAATATGCTATCAATCTAAGAGTGCTTAATGGAAGAACAACTATCAGTTAATTATACAATGTGATTTATATTCATCACTTACTGAAGATATGTAAGTAATTGAAAAAACACACATGGTCACATATTTAACACGAATATAGGTGACGGTTACGACATGTCATAAAATGGCTGTTAAGAAGGCGTCGTGGTAAATTTATAAGCGCTTTCCGTTAGTTTATTTTTAATTCTATGCTTAAACAAGAGTCATTAGAAGATGACGCATCCCACTGGTCCCACATAATTTGTGAAACACATCTTTGACAGATAATTATATATCTACTACTTCAGTGCTGAGATACAGATATGATGAAGGGTTTTGGAGTTCTGCCCCTGAGCAGACCTATCTCTGAACAAAGACCAAATCAAACACGTTTCTATGGAAACGGAAAAAACCATTTTAAAAATCTGAAAATATCAAAAGGCACCATTACAGTAACTTGGTAATATACATGCAACGTTTCAGGAAGAAATGATGAAGTGTTTTGGAGCTTTGCTCCGGAAACGAACCTGTTAGTCCAAATTCAACACATTTCTATAGAAACGGAAAAAAATAAAATTTTCAGAAATCTGAAAATATCAAAAGGCACCACTCCAGTTACCGGGCAATACACATGCAAAGTTTCAGGAAGATATGATGAGTTTTGGAGCTGTGCTCCGGAAACGAACCTGTCTCTGAACAAAGTCCAAATACAACATGTTTCTATGGAAACCAATATTTTTTCAGAAATCTAAAAACATATCAAAAGGCACCATTTCAGTAGTTGAGTAATACACATGGGAAGTTTCAGAAAGATATCATGAACGGTTTTCAAGTTCTGCTCCGGAAACAACATGATTACGGACGGACGGACTGACGAATGGACGGACGGACAGACAGACGGACATGGCGACGACTTTATCCCACGGTATTACATACCGGTGGGATAAAAATGTATTGCATATATTTTGAGACTTATTCACAACAATAAATTGTTGTCGCAAAATGTTACCGAAAGTGAATTCAATTTCTTCGTCCCATCTCGCCTTAAGGCATATCATTTCCTGTCAAAATGCGTTATGGGATATTTTCAAAGGGCCAGTACTGGACTGAAACAGGGCCAGTTATATTAGGTTTACATACTGGCACAGTACTTGCCCAATTCAGGTATGACATTTCATGTCAGGGAATTATGGGTAGCATTTCAAATTGTCGTCTGCTTAATGCCCCTATTTCATATCATTCATATCACTTCATTGCAAAGCACGCGAGGTAATTTTGGTAGCCATCCGTCACCGGTTATCTCCCTTGACCATTTCCGTTTTATTCTATTGAGCATTTTCTTTGGTTACTGACTTCGTCACGCCGGCCAAGGGCGGGTAATTTTAGTACAGATTTCTCTGATAGAGTTTTCCAGGGGTGATATAGTGGGGAGTAACGGAGCATATATAAAATCCTGGGTAACCGAGGATGTATGCAGGGATGCCTGTAATAACATCTAAGAAGAAAAGGGACGATATCTTTACTTGGACTCTTCCATTTGCCGTCTTCTTTGAACCTTGTCATACATTTTGTCTCCAGTTCAAAAGCCGTGCTGATCTTGAAGGGATACCGCATTCTGAGGAATGACTTCATCTTCCAGGGACAACTGTCATTGTTCTGCTGAATCCGGTGAGAATTCAGCTTCAAAATTAACTTCAGCATGTCGTAACCCTTCAAAAGAAAATGAACATATGAATATAAGTTGCATTCGATCATGGGCCCTCGGGTCATTGTTGCACAACAAAAACATGATTACAAGGAGGACATTTTCTCTTTTTCCTGTACAAGTTTTCAGAAGCAAATAACGATGAACTGGACACGGCCACAACTAAAAACCAACACCTACTGACAGTTACTATGCCTTCATACTAACATATTGATTTGTGAACTTCAGTGTCTGCGTATATAATTCATGAACATATCCCATCTGGCCCACATTTGGGGTCACAGGGACACCAAGTCTATAATTTAGAATTCCCATCGACCAAGGAGTCTGTACACAACATTTCAGCTTTCTAGACCTTTTGGTACTGGAGAAGAAGATGAAAATAGGTTTTAAATAGAGGTCACGGGGTCACCATATCTACAATTTAGATTCCCCATTGGCCAAGGAGTCTGCACATACAATTTCAATTCTCTGAAGATATTCGTTCTGGAGGAGAAGTAGAAAAAGCAAAACATTTACGGACGGATGGACTCCATTTCATGCCATAAGCCCATCAGGCCTTTCGAACGGTTTTCGAAAAAGAATTGATTACGGACCGACAGACATGTAGACAGACAGGACACCAACTATATCCCACAGTATTACATACTGGTGAGATACAAATGTAATGCTTCACTGTGACCTTGAATATGGTAAGGGCACCAAAGTCGGTCTTCACTAGAAGAATGAAGGTCAAGGTAAACAAAACAAGTAATTGTCACGAACGTGACCATGTCCCCCGCTGCAACCAAAAATGAGCTAAAAGAATGGACCTACTGCTTGTACCGAGTAGTGACCATTACATGTTTGATTCAATTGTTATTATATCGGCTAAGAACATTTTAAAAAATTGTAAAAGTCTCGTAGTAACCTTAGTAATGAAGTCAAGGTCAACCAAATCCACTGGTGTCTGCGTATTCCCTAATGAAGACTGGTATCTAGGTGCAGCAGTTCATGAGGAATGAAGCTAACAACATTGTAAAAACTGGTCAAAGTGACCTTTTCCTTTATAAAAATAATGAGGATTAAATTACATTCAAACCTGTATACCATAAGTGTTAGATTATGTGTCTTCATATCGCAGTTTTCCCATGAAACATATCACTATCACAAAATGAACAGTTTGGATTTTTCATGAGATACACTGAGTCAATAAAATCCCTTACGTCTAGCAGTTTGTCGTTTAGCTGCCTACACGGTTTTATGTCAGCAACATCACTCATCAAGTCCATGAGCGACAAGTTTGAACCGAGGAGTAGAGTCTTGAGTGGGGCGGAGTCGTGGTTATACACCGTTAAAAACATGGCAGGTTTGTCTTCAAACATCTTCAATTGCCCCAACATGACCGTGCTCTGGTACACATCAAGCGGTAAGAACCCTTTCGGTTTTCGTCTCGGCACGGCGAACAGTCTATCCTATAATCAAATTGATACACATTAGTTATCCAATGGTCGGATAAATTCCCTTTGATGTTTTTGAAACGAAATATCATGTATCAAGAAAAGTGTGGTTATATTTTTGACGTAACTTTTTTATCAGCCACAGTTATTTTAAACTCTCTGATAGGACGATCGTCAAAGGGCTGTATCCCGCTCAGTAGAAAAACAAAACCAATGTCAGTGCCACTCAGTACTCTTTAAATGATAAAAACAATGTATCAGCTAATTAGAAACTGAAAAAAAATCTTTAAAAAAACACCATTGTTTTTAAATCGTCACTGATTAACACGAGGGCAATCAATCCAGCGGAAAAAAATGAACAGTCATTTGGTGGTGATAATGATCACTTGACAATTCTGTATGTTGATGTAAGAAGAAATTTCACATGACTTATTTTCTTTGTCACACAGTGGCTCGAAAACACCAGCCGAAAAAGGGGCCTGCGGGACTGGTTCCAAAGCCCAACTGACTTCCTGAAGTGAAAGGTCACTATCTCAAATAGCAGATTTAACCAGACTGATTATAAGCGCGAAAATCATGTCACCTGACAGGCGCATATTGTCGAACGTTGCCCATTGGATAAAACAGATACATGATTGACACAAGTGGGTGTATACAAAATATCACCTCGCTATCACTCACTCGGGGGCTCCGCCCCCTCGTGAGACGATAGATCGATGATATTTTGTATACACCACTTGTGTCATCATGTATCTATTACGTACACGGACTTCGAGCTGCCTTTTCAATCATACGAAAAACCTAGTCACTGGAGCTCTTCGTTCTGCAACACAATGCTTTACGTTGTATCGTATTTGGAAATTTCGTAATATTGAAAGTAATGCTTGATGATTTCAGATCACAACCATATCACCTTGTCCAATCATAATCACTTGATCTCGCAATTAATTAAAGGGTGGCTTATGTATCCCAGCGTAAGAATGTGTGATTAACCACTTGATCAGCAGGCTTATATACTATTGGCTGGGTGGCAAGACGGACAAATTTGAATGTTTTACGAAAGCTGGCTTCTGTTGGACTTTTTTTTATCAGATCGCTAGTCTTTCCAAACAAACAATTAACAGAAAGTTTTTAATTTGAAATAAAATTCTAGCCTGTCACCAGTATTGAGTGGGAAGGTAATCTAACATCTTTGATGGGCATTCTAGAGGTGATGAAGAATGAAGAACAATTTTATGGATACACAACTTCTTTATTCTGTATAGGCGACGTTTCGATATAGATACTAATGTCGTTGTCAAGCAGGTGATGCAGTTGAACAAATTCCCAGGGTTATATACATGTAGTGTTTATACAATAGAGGAGGATGAGAATATTTTGAGTTGTTATTACAGTAGAAGGCTTGATGTACAAATATTGAGTAGAAGCCAGAGAGAATGATTTACAGTGTTAGTATACAGTAGATGAGGTTGATGTACACACCTTGTTAAGGAGATTAAGTGTGTACATTAAGCTGTACAGTCAAACCGCGATAGTCCGGCCACCGATAATCCGAATCTCGCAGTGTCCGAACGGTAACAAACTGTAACCAAACTAATCTCTATATAAACTCATTAAATGTTGATTCATTAATCCGTTGATTCCGTTTCCGAATCCGAACACCAATTAGCCGTAACGGATTAGTTAATTACAACTAGTTCTGCTTCATTAATCCGATGACAAGCGATCATAACACTGATTGGATCGGTAAACTTCAATAACAGTTGATTGACACGGGAGTTCAGCGTGTAAGTAGTTTGTGATTTTAATAACTCCATCTTGTTTGGTTCATTTCAGTAGTCCGAACATTTCACTATCCGAAGGTTTTTGATGGAAAACGGAAGCATACGGATTATCGAGGCCTGACTGTATTTATGTATCCATAAAAACTTGTTCTTCATTCTTCAAGGTAATCTTACCCTGTGTATCTTTGGGTCCTGCATGAAAGCTATGCAGATATCCCTGAGTTGAAGACGAGGGTACGGCTTGTCTTCGTCAACTGCTATGGAGGCGTCATCAGTTAGATAAACCCACTGTGTGCGAAGATTCAGCATAACCGTGCTGTACTCAGAGGTAGGATAGTCAGGTAGATTGGAAATCATGTCGGACGTGAGTCTGCGCCAAGGCAATACTCTCTCCCCAACTGAATTCGTTTTGTCCTTCACCAGTGTTCCTTTGATGAATCCGGTGCTCGTCTTTATCTTCTTCATATCGACCAGGACCGGGCATGAGAATCGTAGCTCGCTTTTGAACTTTGTTACTACCCGTAATTAAAAAAAGTAACTATATCAGACTGATGATTTAACACTATATGTGACCAAATTAAAGGTAAGTTAATAAAATACTTATAAACATATTCAACTTCCATTCACTCCATTTAATGTATTCTGTTCATGAAAATAGAAAGTGGCATTAAAATAGTCAAAATATTATCATTCCTATGGTTTACTGTAACAAAAATCCATTATTTTAAATGCTTACTATGTCTTAGTGATAACGACATTAACCTCTATAGGGTGCCTATTGCACACACCCTACGTGATAATAAACAACCACAAGAACGTTCCATTTAAGTTTATATGTTTCTCAAAAATGTCCCCAGTAAAATGTTTCAGTTATAAACAATACTCAAGTCCTCGAGGTTTTGGTAAAAGTCATTCTTTATCCATGCTGATTAACGTACTGGGTCGACATTTGCGATAAATTGTGATTTTGGCGATCTCACATTTTACAAATATCAGGAATTAATAAATTGGAATGTAAACTTAGTATTCATACAAGCGAATCTATCGAATCATCCTGCTCAATCAGGTTATACATGGAAGTACCGACATGTAGGAAGTTGACAATGATTTGAACGTACAAAATAAACTCAGACATTGACAAACGCTTAATCCGTACACTAACATACATTCATATCATGAACTCAGGCATTAATCCGTACAATATACTCAGGACTTAATCCGTACACCAACATACAGTCATATGATAAACTCAGGCATTAATCCGTACAATATACTCAGGCATTAATCCGTACACCAACATACAGTCATATCATAAACTCGAGCTTTAATTCGTACACCAACATACGGTCATATCATAAACTCAGGCATTAATCCGTACACCAACATACAGTCATATAATAAACTCAGGCATAAATCCGTACACCAACATACAGTCATATGATAAACTCAGACATTAATCCGTACACCAACATACAGTCATATAATAAACTCAGACATTAATCCGTACACCAACATACAGTCATATGATTAACTCAGGCATTAATCCGTACACCAACATACAGTCATATAATAAACTCAGGCATAAATCCGTACACCAACATACAGTCATATGATAAACTCAGGCATGAATCCGTCCACCAACACACAGTCATATGATTAACTCAGGCATTAATCCGTACACCAACATACAGTCATATGATAAACTCGAGCATAAATCCGTACACCAACATACAGTCATATGATTAACTCAGGCATTAATCCGTACACCAACACACAGTCATATGATTAACTCAGGCATTAATCCGTACACCAACATACAGTCATATGATAAACTCGAGCATAAATCCGTACACCAACATACAGTCATATGATTAACTCTGGCTTTAATCCGTACACCAACATACAGTCATATGATAAACTCGAGCATAAATCCGTACACCAACATACAGTCATATGATAAACTCAGGCATAAATCCGTACACCAACATACAGTCATATGATAAACTCAGGCATGAATCCGTCCACCAACACACAGTCATATGATTAACTCAGGCATTAATCCGTACACCAACATACAGTCATATGATAAACTCGAGCATAAATCCGTACACCAACATACAGTCATATGATTAACTCAGGCATTAATCCGTACACCAACATACAGTCATATCATTAACTCAGGCATTAATCCGTACACCAAAATACAGTCATATAATAAACTCGAGCATAAATACATACACCAACACACAGTCATATGATAAACTCAGGCATAAATCCGTACACCAACATACAGTCATATGATAAACTCAGGCATGAATCCGTCCACCAACACACAGTCATATGATAAACTCAGGCATAAATCCGTACACCAACATACAGTCATATAATAAACTCAGGCATAAATCCGTACACCAACATACAGTCATGTAATGAACTCAGGCATAAATCCGTACACTAACATACAGTCATATAATAAACTCAGGCATTAATCCGTACAGCAACATACAGTCATATCATGAACTCAGGCATTAATCCGTACACCAACATACGGTCATATAATAAACCCAGGCATTAATCCGTACACCAACATACGGTCATATAATAAACTCAGGCATTAATTCGTACACAAACATACAGTCATATAATAAACCCAGGCATTAATCCGTACACAAACAAACGGTCATATAATAAACTCAGGCATTAATCCGTACATCAACATACAGTCATATAATAAACTCAGGCATTAATCCGTACACCAACATACGGTCATATGATAAACTCAGGCATAAATCCGTACACCAACATACAGTCATATACTAAACTCGGGCATTAATCCGTACACCAACATACAGTCATATGATAAACTCGGGCATTAATCCGTAAACAAACATACAGTCTTATGATAAACTCAGGCATAAATCCGTCCACCAACATACAGTCATATAAGAAAATCAGGCATTAATCCGTACACCAACATACAGTCATATGATAAACTCGGGCATTAATCCGTACACCAACATACAGTCATATGATAAACTCAGACATTAATCCGTACACCAACATACAGTAATATAATAAACTCGAGCTTTAATTCGTACACCAACATACAGTCATATAATAAACTCGAGCATAAATCCGTACACCAACATACAGTCATATAATAAACTCAGGCATTAATCCGTACACCAACATACAGTCATATAATAAACTCAGGCATAAATCCGTACACCAACATACAGTCATATAATAAACTCGAGCATAAATCCGTACACCAACATACAGTCATGTAATGAACTCAGGCATTAATCCGTACACCAACATACAGTCATATGATAAACTCAGACATTAATCCGTACACCAACATACAGTAATATAATAAACTCGAGCTTTAATTCGTACACCAACATACAGTCATATGATAAACTCGAGCATAAATCCGTACACCAACATACAGTCATATGATAAACTCGAGCATAAATCCGTACACCAACATACAGTCATGTAATGAACTCAGGCATTAATCCGTACACCAACACACAGTCATATCATAAACTCAGACATTAATCCGTACACCAACATACAGTCATATAATAAACTCAGGCATAAATCCGTACACCAACATACAGTCATATGATAAACTCAGGCATTAATCCGTACACCAACATAAAGTAATATAATAAACTCGAGCTTTAATTCGTACACCAACAAACAGTCATATAATAAACTCAGACATTAATCCGTACACCAACATACAGTCATATGATAAACTCAGGCATTAATCCGTACACCAACATACAGTAATATAATAAACTCGAGCTTTAATTCGTACACCAACAAACAGTCATATCATAAACTCAGACATTAATCCGTACACCAACATACAGTAATATAATAAACTCGAGCTTTAATTCGTACACCAACATACAGTCATATGATAAACTCAGGCATTAATCCGTACACCAACATACAGTCATATGATAAACTCAGGCATTAATCCATACACCAACATACAGTCATATAATAAACTCAGGCATTAATCCGTACACCAACATACAGTCATATAATAAACTCAGGCATTAATCCGTACACCAACATACAGTCATATAATAAACTCTGGCTTTAATCCGTACACCAACATACAGTCATATGATAAACTCGAGCATAAATCCGTACACCAACATACAGTAATATGATAAACTCGAGCATAAATCCGTACACCAACATACAGTCATATAATAAACTCTGGCATTAATCCGTACACCAACATACAGTCATATGATAAACTCGAGCATAAATCCGTACACCAACATACAGTCATGTAATGAACTCAGGCATTAATCCGTACACCAACATACAGTCATATGATAAACTCAGACATTAATCCGTACACCAACATACAGTAATATAATAAACTCTGGCTTTAATTCGTACACCAACATACAGTCATATGATAAACTCGAGCATAAATCCGTACACCAACATACAGTCATGTAATGAACTCAGGCATTAATCCGTACACCAACATACAGTCATATAATAAACTCAGGCATAAATCCGTACACCAACATACAGTCATATAATAAACTCGAGCATAAATCCGTACACCAACATACAGTCATGTAATGAACTCAGGCATTAATCCGTACACCAACACACAGTCATATCATAAACTCAGACATTATTCCGTACACCAACATACAGTCATATAATAAACTCAGGCATAAATCCGTACACCAACATACAGTCATATGATAAACTCAGGCATTAATCCGTACACCAACATACAGTAATATAATAAACTCGAGCTTTAATTCGTACACCAACAAACAGTCATATAATAAACTCAGACATTAATCCGTACACCAACATACAGTCATATGATAAACTCAGGCATTAATCCGTACACCAACATACAGTAATATAATAAACTCGAGCTTTAATTCGTACACCAACAAACAGTCATATCATAAACTCAGACATTAATCCGTACACCAACATACAGTAATATAATAAACTCGAGCTTTAATTCGTACACCAACATACAGTCATATGATAAACTCAGGCATTAATCCGTACACCAACATACAGTCATATGATAAACTCAGGCATTAATCCATACACCAACATACAGTCATATAATAAACTCAGGCATTAATCCGTACACCAACATACAGTCATATAATAAACTCAGGCATTAATCCGTACACCAACATACAGTCATATAATAAACTCTGGCTTTAATCCGTACACCAACATACAGTCATATAATAAACTCAGGCATTAATCCGTACACCAACATACAGTCATATAATAAACTCTGGCTTTAATCCGTACACCAACATACAGTCATATGATAAACTCGAGCATAAATCCGTACATCAACATACAGTCATATGATAAACTCGAGCATAAATCCGTACACCAACATACAGTCATGTAATGAACTCAGGCATTAATCCGTACACCAACATACAGTCATATGATAAACTCAGACATTAATCCGTACACCAACATACAGTAATATAATAAACTCTGGCTTTAATTCGTACACCAACATACAGTCATATGATAAACTCGAGCATAAATCCGTACACCAACATACAGTCATGTAATGAACTCAGGCATTAATCCGTACACCAACATACAGTCATATAATAAACTCAGGCATAAATCCGTACACCAACATACAGTCATATGATAAACTCAGGCATTAATCCGTACACCAACATACAGTAATATAATAAACTCGAGCTTTAATTCGTACACCAACAAACAGTCATATCATAAACTCAGACATTAATCCGTACACCAACATACAGTAATATAATAAACTCGAGCTTTAATTCGTACACCAACATACAGTCATATGATAAACTCAGGCATTAATCCGTACACCAACATACAGTCATATGATAAACTCAGGCATAAATCCGTACACCAACATACAGTCATATGATAAACTCAGGCATTAATCCGTACACCAACATACAGTCATATGATAAACTCGAGCATAAATCCGTACACCAACATACAGTCATGAAATGAACTCAGGCATTAATCCGTACACCAACATACAGTCATATAATAAACTCAGGCATTAATCCGTACACCAACATACAGTCATATAATAAACTCAGGCATTAATCCGTACACCAACATACAGTCATATAATAAACTCTCGCTTTAATCCGTACACCAACATACGGTCATATGATAAACTCGAGCATTAATCCGTACACCAACATACAGTCATATGATAAACTCGAGCATAAATCCGTACACCAACATACAGTCATGTAATGAACTCAGGCATTAATCCGTACACCAACATACAGTCATATGATAAACTCAGGCATTAATCCGTACACCAACATACAGTCATATAATAAACTCTGGCTTTAATCCGTACACCAACATACGGTCATATGATAAACTCGAGCATTAATCCGTACACCAACATACAGTCATATGATAAACTCGAGCATAAATCCGTACACCAACATACAGTCATGTAATGAACTCAGGCATTAATCCGTACACCAACATACAGTCATATAATAAACTCAGGCATTAATCCGTACACCAACATACAGTCATATGATCAACTCAGGCATTAATCCGTACACCAACATACAGTCATATGATCAACTCAGGCATTAATCCGTACACCAACATACGGTCATATGATAAACTCAGGCATAAATCCGTACACCAACATACAGTCATATACTAAACTCGGGCATTAATCCGTACACCAACATACAGTCATATGATAAACTCGGGCATTAATCCGTACACAAACATACAGTCTTATGATAAACTCAGGCATAAATCCGTCCACCAACATACAGTCATATAAGAAAATCAGGCATTAATCCGTACACCAACATACAGTCATATGATAAACTCAGGCATAAATCCGTACACCAACATACAGTCATATAATAAACTCGGGCATAAATCCGTACACCAACATACAGTCATATGATAAACTCGAGCATTAATCCGTACACAAACATACAGTCTTATGATAAACTCAGGCATAAATCCGTCCACCAACATACAGTCATATGATCAACTAAGGCATTAATCCGTACACCAACATACGGTCATATGATAAACTCAGGCATAAATCCGTACACCAACATACAGTCATATACTAAACTCGGGCATTAATCCGTACACCAACATACAGTCATATGATAAACTCGGGCATTAATCCGTACACAAACATACAGTCTTATGATAAACTCAGGCATAAATCCGTCCACCAACATACAGTCATATAAGAAAATCAGGCATTAATCCGTACACCAACATACAGTCATATGATAAACTCGGGCATTAATCCGTACACCAACATACAGTCATATGATAAACTCAGACATTAATCCGTACACCAACATACAGTAATATAATAAACTCGAGCTTTAATTCGTACACCAACATACAGTCATATGATAAACTCAGGCATTAATCCGTACACCAACATACAGTCATATGATAAACTCAGGCATTAATCCGTACACCAACAAACAGTCATATGATAAACTCGAGCATAAATCCGTACACCAACATACAGTCATATGATAAACTCAGGCATTAATCCGTACACCAACATACAGTCATATGATAAACTCGGGCATTAATCCGTACACCAACATACAGTCATATGATAAACTCGAGCATAAATCCGTACACCAACATACAGTCATATGATAAACTCGGGCATTAATCCGTACACCAACATACAGTCATATGATAAACTCAGACATTAATCCGTACACCAACATACAGTAATATAATAAACTCGAGCTTTAATTCGTACACCAACATACAGTCATATGATAAACTCAGGCATTAATCCGTACACCAACATACAGTCATATGATAAACTCAGGCATTAATCCGTACACCAACAAACAGTCATATGATAAACTCGAGCATAAATCCGTACACCAACATACAGTCATATAATAAACTCAGGCATAAATCCGTACACCAACATACAGTAATATAATAAACTCGAGCTTTAATTCGTACACCAACATACAGTCATATGATAAACTCAGGCATTAATCCGTACACCAACAAACAGTCATATGATAAACTCGAGCATAAATCCGTACACCAACATACAGTCATATGATAAACTCGGGCATTAATCCGTACACCAACATACAGTCATATGATAAACTCAGGCATTAATCCGTACACCAACATACAGTCATATAATAAACTCAGGCATAAATCCGTACACCAACATACAGTCATATAATAAACTCGGGCATTAATCCGTACACCAACATACAATCATATAATAAACTCAGGCATAAATCCGTACACCAACATACAGTCATATAATAAACTCAGGCATAAATCCGTACACCAACATACAGTCATATAATAAACTCGGGCATTAATCCGTACACCAACATACAGTCATATAATAAACTCGAGCATAAATCCGTACACCAACATACAGTCATATAATAAACTCAGGCATAAATCCGTACACCAACATACAGTCATATAATAAACTCGAGCATTAATCCGTACACCAACATACAGTCATATGATAAACTCGAGCATAAATCCGTACACCAACATACAGTCATATAATAAACTCAGGCATAAATCCGTACACCAACATACAGTCATATAATAAACTCGAGCATTAATCCGTACACCAACATACAGTCATATAATAAACTCAGACATTAATCCGTACACCAACATACAGTCATATGATAAACTCAGACATTAATCCGTACACCAACATACAGTCATATAATAAACTCGAGCATAAATCCGTCCACCAACATACAGTCATTTAATAAACTCAGGCATTAATCCGTACACCAACATACAGTCATATGATAAACTCGAGCATTAATCCGTACACCAACAAACAGTCATATAATAAACTCAGGCATTAATCCGTACACCAACATACAGTCATATGATAAACTCAGGCATTAATCCGTACACCAACATACAGTCTTATGATAAACTCAGGCATTAATCCGTACACCAACATACAGTCATATAATAAACTCAGGCATAAATCCGTACACCAACATACAGTCATATGATAAACTCAGGCATAAATCCGTACACCGACATACAGTCATATAATAAACTCAGGCATTAATCCGTACACCAACATACAGTCATATAATAAACTCAGGCATGAATCCGTACACCAACATTCAGTCATATGATAAACTCAGGCATAAATCCGTTAACCAACATACAGTCAAATGATAAACTCAGGCCTTAATCCGTACACCAACATACAGTCATATGATAAACTAAGGCATTAATCCGTACACCAACATACAGTCAAATGATAAACTCAGGCATAAATCAGTACACCAACATACAGTCATAAAATAAACCCAGGCATTAATCCGTACACCAACATACGGTCATATGATAAACTCAGGCATAAATCCGTCCACCAACATACAGTCATATGATAAACTCGAGCATAAATACGTACACCAACATACAGTCATATGATAAACTCAGGCATAAATCCGTACACCAACATACAGTCATATGATAAACTCAGGCATAAATCCGTAAACCAACATACAGTCAAATGATAAACTCAGGCCTTAATCCGTACACCAACATACAGTCATATGATAAACTAAGGCATTAATCCGTACACCAACATACAGTCAAATGATAAACTCAGGCATAAATCAGTACACCATTATACAGTCATAAAATAAACCCAGGCATTAATCCGTACACCAACATACGGTCATATGATAAACTCAGGCATAAATCCGTAAACCAACATACAGTCAAATGATAAACTCAGGCCTTAATCCGTACACCAACATACAGTCATATGATAAACTAAGGCATTAATCCGTACACCAACATACAGTCAAATGATAAACTCAGGCATAAATCAGTACACCAACATACAGTCATAAAATAAACCCAGGCATTAATCCGTACACCAACATACGGTCATATGATAAACTCCGGCATCAATCAGTACACCAATATACAGTCATGAAATAAACCCAGGCATTAATCCGTACACCAACATACGGTCATATGATAATCTCAGGCATTAATCCGTACACAAACATAAAGTCATATAATAAACTCAGGCATTAATCCGTACACCAACATACAGTCATATGATAAACTCAGGCATTAATCCGTACACCAACATACAGTCATATAATAAACTCGGGCTTTAATTCGTACACCAACATACAGTCATATGATAAACTCAGGCATTAATCCGTACAATATACTCAGGCATTAATCCGTACACCAACATACAGTCATATAATAAACTCTGGCTTTAATTCGTACACCAACATACAGTCATATGATAAACTCAGGCATTAATCAGTACACCAACATACAGTCATATAATAAACTCGGGCTTTAATTCGTACACCAACATACAGTCATATGATAAACTCAGGCATTAATCCGTACAATATACTCAGGCATTAATCCGTACACCAACATACAGTCATATGATAAACTCAGGCATTAATCCGTACAATATACTCAGGCTTTAATCCGAACACCAACATACAGTCATATCATAAACTCAGTTAGTGCCTCTGACCAGTGGTATAAGTGCTTTAATCATGGGCATGGTTGATTTGGACATATATATGTCTTTAAACTTGTCAGTTGACAGTGTAAAATGTATATACAAAAAATGTTTATACTTATCAGTTGACAGTTTGAAATAAACAAGCCTTTTGTCGAAGTCAGCAGCTGTCACAGTCAGTACGCATGCGCCATCTTGCTCAGTTGGAATTTCAATCTCGTACCGGTCGTTGTATTCAACCACCTGATGAAAACCAGGGGGAATATAAAATGTTTATACATTAGCATTAAGAACTTTGTTAACAATATGATCAATGTTGTTTATTTATTGTTGTTGTTCTTATTGATAAATGTTGTCAATGTATCATGTAATTACTTTAATTTATATATCTCCAATAGTGATGAGGGCGATAGGGCTTCCTTTTTATTTTTTGCTGGAAAACATAATGAAGAGGGAGAGTATATTTTATCTTTCCCATCAAAATATAGCTTGGAAGTAGAAGTATACAAATCACATCCGTTACTGCAGACCCACATCTTTTCCATAGACAAATGGATATAGGGTTTTAGAAATTCTTAATTTATTTTTTTAAATGACAATGGAAAGCTGTGACGCACACAAATAAAAGTGATGCGCTGATGTTCGAGAAACATTTCATTAACTTATGTAGCCTTAAGTTATTAAAATAGTTTATATTAACAAACTGATTATGGTTGATCAGATCCCATCCATACACTCGTATACTCTTTCAGTATTTCAATGCAATTTTTCGTATATATATATATACATATATACATATATATACGAATGCAGAATGAGCTATGGTTTGAATAGGTATAAAGGTATGAAGATGCTTTTTCACATTTACCTCTTTCAACATTAAGAACTGAATAATGATATTATACAAAGTATTTCGAAACTTTCACTTTTGTCAAACGTTTTTCTTACAATTTGCTTTCAGAAATATTTACAAGGAAAGAATAACATACTTACCTTCCGTTCTCCGCTCTTGACTGAAAATAAGATTGTCAAGATAAAACATGGATTTCGTTGAAAAACAACACCACATTCTGATTTCATTCGCTTGTTACATATGGTTTCATATTATCTTTGTGTAATAGTGATAAACTTTAATATACATGAAACGTTTCTCAGGAATGTCTTCGCATGGGAGTCCAGAGAGGAAATCACAATGGAGATGAAAGTTGATGTCGATGATCAAATAACGTGTTATTTATTCATTTTTACTTTTTGTATATTTTTTCAATTAGTGACCCTAAGCCACCAGGGGATCATAGTCCATTTTAATCTAAATATGTTCTACCAACGAAAAGTATTTACTTTGTGTGGTGACTTCCTCTAGTCTATCCAGGGCCTTGGCTTGTGTCCTCTCGTCGCAGTGTGCTGACTTCACACCAGGAAAGTTTGTGACTCTAGCTGGATTGGTCAGAGACTTCAAGGCTTTAATGGCAGAAGTTACGGAGTCCTCTTCTATAAAAAAAAATAAGTAAGTTAAAAAAACATATTGAAATACTGAAGAATACACGGGGAGAAGGGAATTCAATGAATAAGAGTCAACGTTGTACGACCCCGGAGTACTGTATTATCCAAAAGTTACACAAATGGTTTAATCTTTGATAGCTGGCAGTTGTTTTTTCAGGCAGTCGAAGCAATGAATTGTTAAACAATAGGGGATTTTAGGGGCCATCCCCTAACTGTTGGTGGATGAAATTCAGAAACTAAGGTTGTCTGACGGAGTGAGAGCTCAAATCGGAAAATTATAATGTTGGTTTCAGTGAATGTAAGTATAATTATTATTAATGTAAGTTATACTTGTTTCTACCCTACATGTTATTGGTATCTCATCTTGTTGTCTTTGTTATCTTATTATCATACCAACATCTATCATGTATATAACCTTCTGTTTTATCATCTCTCCCATATGCTTGACAACGGTATAAGGATCTATACCGAAACGTCGCTATTGTTAAAGAAAGAAGTTGATCATCCATAAATCCCTTGTCTTCTTAAACTGAGATATATTGAATATGCACATACACTCTGGAATGCCATATGTAGAATCATTGTACATCCAGTCCATCATATCACAATGAATAATTTCCAAATAAACATCTCTGATTCAGCTTTATTTCAAATAGAAGGAACCGCTGAAGTTTAATCTTGGATGGCTATAAATTTCGCATCAAAAGCAGACCACAAAAAAGTATCATTGGAAATGCTCAACACCAGGTTGTGCTGCAACTGTCAATACGAGAGATGATCTTGTGACTGCACAAGGAAGTCAAAACCATTGGACAGATGATGTTTTCGCTTTCTGACACATATCAAGGAGATGGTGAGACAAGACTCCACATGTCTCACATAATGTCAGAGAAGACGTGGGAAGAAGTATAAGACACTTGAAAACTCTAATGATCGATAAAACAAAACGACAGCTTGTGAATGGACAAATCACCATGGTTCTGTCGGCATCATGTCGACCAGTAATTGTGTTTTAATTGTAGATATTTAGTAACCTATAGATATAGAAACTATAGAATATGTAAGCTATATTCTCAAACAGGTCTAATAATATGTACAGTGTTTTTTTGTATTGCTCAGAAAATGTCTATGTATGTGATATTGTCCCGAAAATATGAAATAAATATAACAGTATGCTGGTAGACATGTATATGTATATGTCATTATAAGTTGCACAGGGTTACCGAGTCGCATTGCAATTTCCCATTTGCTTACACACATGTACATACCAGTCCGGGTACAAGGCGTGAAAGCACCTGCTTTTCTCCATCGGAGGACCAACTTGTCACATCCCTCAAAGTCGCCCATTTCCAGGTAACGCCTTGTGAAGTAATACAGGCATTATATTTCTCATATGACAGTTATTTTTAAATTAAAATCCAACTTTGAAAGCAATTAATTTATGTGTCCAATAATAAATCGAAAGAGTGTTCAAAATTGGACATAGCTATTTGTGTAAGAAGCGGGCAATTCACATATTTACCATCGGGTTATAAAGGCAAACGAGATCGACTAAATAGTTCACAATAATATACATCCTAACCCTATTACTGAAAGTAATTTGTTGAATTCACCTTTGTAATTTTGGAGCGGCATTTACATAAGCTTTCAGCTTGTTAGCCAATCCATTTCAATGATGAATAAAATATGTTTAAAGCAACCCTTTGGTCTCATGAACAGTTATCAAATACGATAAGAACATTTAATAAAATCATATTACTGAAAACATGTTCTATCAGAGAAAAGAAACAATCTAGCGAACAGAATCATTGACCTATTACAATATTACAAAATATTCTCAAACCCAAACAAAAAACTCAGATTTCAGGGGCATTAAAATAAAGGTACTCATATAAACGAACTCATGTCCTATTTGCAGTTCCTCCGCCAGATGAAAACCGAGCACAGTGGGGTACGTCAGGGGCGGGATGTCCACACACAGACGCAGGTATTTCTCCCCTTCCCCCAGACACCGCCACCAGTCGAACACCTCCGTCCTCAGCACCCCGCTCTCTCTGGGTATAGAGGAGAGAGCACAAGGATCTTATCATAGAGAACATGATGACAAATTCCCTTTTCTAGAATAAAGCGTATTCTCTGTCAGAAACGCTACAGCAGTAGACTATTTCAGCATAGCGACACAGACTGAATGAAAAGGCTTCAAGCTTTACATGCAACGTTTTCAAAAGGGGGGCGGGGGTCCATCCGAACTCCCTACCCCCTCCCCTCTTCTTGATTCGGCACTGTTTCAGTATTTCATTAAGTGGGTCAGAACTACTGAAATGGTATATTGTCCTCTTGTCAGTCCAATTACACTGGATTTCGATCTTTGAAATGTGTATATTGTAACGAACGCAAATTTATGACCATTGCATTTTTAGAGCATTTATTTCCATAGATAGCTGGACTTAATGAGGAATGTGACCTGAGTGGGACGCTACAACGCTCTCATACTGGCATGGTGAATGATAAACATCTTAGGTCTGACTGGCTGCCTGGGATATACAGTATGGCCTGTCTAATAACCATGGCAACACACGTCCTACCCTTTGAGTCTGCCTCTGCAGAGGACCAGGAGAGATACCAGACCGAGGCTGTCAGCCAGATTGGACGTGTCAATGAAGTCAAAGGTCAGGTCAACCGGAAGTGTTTCTTCACAAAGGCGTTTTGCGTCGTCCAACCATAACGTCACCTGTTGGTAAGTGTGCATGTAGATAACAAGTTTGACAGCAATCAATGTTAACATACATTTGTCAAGACTATGAACCACCAGCATAATCATCTTCTGCGGGAACATATGCATGTGTACGCTTCCTGCTGTACAGAAGTATTGGTCTCAACATATTACAAAATAATCATTTGATTATAGTTTTCTTACACTATTAATTGTGACAACATTTGACATGTTTCGTGATGGACGAACGGGAATGAGTAAAAAATCATGTTTATTACGCAAATGTGTTGATTGGAAATTGTCGCAAACTTACGTTGATATTGCACGCTTTCACAGACTGTTTGAAAGTTGCCACCCATTTTGTCAGCTTTTCAAGGCATGTATTTACAACAGTGTATTTGGAACCATCATACCTAGAAACAAAACATTCATGTTATTGTTATCCTTGAAAGGTTTCATCACAATGGACGCACATGTCAGTTATCAAAGGCGTATTAATAACCAACCAAAAGTTGTGACCAACATTAAAGTTTTTTTCCAAAACTGGTCCCTGCGCCAAGGTCAATGTCAGAAGGTGAACAAAAATGACCTCATCTGAAAGGTCTCATCCCAAAAAAAGTTATGACCAATGTTTTCGGACAGACGTACATTTGAATATCCGACTCGGGGCCATAAAGAAAATCAATATGTGTAACAATGTTCAAAACGACACTTTGAATATAGCGTATTGAAAATAATCTTCATTATTTAATTACAGAGGGAAATATGACCACACAAACTGTTCTTATTTCCAAGAATGTAAAAAAACAACTTTTGTTTACAAAGAAAGTCGACTATCAATAGATTTTAGTTTTCCTTCATCTCTACATTATAACATGTAAAAATGTCCCCAAAAGAAGATTGCACGCCAACACTGTTTTTGTACGACGCGGATGGATAAAGAGTCCCGTACTTCCGGTTAATGAGGATCCCTGGTAGGCACTAGGCACCATGACCTTTGATCGACACCCAAACGCAAACACAGACCTACAAAATCCGTTATGAATTCAGATTTTAAGACGTTTATACTAAATGTTAACTCGTTGAGAAGAAAAGTAGAATAATACTTTGAGATCACGATGACAACAAATTGAATACCTTTCCATATCATTTTCAATTTCGAAACACAGGAATGGTGAGCTGTCAATCGGAACTCTCCAATTTTTTGACCCAGGAGGAAGGAAAGTGACATTTGGTAGATAAGCTTCAAGCACCTGTCTCTGTGACATCCGACTGGTGTTAATCCTGGTGGTACCAACATCTGTGTATTCCTGCACCTCTTGGTGGTACCTACATGTATATAGAGAGATTCCTTTAGTTAAGGAGGTTAGGATGCTGTTCTTATAGGTACAACATGAGTAATAATGTCTAGTTGAAACATAATGGAACATCTAAGGATGTTATTTCAATGACCATAAATAACATGAAATACACAGAAGGAAAATGTCCCCAAGACTAGCTAAACTTTAGAATATCCCGGTTGTCCCTTTCACATGATTTACACCTAATGAAAGTACCATCACGCCGGTTTTGAACATAAGCAAACCATTTAGCTTGTTATTTTGATGTGATTGTCATTAAGATCATACTGGCTGGTTAAAGCCATTTAGACACGACAAATTTGTAAAATGCCCTGAAAGTCACCACATGGAAGGTAACATCTACAAATATACCCGTCTGTTATAGTGTAATGGAATCTTGCCTGTCCTTGTTCCGATCATCTGCAAATGTGTGACATTGACACACAAGTCGTGAAGCCACACGGTCAGTGGGTGTTCTCTCGTCTTCACTGCTCAGAAAATGTCGTCTGCTTTCAATCACTTCACGACTTCCCCGCGCCTCTGTCGTCCACGACTCCAAACAGTCCTTCACAGCAGTCTCTGTTGATTCATTCCCAAAGACGACCCCCTCGACTCCTGGTTTATCCTTGGTAAGAGCGGTGATGATGCTCATCAACCGATTCTGATGTTCCCTGGACAGAAGTGTGTCATACCAGATACACCAGAGGAACTTCACGTCATCCGATTGGCTAGGATCTATGATGTTGATCACGTGGAGCAGGACGAGATTCCGTGAGAGGATGCTAACCTCGATGTCGTTGAGATGAAAGTGGAGTTGTCTGCCCTTAGTTGGTAGTGTCCCTATCTCTGTTAAGCTATTGATTGTGAACAGTATGTTCCGGATGTCCCCGCCCCCTAGCAACAAGATGTCACACTGCTTATCAACGTAGCAGCCAAGCGTGACGTCAGCAGGAGGGGTGTTCCCGATGGGGTAGTAGAGTTGGTCGACTGGGAGGGACATGTTGATGAGTTTTTTTAATCTGAGAACGAAAACGTTTAATCTTTTTACAACAAAATGGATATGTAGGTCATGAGGCTTTAGAAAGCATGAGATGATCCAATGATTATATCTTTATATACTTTATAAAAATTGGTGTCCAAAAGATAGTTTAACCCACGAATGATAGATACGAGAAAAATTTAGTTGTGTTGTGTCCAGAAGACAACTAACCTAAATCGTCTACTTTTGAAACAAATTGTAAAAAACTATTTTCATCTTCTTCTCCACTACGGAAAGCTCCCGAAAGCTGAAATGTTGTGTACTGACTACTTGGCCAAAGGGGATTCCTATGGGTCACTTGCCTGGGGTCAAGACAGAAAAAAACTATTTTCATCTTCTTCTCCATTACGAAAAGGTCTAGACTCCTTGGCCAGTGGGGTTTCTAAATTGCAGAGTTTGTGACCAAATTAACCCTAAATATGGGTCACAGGGGTCACGACCGAAACAAATATGTTCAATGTAAAACACCTTTTGCAATGAGGTTGATTTGAACTGTATTCTTGCGATTTTATGTACTCTTAACTGGTTGTTGAGAAAGAGAAGTTGAGAATAAAAACTGAGAATTGAGGGTCTCACACAAGTTTTATGTCATATTATTTTGTTAAACTATCTTTTTGTATTTTTCATATTATAAGTTATCCATAAGTTGCAAGAAAAATGCTGATAAAAAGTAAATTTATTTCTGAAGTAATTCTTTATATTTAAATTATTTCAAAGATTTATCACAGAGTGTTTTATATAACGTAAGTAAAGTAAGTAAATGTTCTTTGAATATTAAGAGTTATTCCAAGATGCCTAGCCGTTAGAACAAAAAAAAAGAGCTCTGAAGCTTATCAGGAATTATGTTATTCATAATCTCTAAGGAAAAGATTAAGATATCACATCAAATTTAAAATTTATTATCAAAATTGCTTACACATTAATTCACTGTAAATATTGTAGACCATGCATTTTATTGTTTTAGTTCTTATTTGTATTCTTGAATTATCAACATTTATTACACATTGAAAAGGAGCGCTGATCTGTTTCTGAAAATCCCGTTTCTCATAGGCTCCTTTTCAATATTAGAAACCTCTGTGTATTAGCACTGACATCTATAGCTGCTGTTTGCATCTCTCTGCCAGGGAGTGGTCACTTCCAAGGTCAACACAATGAAATTAGACAACACGCAGAGCCTGGACTTACAGCCAGTGAATTATATATTTTAATTGTTGTTTTCCCAACTTTTTCTGTACTGGAGAAGAAGATGTGGTGTCAAGATCTCATGTAGCTTCTTCTAATAGTCTTATCTTATCATTTCATCACCAGTCATTTTCAGTTCACATATCTCATGTAAAATATAAAAATTCTTAACTCTTCTTCAATTTATTCCTCTGCCGCCTGTCACAATATTCAGTTTATAGGCTATTCAAAAGTTCTAATTTCATATTGATTACATCAAACATGTCGATAATGTAATATTAATCATAAGTCGACATTATATTTCACATTCCTACTGAATAAGATTAACTGCAAAGTTAAAGTTACTTTCTTTTCTCAATTTTTGCATTTCTCAAATCAAATGTAAAGACTGTCACTCAGGTCTCTTATAAGGGATTACTTCTATTCAATGAAGAACACATAAAATCTCAGAGTTCAAACCTCATTACAACAGTTTTTTTTAGGCTGTGGCCCAACTTTCGATTCACAGATTCAGCAAATCTACAATTGAGAATCCCAATTGGCCAAAGAGTATATATATAACATTTCAGCTTTTTAAAGCTTTTCGGACTGAAGAAGATGATGAAAATAGCTTTTTAGGTCATGACCCCTGTGACCCTTATTTAGGGTCACAGGGTCACCGAATCTACAATTTAGAATCGTCTTCAGCCATGGAGTCTATGCATAAAAGTTCAGCTCTCTAGAGTCATTGGTTCTGTAGAAGAAGTTGAAAAAGCCTGATGAGCTTAAAAGTACTTTATCAGACAATAATGGTGTATTTTTTATTATGACGAAACAATTGATTGACGTGTCCGCTGTTAAACGCTGACCCTCATAACCAAGAGTGCCCATGGTAACATAACGTTTTTCTCGTTAGCCGTCAGCACTCATACATCGTAACAAATACAGTCTACTCATCTCCATGGTTTGCATCAAACGTCCTCGTGCTTTAACTATAATAGTTCAGGGCAAAATAACATTGGGGGTACAGCGAACGTTATTTCTTAGATAATAGTATCATATATACACTTGGAAATTAATTAAGCAACACCCTAGTTTGTGAACTGAAATGTGGTGCTCTGGGATTGTTAGGATAAATTGAACGATTTTACCAACCTAGACATAACAATTGGTTATTTAGCGACTCATTCACTGAAAAGAGATTCACCATATGTAAAATTTATGAAAACGTGAGGGAAAATGTGAAGGTATTGATTTTTTTACGTAAAATAACTATTGTCCTAGAAGAGAAACTAGACACTTCAAACTTTAGAATTAATTTATTGTAAACAACATTTTTGATACCAAGTTGACATTCACATTCATAAGAAGCTAGTCAGACATTAAACTTCCAGTCCCTTTTTTAACGATAATTGAGAAAATGCCTACAACCATATGGTCTGTGAATAAATTTGAGATTATTTGAGTTCAATTTGTTTATCAAACACTTATTCTCGCTTTAGAAAATATTAAATACATGTACTTCTTTCCGTTTAAGAGAAGCCAATACCGTAAGTAGTGAGCGTATTTGTTCATTTAGACAAGTTTTTTTAAATTGACAGTTTCATGATTTTGTGAGTTTGAAGGTGCATACTGCTTTAACGAGTGACTTTTGTTAAAACGTCAGCTGGTAAAGTGTAATCACTACACTTGAAATAATGACACTGATCACATTACAGCAGCAAATATTCACTTCCTTTCATTTCATAATGGAACTTAGATTTTGATACCAAAATACCAAATTATTTTAAAGGGGCAGTAGCACGTTTTTCGCTCAAATAAGTCGATGAAATGTATTTGAAAAATAATGTCACCAACTGAAAACACCCTTCTCTCTTCGGAAAATCAAGTTTAACAGTAAGCGCACATGGTTCCATAAACCCATGTGAATCGTTTTTGTCATTCGAAATATTAAAATGTGTTCACAATAAAATGGCCGCAATGCAATTCTTGCTTTATACGCAACACCGTTATTACCACTATAGATAACTGGTATTTGTAATAGGATGTTTTACCCACTAAAGTCAATATTAATGAAATAAACTATCATTATAAGTGGGACATTTGAAAAAAAACGTGCTACTGTCCCTTTAACAAACGTTATCCAAAAGACAGTGGACCGTTATTTGAGTGACCTTTCGTTTCAACACTGCTAAATGATGGTTCTACCTAAAATCACTTACTGTTTTCTTGTCATATTGTCTTCTTTCAAATCAGAACGATTTGGCTCTTTAAAACATTGGGTGTTGCTTAACTAATTTCTAAGTGTATATATACTATGTATTGAAAGTAAACAAAAATTGTGTTTAAATACGTAGAGTGCTATAGTACCTGATGAGCTGCAAAGCCCATGTCTCTATTTTTAAGAAATTGACATGACTCAATATGACTATTTCAAGCAAAGCGCAATCAATATATACACATATGTCGATGTGCAACATTTAAACATACTAACCTGGCTGTGGGTGCCCTATATTCGAGTCTCCGTTCTTCGACACAAGGCCAAACCTTTCCGTCCTCTACAGTAGACTCCTCTACAGTAATAATGGCGACGCCTGGTGATTTCCAGGAACCGTATCAGCCTCCTTAGATATCCCATGTACTTCAAAATGAAAGCGAAAGTACAAAACCGGAAAAGTATTTATATCGCCTGTACCAGTGTGGGTGACATAATACGCATGACTGAATCAGGACAATTGTTTCTATAGGCGTAGGAACGGTTCAGCCAGTCATGACCTTGACATTCAGTTGAACTGGAGAACGTTCTCGCTAGAAGTTCAATGCATCAAGTTAGATTTTGTAAAAAATTCATTGATATAAGCCCCTAATGTAAAATATAAAAATATTTTGGCAACTTTCTTGCAATGTTCCTACATTCAAAGACAATTCTTTTTGTTAAACAAAGGTCACATTTATTGTTTCTTATTACTAGTGCTTTACCTTTCAACAACTTTTACTAGATGACATAGAGAAATTAAAATGTATTTTCCCAAAGTATGGAAATTAAGCATGGATTTAAAAGAATTAATATATGCTTGGGAAAATGGGTTATTTCATTATTAGCAATATCTAAAATATGTATGTTAGTGAAAAATCCTAATGAATATGCGAAAAACGATGAGGAAAATGCCGTTTTTAATTAAAAAGTGCTTAATTTAAGTTTATTTCTCTTTTCAGTGTCATTAATTTTCAAAATATAGACTTGCTATGCATCCCCGTATGTGATTTAAATGTATCTGGAAGGATTCTGAGTTTATTCATTGAAAGCAAGCGCTTCATTTAAATACATCAAATCAGTAAAAAAAATGGCGTAATTTGCCGACGGGAGTAATATCATTAATGCCGATAATTCTTTAAATCGTTCGGTGACCCCCAAGTTTTCTTATAATTTTGGATAAAGGAAATAATAAACATTTTTTTATATTTTCTTTTATAACTTTATTCATTTTTGGTCATGTACATACACAATCAACGCATGTTTGACAATGCATTATATACACATACATATATACAGCTAGGACATATAGACAACTACATCAAGGGACATGGGAAAAAAACCTCATTTTAATAACAGACAGATTTTATGATTTAATATAATTTCTTAGGATGAACATAATTACTTGGCTGTCACAATGGCAGGATACGACTCTTTAATTCAGATTGTTAGAAAAGATTATGACATGACCAGAATTTCATGAATTTTGAATAAGTACATGTCGTAAATGCTGAGAATTTGTCTATGTTATATATCTATGTTGCGGATATCGTTTTTTATGTATTGGATGTTTAGTAATTTACTTTGTTGTTTTGCTCTGAATATATTATACTTTATTATTATCAGTATAAGATTAAGGACATTGTTTCTGTTTTCAAGGTATCCGAAAATAACAGTTTGTTTTGATAGGTTTAATTTACACTGTGTTTTTGACTCAATCCATTCTGTGATTTCTAACCAGACACGTTTTGATACTTTGCATTCATACATTATATGAATGAGTGTTTCAGCACTTTCCCCACAGAAGTCACATATGACACTATCATTATAACCCATTTTGGTCCATTATGTATTTGTAGGTAATATCCTGTGTATCAAACGATATTGAAACCATAAATGGTTAGTAGATGTTGATGTGCCCCTGGCGGGATTCGAACACGGGCCTATCGACCCGAAGCAGAACGTGCTATCCCGCCCCTAAGGGGAAAGAGGGATTAAAGGAATTGCATATACGTCAATGGGACTTCTGTACATCTGTCCGGCATCCCTGTTCTTTCAAACTGGGATGACACATGCAAACTATCAAGCGAGTATGAATCTACAATGTCTTCGATTCCAGCACACAATATGCTCATGAGATTATATAAAGAATTCACGCACAATGGTAGTATATATGATATATCAATGGTTTATCTATGTCCTTGTGGCTTTGTGCGTGGGATTGTAGTTTGATTTCGACGAGAAGATTTATATAAATAATAAATGAAGTTATAGAGCGCTCAAATACCAAGTGTCTATAGATATGAAATGAATCTGAATCGTCCTTACAAATGGCTAGCTCAAAATAATAGCCTTATTCGGTATTATTTCACTGAAAAGATGTGACCTGCATCTATCTACGTACAAGATTTGGCTTGTGGGATGAACCCCGCCAGGGGCACATCAACTTTTTCTACAATAGAGAACTGTTCTATGTGCAGTAAGATCTGGGTGCAATGTTACACAAACAATATAGTGCAGTACCACCCATGGTTCGCTAGTTCCAGCAGTTGCTAGCAGGTTTCACCGCAATACATAGCCACGTGGTGTTACAGGCTTTCTCCCTGCAGCCCTGAAATAATCTTGATAAAACTAGTAACCATGTATTGGCCAAGTGGCACTAGAGTGTTGATAGCATTTTATCCATAAAATGTTCTCCCTGAATTAAAATTCGAACTATTTTTTTTCAAAATTATTTATTACACAAAAGTACCACGCATTTACATGCACAGTGCGATACATGGTATGAATATCGCAATACAGCCCTCATCTGCATTACAACAATGTAGGAACATGCATAAACTAGCGATAACAGCTTACAATGATATTGACAATACAATGATAAAACTGCAGTTTGGGTTGACATTTTGTAAATTATACTTAAACAAAGACTATAAAATGATTTTTTGTATTTCATCTGATCGTCTTTGGCATTCAGAATAACATTTTATATTAAACAAATTGGAGACACAGAAGCATAAATCTGTTTGAGATACAAAAGCTAAGAGTAACGGTCAAGTTCATCACAGACCATGAAGTTTGATTAAACATTTGAATAAAACTGAAGCCATTCTGTAAGATGCCAATACTTTCAATGAATATACAACTATTGGTTGCACAGGTTGGTGAATAAATAAACAGAACAATGTTTAAATATTAAATAAATCTAAATATGACAACTATCTATTGTGAACGGACACAACGTTTCGAAGTATATGCTAACTCCTCACTTTATCAGGTGGACTGTGGGGTGTGGGGTGTGACAAGGTTGCAACTTGTTATACCCCACATAAAACCTGATGAAGGAGTAAGCATATACTCCGAAGCATCGTGTATCTTCACAATGAAGAAGTTGTTTAACCAGATTGACATTCTTCATTGTTTCGAGAGAGAGAGAGAGAGAGAGAGAGAGAGAGAGAGAGAGAGAGAGAGAGAGAGAGAGAGAGAGAGAGAGAGAGAGAGAGAGAGACAGAGACAGAGACAGAGAGAGAGACAGAGACAGAGACAGAGAGAGAGACAGAGAGAGAGAGAGACAGAGACAGAGACAGAGACAGAGACAGAGAGAGAGAGAGAGAGAGAGAGAGAGAGAGAGAGAGAGAGAGAGAGAGAGAGAGAGAGAGAGAGAGAGAGAGAGACAGACATACAGACAGACATTATGTGAAATAAAACAGGCCTATTATAGTCGTTAAGTACGTTACACTTTGTAATTTAACATTGACTTGCTATCATCTTAGCGATAAGACAATTCCCGAACCGTATGTGGTAATTCACATATTATTTAACTACAGAAAAACATCTTACTCCACTCCAGAAAGGCATTTCATACCAAGATATTCCTTTTCAAATGACACGTTTTAAAATATATTCACACTTAACTTAAGAACATTAAAAATTAAGCATCACACAATTGGTGCGCAGAGACGATGGTATCAAATGAATAAATGAAATTACAGTTCATTTCATGGTATTGAGCTTAACTGAAGGTAAAGGGAGAATAACCAATACACAGCATCCCATTCATTCAAAAGTAGTGCTGTCATGCCTGTTTCATTCCAAGAACGCATTTGTACCAAGATATTCCTTTGCAAATGACACATTTTAAAGTAAATTTACACTTAACTTAAATTCAAAAAGAACATTAAACATTTGACAATTGGTATGCACCACTGCAGTTGTGTTGTACTATAACTTGAACAAATTCACAAGTTGCACGCGACATTTACATTTACATATAACTTGATTTATCAAAGGTTTTAAAGGAACTGAAGGTGTCAACATACTTATTATAACGCATGATCCATCTTACATAATGGATCTAATGAGTGCCCCACTAAGTAATACAACAAATTGTACATTGTGAAACATTGAAAACGCTCGCCCACTGCTCCATCAATTCATGTGTACACATATAATGTCCATTCAGTCTTAAAACTTGATAGAGAACTCACATATAGTGACAAAAGTGAGTGAGTTATTGCTTAACGCTATTTCGGCAGTATTGCAGTCATCAGCGGCAAGATTGTGAAAAAAGAACAATTGAATATTATTGCATCCAATATATTACAGAACATGTTAATATTGAAGATACACAAATATATATTTGATACAAAGAGATTAAAGTTTTGTAATCGAGAGCCCAGTACCTTTTTTTTAAAAATAGCACTTCTAATAAACAGGTCAATGGGCGACTCATGAGCAAGATATACTTTAGAACTGAAGGATATTTACAATATTATCAGGTAAGTATTAATTAAGTAACTTTGGGAAATGGGGAGAAGACTAACAGGCAATTAAATGCATTGCCATGGAGGCATAACATAGTTTACATATTTTGTTTTTATAAATTTTGCTCCATAGTTCAACTTCAATTGGCAAATTTCATACAGAGAGTGCAGGAAGTCCATGATTGCTAACAATTATCAAAAAGGACCACTTTCATCCTAACACGGTTTCTTGCATGAATCCTTCAACTGAATCGAAATTGAATTAAATTTAAATTAAATTCTGGTTGATTAAATATTATTACAAAATTCAGGTACTATATCAAAAACGTATTGGTTGTGAAATAAATAAACAAAACTAAAACATTAATCTTACAAAAAACTGATCTAGATTAAGTCTTTGAAGGGCTTGTAGTTTTTTGGATAACAACTTATTTATTGTGAACATTCAAAACGTTTGAAGTATATGCTTACTCCTCACTCTTTATCAGGTGGATTGTGGACTGTGACAAGGTTTCAACTTGTTAAACCCCAAATAAAACCCGATGAAGGAGTAAGCATATACTCCGAAGCATCATGTATGTTCACAATAAATTGTTGTTATCCAGATTGATGTTGTTCCAAGTGTTATTCATATTGATAAGATGCTAGACCATGCAACAAGGGAATATCGTACATTTCAGCAAATGTGCCCTCACATTTCAAATGCTTAAAGGTTCAGAATATAGGATGATATCCCAATCTCAGCGTCCTCCCCCAATGGTAACACCATTCCTCTGGACATATCAAGATCCGCTGTCTTCTAAACATGTGGTTTATAAAGGCCACGTTCACTTTCCGTATTACATTGTGAACACACGTCTTGATACGATCATTTTTGTTGTTGTTTGCAGATGATATTATTCTCTTTTCATCAACAATTAAAGGATTACAGAGCCAAATTAATGAACTTGAGTTGTACTGCGATAAATGGAAGTTATCAGTGAATATGAATAAAACGAAAGTTCTTGTATTTAAACATGGAAGTCAGTTATCAAGAAATGAACAATGGTATTTTAAGAGAGAAAAAATAGAAACTACAGGATTCTATAAATATCTTGGTGTTTACTTTAGCAGAAACCTGTCATGGCATAAACATACAAACCAAGCTGCAGTACAAGCAAAGAAAGTTCTAATTAGTATAACCAAGAATCTGAAAGTTTTAGGAAATATTTCATATCAATCCTTATTTAAAATATTTGATGTAAAGATACTCCCAATCCTATCATATGGGTCAGAAGTATGGGGCTTAAAACATTTTGATGCTATAGAAAAGATTCATTTATATGCTTGTAAAAAGTATTTGGGTGTTAAGATAAACACATCTAGTCTGATGGTGTATGGAGAATGTGGACGATTTCCTATATATGTACATTCGAATTTAAAAGTAATTAAGTATTGGCTTAGACTTATTAACATGCCCTCATACAGATTGCCCAAAAAGGTTTATAACATGATGATATTGTTCGATAACAATGGTAAAAGAAATTGGGTGACAGGTGTAAGAGAATTACCTTTTAATTGTGGTTTTGGTCATGTTTGGAACGACCAAAATGTGTATTCAATAAATGTTTTTATACTTTCATTAACACAGAGATTAAAGGATATTTATTTGCAGACATGGACAACATCGATGGCCCTAACAAACAAATGTTTCTATTACAAAATGATTAAATCTGAAATAATCATGGAGGACTATCTATCAAAGATTACTGTTAAAAAATTTAGAATAGCTTTGTCACGTTTTAGATGTTCCTCACATGAACTTTTTATTGAGACAGGACGCTATATGAAGATACCAAGAGAAGAAAGAATATGTAATCTCTGTAACTTGAATTTAATAGAAGACGAATATCACTTTTTACTTGTATGTCCGCCATACTTACATCTTAGAGCAAAATATATAAAAGCATATTATTTCAGATATCCTAACGTTATGAAATTATATGCACTACTATCAAACTCAAATTGTAATATTCTGCAAAATGTTTCTATGTACATATATTATGCCTCCTTGCACAGACAAAATATCCTAAAGTAAATTATACTGGTATTAATGACATATGTGTTATTGAAGATATCATATAACATTACTTGACAGAGAATTATATGATTGTATCTGACACATTTGTACAAATTTGTAAATATTGCATGTACCAATTGTACTACAGGCCTGTGGCCTTTAAGTATTGAATAAAGATTGATTGATACGATCATGAAATCCCTACAATTGAGGCTTAACGTTGAAACGTTGCAGAAATACTGCACATCATGACACAGGAAGTTGTTAATCATAGTCATGATGAGCCATAATTATATTATTAAAGTATACTTGGTATTTAGATAGTAAACATGTAAAATTGCTACATTTGGGACCACACCTTCACGAGTACAAACTGTTAATCTTTTAACAAGAATGTGTACTAATGCAGAAAGTGAGATCCAAAATATACCAGGTTGTGCAGAAAACCTTTGAAAAGTAAGATATGACATTTAAGACAAACTTGAACGGGAATTTTGAAAAGTGGAATTACATTTAGGTCCTGGTGGACCATTATCTAAATGTGATGAATTGTGTTTTCAAAAAGCAAGATAATTTTAAATCCAATCTAAAAATTTGAAATTTGGAATAAGTTGAATAGCACAAAGGCCCTGGCGGCCCATCATTAAGATGTGCTGAAATATTTGTAAAAAGCATGAACATTTTGAATTTGTTCCTAAAGGGAAATTTGAAATTTGGAATTAGTTGAATGGCACAAAGGCCCTGGTGGCCCATCATTAAGATGTGCTGAAATATTTTAGAAAAGCAAGATGATTTTGAATTTGTTCCTAAAGGGAAATTTGAAATTTGGAATTAGTTGAATAGCACAAAGGCCCTGGTGGCCCATCATTAAGATGTGCTGACATATTTTAGAAAAGCAAGATAATTTTGAATCCAATTTGAAAAGGGATTTTCAAAATTAGTTGAAAGGCAATGAGTCTGTGCTGAAATATTTTAAGAAAAACATGATAACTTTGAACTCAATCCGAGAGGGGAATTTGAAATTTGGAATAAGTTGAACGCAACTTAGGTCTTGGTGGACAATTATTAAAATGTGATGAAATATTTTAGAAAAGCAAGAAATTTGTTCCCAAAGGGAAATTTGAAATTTGGAATTAGTTGAATGGCACAAAGGCCCTGGTGGCCCATCATTAAGATGTGCTGAAATATTTTAGAAAAGCAAGATAATTTTGAATTTGTTCCTAAAGGGAAATTTGAAATTTGGAATTAGTTGAATGGCACAAAGGCCCTGGTGGCCCATCATTAAGATGTGCTGAAATATGTTAGAAAAGCAAGATAATTTTGAATCCAATTTGAAAAGGGATTTTCAAAATTAGTTGAAAGGCAATGAGTCTGTGCTGAAATATTTTAAGAAAAACATGATAACTTTGAACTCAATCCGAGAGGGGAATTTGAAATTTGGAATAAGTTGAACGCAACTTAGGTCTTGGTGGACAATTATTAAAATGTGATGAAATATTTTAGAAAAGCAAGAAATTTGTTCCCAAAGGGAAATTTGAAATTTGGAATTAGTTGAATAGCACAAAGGCCCTGGTGGCCCATCATTAAGATGTGCTGAAATATTTTAGAAAAGCAAGATAATTTTGAATTTGTTCCTAAAGGGAAATTTGAAATTTGGAATTAGTTGAATAGCACAAATGCCCTGGTGGCCCATCATTAAGATGTGCTGAAATATTTTAGAAAAGCAAGATAATTTTGAATTTGGTCCTAAAGGGAAATTTGAAATTTGGAATTAGTTGAATAGCACAAAGGCCCTGGTGGCCCATCATTAAGATGTGCTGAAATATTTTAGAAAAGCAAGATAATTTTGAATTTGTTCCTAAAGGGAAATTTGAAATTTGGAATTAGTTGAATAGCACAAAGGCCCTGGTGGCCCATCATTAAGATGTGCTGAAATATGTTAGAAAAGCAAGATAATTTTGAATCCAATTTGAAAAGGGGTTTTCAAAATTAGTTGAAAGGCAATGAGTCTGTGCTGAAATATTTTAAGAAAAACATGATAACTTTGAACTCAATCCGAGAGGGGAATTTGAAATTTGGAATAAGTTGAAAGCAACTTAGGTCTTGGTGGACAATTATTAAAATGTGATGAAATATTTTAGAAAAGCAAGAAATTTGTTCCCAAAGGGAAATTTGAAATTTGGAATTAGTTGAATAGCACAAAGGCCCTGGTGGCCCATCATTAAGATGTGCTGAAATATTTTAGAAAAGCAAGATAATTTTGAATTTGTTCCTAAAGGGAAATTTGAAATTTGGAATTAGTTGAATAGCACAAAGGCCCTGGTGGCCCATCATTAAGATGTGCTGAAATATTTTAGAAAAGCAAGATAATTTTGAATTTGTTCCTAAACGGAAATTTGAAATTTGGAATTAGTTGAATGGCCACAAAGGCCCTGGTGGCCCATCATTAAGATGTGCTGACATATTTTAGAAAAGCAAGATAATTTTGAATTTGGTCCTAAAGGGAAATTTGAAATTTGGAATTAGTTGAATAGCACAAAGGCCCTGGTGGCCCATCATTAAGATGTGCTGAAATATGTTAGAAAAGCAAGATAATTTTGAATCCAATTTGAAAAGGGATTTTCAAAATTAGTTGAAAGGCAATGAGTCTGTGCTGAAATATTTTAAGAAAAACATGATAATTTTGAACTCAATCCGAGAGGGGAATTTGAAATTTGGAATAAGTTGAAAGCAACTTAGGTCTTGGTGGACAATTATTAAAATGTGATGAAATATTTTAGAAAAGCAAGAAATTTGTTCCCAAAGGGAAATTTGAAATTTGGAATTAGTTGAATAGCACAAAGGCCCTGGTGGCCCATCATTAAGATGTGCTGAAATATTTTAGAAAAGCAAGATCATTTTGAATTTGGTCCTAAAGGGAAATTTGAAATTTGGAATTAGTTGAATAGCACATAGGCCCTGGTGGCCCATCATTAAGATGTGCTGAAATATTTTTAAAAAGCATGAAAATTTTGAATTTGTTCCTTAAGGGAAATTTGAAATTTGGAATTAGTTGAATGGCCCTAGTGGCCCATCATTAAGATGTGCTGAAATATTTTAGAAAAGCAAGATAATTTTGAATTTGTTCCTAAAGGGAAATTTGAAATTTGGAATTAGTTGAATAGCACAAAGGCCCTGGTGGCCCATCATTAAGATGTGCTGAAATATGTTAGAAAAGCAAGATAATTTTGAATCCAATTTGAAAAGGGATTTTCAAAATTAGTTGAAAGGCACTGAGGCTGTGCTGAAATACTTTAAGAAAAAGATGATAACTTTGAACTCAATCCGAGAGGAGAATTTAAAATTTGGAATAAGTTGAAAGCAACTTAGGTCTTGGTGGACAATTATTAAAATGTGATGAATTTTTTTCCCAAAGGGAAATTTGAAATTTGGAATTAGTTGAATGGGATCAATAGGATGAATTTTGTTTTAAAAAGCAAGATAAGTTTGAATCCAATCAGAAAGGGAAGGGAAATTTGGAATAAGTTGAAAGTCACGTAGGTCGTGTTGGACCATCATTAAAATGCGCTGAAATAGTTTAGAGAAAAGTTTAGTTTAGAAAAAAGTTTAAAGATAAAGATAGTTTTTAATCCGTTCTGAAAAGGAAATTTTGAAATAGTTTGAAGGCACTTTGGGAATTTTGAAATTTGGAATCGATTTGGTGAATCAATTTTAATCGGGAAAGGGGGGGGGGGGGGGGGGGGTATGGGGGAGGGGGGGGGGGGGGGGAGAGTTGTGCACCAGAAAAACAGAAGGGGAATTTGGAATTAGTTGCACAATCCCTGGAAGACCATTGTTAAAACATGTTGAAATTTGTCTGAAAAGTAAGAGGCTTTTCACTGTCGATATTGTGATCCAAAATAAAGCAATGTTAAATCATTGACCTGCATTGAAACATTTTGAAATATTTTAAAGATAAATTTGGAATGTGATTATGACATTAAAAACTATCATTATATTAGATCATGAATAAAAAGAACATTGGATTGCACCAGTACAAATTCATAAACACTACAGAAACTGTGATCCGATATATAACAAGGTTAAATCATGAACTTGTGCTGATCAACTGATAAAGATAAAAATATTTTAGAAGAATGGAATAAGTTGAGACGAACGTGGTCTCTGGTGACCAAATTTACATTAGAAGAACATACTACTTACATAGTGAATAAAACCTAAAACCTTACGGATCGTCCCAAAAGTAAAAGATTAAGAACTAATGTAGATATTGGGATCCAAAATAAAACAATGTTAAAAAGTGAAGTTGGGCTAAATATCAAAATTATTTTTGGAATGACTTCAAAAGAACTTTGGTTACCATATTTACATTAGTAGAACATGTTATTTAAATAATGAATTAAATATATTTTTTTTATATGGGATCAGACAATCTGCACTAGAACAAGCTGTTTACCTTTTTGGGGACGCGTCCCTTACGGATCGTCCCAAAAGTAAAAGATTAAGAACTAATGCAGATATTGTGATCCAAAATATAGCAATGTTAAATTGTGAAGTTGGGCTAAAGTTTCTTTAGACACGTCAAGATTATTTCTGGAATGACTTCAAAATATTCTGGGTTACCATATTTACATTAGTAGAACATTTTATTTAAATAATGAATTAAATATATTGTTATATATGGGATCAGACCATATGCACTAGAACAAACTGTTTACCTTTTTGGGGACGCGTCCCTTACGGATCGTCCCAAAAGTAAAAGATTTAGAACTAATGTAGATATTGTGATCCAAAATATAACAATGTTAAATGGTGAAGTTGGGCTAAATATCAAGATTATTTTTGGAATGACTTCAAAAGAACTTTGGTTACCATATTTACATTAGTAGAACATGTTATTTAAATAATGAATTAAATATATTTTTTTATATGAGATCAGACAATCTGCACTAGAACAAGCTGTTTACCATTTTGGGGACGCGTCCCTAACGGATCGTCCCAAAGGTAAAAGATTTAGAACTAATGCAGATATTGTGATAACAAATATAACAATGTTAAATGGTGAAGTTGGGCTAAATATAAATATTTGTTTTTGGAATGAATTTAAAAGAACTTCGGTTACCATATTTACATTAGAAGAACATGTTATTTAATTAATGAATCAGAGATATTGTTATATATGGGATCAGACAATCTGCACTAGAACAAACTGTTTACCTTTTTGGGGACGCGTCCCTTACGGATCGTCCCAAAAGTAAAAGCTTTAGAACTAATGTAGATATTGTGATCCAAAATATAACAATGCTTAAATGGTGAAGTTGGGCTAAAGTTTCTTTAGACACGTCAAGATTATTCTGGAATGACTTCAAAATATTCTGGGTTACCATATTTACATTAGTAGAACATGTTATTTAAATAATGAATTAAATATATTGTTTTATATGGGATCAGACAATCTGCACTAGAACAAACTGTTTACCTTTTTGGGGACGCGTCCCTTACGGCTCGTCCCAAAAGTAAAAGATTAAGAACTAATGCAGATATTGTGATCCAAAATATAACAATGTTAAATGGTGAAGTATGGCTAAATATCAAGATTTCGTTTTGGAATGAATTAAAAAGAACTTCGGTGACCATATTTACATTAGTAGAACATGTTATTTAAATAATGAATTAAATATATTGTTATATATGTGATCAGACAATCTGCACTAGAACAAACTGTTTACCTTTTTGGGGACGCGTCCCTTACGGATCGTCCCAAAAGTAAAAGATTTACAACTAATGCAGATATTGTGATCCAAAATATAAAACAATGTTAAATGGTGAAGTTGGGCTAAATATCAAGATTATTTTTGGAATGACTTCAAAAGAACTTGAGTTACCATATTTACATTAGTAGAACATGTTATTTAAATATTGAATTAAATATATTGTTTTATATGGGATCAGACAATCTGCACTAGAACAAACTGTTTACCTTTTTGGGGACGCGTCCCTTACGGCTCGTCCCAAAAGTAAAAGATTAAGAACTAATGCAGATATTGTGATCCAAAATATAACAATGTTAAATGGTGAAGTATGGCTAAATATCAAGATTTCGTTTTGGAATGAATTAAAAAGAACTTCGGTGACCATATTTACATTAGTAGAACATGTTATTTAAATAATGAATTAAATATATTGTTATATATGTGATCAGACAATCTGCACTAGAACAAACTGTTTACCTTTTTGGGGACGCGTCCCTTACGGATCGTCCCAAAAGTAAAAGATTTACAACTAATGCAGATATTGTGATCCAAAATATAAAACAATGTTAAATGGTGAAGTTGGGCTAAATATCAAGATTATTTTTGGAATGACTTCAAAAGAACTTGAGTTACCATATTTACATTAGTAGAACATGTTATTTAAATAATGAATTAAATATATTGTTTTATATGGGATCAGACAATCTGCACTAGAACAAACTGTTTACCTTTTTGGGGACGCGTCCCTTACGGGTCGTCCCAAAAGTAAAAGATTAAGAACTAATGCAGATATTGTGATCCAAAATATAACAATGTTAAATGGTGAAGTTGGGCTAAATATCAAGATTTCTTTTTGGAATGAATTTAAAAGAACTTCAGTTACCATATTTACATTAGTAGAACATGTTATTTAAATAATGAATTAAATATATTGTTATATATGTGATCAGACAATCTGCACTAGAACAAACTGTTTACCTTTTTGGGGACGCGTCCCTTACGGGTCGTCCCAAAAGTAAAAGATTAAGAACTAATGCAGATATTGTGATCCAAAATATAACAATGTTAAATGGTGAAGTTGGGCTAAAGGTCGATATTTTTTTAAATGACTTCAAAAGAACTTGGGTTTCCATTTTTACATTAGAACAACATGCTATTTAAATAACGAATTAAATAGTTTGTTATGGGATCAGACCATCTGCACTAATATAAACTGTTTACCCTTTTGGGGATTGTCCCAAAAGTAAAAGATTTAGAACTACTGTAGATATTGTGATCCAATATATAACAATGTTAAATCAAAGTGTCAAAGTTGTGCAGAAGGTTTTTAGGAAAGTCAAGATAATTGTAATTTGTAATAATGATTTTAAAAGAACTTGAGTTACCATATTTACATCAGAAGAACATGTTATTTGAATAATGAATTAAAGATAGTGTTATATTTTGGATCAGACCATCCCCACCAGTACAAACTGTTTATTGTTACGTTTATGGGATCGTTGCTAAAGTATTTTGAACTTCCTAGTACTGCAGATATCGTGATCCGAAAAATAATAATGTTGAATCATTTAGTATCTTCAGAAAGATAAAGATACTTTTAAAAATAGAGTTTAATTTGTTTACATGTAAAACTTCTGTGCCAACCTCACCCTCTCACAAACACAAACTAAACCACTAACCCACACCACAATTGCTTCATTTAAAGGTTTCAGAAAAATACCTACTAAGCCCATTTATGCGCGCCTAGATGCCAAGTAACTCCCCACAAAAGTTCTTCTTTTGATGTGCAGCGGTGCTGGAGGAGTTCCACATGTGAAAAGTTTAAGGATGATGCCTGACGCCAAACTCCCTTTGAGACCTTATAGGTCCTCATTAGCTAAAAAGTGAGGTGAGGTGATTTTTAAGAGTATCTCACTTAAATCACGACTGCTAGTATTATGTTGCTATGCATTGCATTATGGAACCTGGGAGCATCGGCTGGAACTAGCGAACCATGGGTGATACTACATTGATATTATGTGTAGCATTGCACCCAAACCTAACAGTTCTCTACTGCAGACAAAGTTGCCGAGCCCCTGGCTGGATTCGAACTTCGGACCTCTTTATCCGAAGCCGAACACGCTAACCACTGCGCTATCCCGTGCCCTCAACCAACAGATGCTACAAGCCTTTTAGGCATTATATGTCATGATGGGCTAAAAAGTAAGACAATATTAAGTCGAACTAGTCAGCTTCTGCATGCTGGTTGTCATTTGGCTTGTCATCTTCCTTGGTCATACTCTGACATAGGATCTTCTTTCACCCTTGCTTACCCTCTGAAGTAAGCACCTCGTCTATTAAAACAGGAATATATTTGATAGTTTTGAACTTCAGTTTGACGTTTTGCACATTTCACCTCTAAAGATTAAACAAATGAATAATAAAACAAACATGTCTTACTTAGTGTATGAAAACAATTAAATGAATATATAAATAATATTCTTTTGTAATCTATTTGAAAGCATTTACGTGCATAAATCATACTTTCAAAAATCGTGGTGTCAGGCATTTTATGAAATACAAATTTGTGATAAATACTGTGCTGCATAGAAATGGCTCATACCATGATGGAATGTCGTCATCTTGGGTTGTCCACTAGGTCCTGGTCCGGCATGGTATCCTACGACATGGCACTGTTACAGGTCTTCCTTCGGAAAAGCATCCTCTTGGTCTTTCTCAAGCAAGGAATCCTAGGTTTTCCTCCGACAATACATTTTCCATGGTCTTCCTCCGGCATATTGTCGTCCTAGGTCTTCCTCCAACAAGACATTCTCCTAGGTCTTCCTACGGCATAGTGTCGTCCTAGGAATTCCTCTGGCATAGTGTCATCCTAGGACTTCCTCCGACATAGTGTTGTCCTAGGTTTTCATCCGTCAAGACATTTTTTTTAGGTCTTCCTCAAGCATTGTGTCATCTGAGGACTTCCTGCTTTGTGTCGTCCTACGACTTCCTCCGGTATAGTGTTGTCCTAGGTCTTCTTCCTGCATATTGTCGTCCTAGGACTTATTCCGACAAGACATTTTTCTATGTCTTCCTCCAGCAAGGCATTCTCTGAGGTCTCCCTGGACTGCTCCTTGGTTGTCTTCTGACTAGCATACATGTCATTTCCTGGAATGGCAACATCCATGGTCGTCCTAGGTCATGGAATTTTGTTTGGTTGACCTCTGGTAAGATTTCCCTCTCGTTCGCTCTCTTCTCTTCCATGCCACACTGTGTCCAGTTTGCCCAGGTGCGTGTTATGAAGCTAGCAACCAGAGGTGTTGGAAACATGTCTGAGGGGAGGGGGAGCATATACCTGAGGTGTATCCTACATTGTAAACTGGCGCATCCACACGGGGAACAGTGTGGTCCCTAACAACCACGATAAGCATGGTCCCTGAATCTAAACAAGGCATGCAATCTTGTTATATCAATCCTGGCAAAGCCTGCAGCATATCACACCTAAACTAATGGTGGGGATTGCTGAATTAGGATTGAACACCTCAAACAGACAAATCTCCAACAACCAGTGTTACAGCCCATCAAAACAGCATGGCACCTTCTTTTGTCCTCTGGCATCCTTCGTTGACATCTGACAATAAGCAACAATTGATTGAAAAGATGGTTTCTGAACAAAACACTTATCTAAATTAAACCATACGTGACAAATTATGTCTTCACATCTAGTTAATGATTTAATACATGCACTGAAGTTGTGCAATATACATTTTATATTTCGCAAATGAAACCTAAAGAAAAATATAAGTTTAACTTTCTTTTGGATTCTAATATCAAAGAGAAAGCATGTATGTGCATTAGACATGCTTTTGTAGCATTCATGAATTGATGGAAAGATACAAATTGATAAACGTTTTTCTCAATAGAAATGGTTCATACCTTCCTCGGTCATCATATGACAGGGTATTCCCCTGATCTTCTTCCGGCATGGAGTCCTCCAAGGTCTTCCTCTGGCATGGAGTCACTTCAGGTCTTCCTCCGGCATGGAGTCCTCCCAGGTCTTCATCTGGTCCTGTAAAATGTACTTATTGCTTAGATTCATTTGCTATGAATGTGGTTAGCTGTATGGTGCAAAACATAGCCCCAGCAATTAAATAGGCTTAGTATTATTTCATGTAAAGCACATGTACTATAGGTAGCCTAAGTCATGTCCTCTTAGCTGAATATAAAGTATAAAGACTTCAAGTGGCCAAAGATAATATAATTCTCGAATTTTAAACTTTTGATCATATCTGCAAAAGAAATTTAATATTGTAATGTCAACTGACAATCAGCAATCATTAATTGGATAAGCTAATGACAATTTCAGAAGGGTTGTGAACAAAATGTAACAGTTTTATCTAAACATATGTGAAATTTTTTGAATGAGTCACAACCTTATCAAAACAATGAAGTCGGCAGCTCATATCATACAAGCATACCATTTACTTCTCTAACTTTCAGTAAATGATATTTTCAGTGTTCACATGTAGTTAATGATTTATTACATGCACTGCAGTTATGCAATATACTGTTCATATTTCGCAAATGAAAAGTAGAGAAATATATAAGTTTAACTTTCTTTTGGATTCTAAGATCAAAGAGAAAGAATGTATGTGCATTAGACATGCTTTTGTAGCATTCAAGAATTTACGAAAAGTTAAACATTGATAACTGTTTTTCAATAGACAGGGTTCATACCTTCCTCGGTCATCATATGACAGGGTATTCCCCTGATCTTCTTCCGGCAACGTCCTCCCAGGTCTTCCTCAGGCATGGCGTCCTCCCAGGTCTTCCTCCTGCATGGCGTCCTCCCAGGTCTCTCTCCGGCATGGATTCCTCCCAGGTCTTCCGACGGCATGGAGTCCTCCCAGGCCTTCATCTGGTCCTGTGAAATGTACTTATTGCTTAGATTCATTTGCTATGAATGTGGTGAGCTGTATGGTGCAAAAAAAGCTCCAGCAATTAATAGTCTTAGTATTATTTCATGTAAAGCACGTGTATTATAGGTAGCCTAAGTCATGTCCTCTTAGCGGTATATAAACTATAAAGACTTCAAGCGGCCAAAGATAATATAATTCTGGAATTTTAAACTTTTGATCAGATCTGCAAAGGAGATTTAATCTAGTAATGTCAACTGACAATCAGCAATCATTAATTGGATAAGCTAATGACAATTTCAGAAGGGTTGTGAACAAAATGTAACAGTTTTATCTAACCATATGTGAATTTTTTTGAAGTAGTCACAACCTAATCAAAACAATGAAGTCAGCAGCTCATATCATACAAGCATACCAGTTACTTCTCTAACTTTCAGTAAATGATATTTTCAGTGTTCACATCTAGTTAATGAGTTAATACATGCACTGCAGTTGTGCAATATACTGTTTATATTTCGCAAATGAAAACTAAAGAAAAATATAAGTTTAACTTTCTTTTGGAGTCTAAGATCAAAGAGAAAGAATGTATGTGCATTAGACATGCTTTTGTACCATTCAATAATTTATGAAAAGATAAACATTGATAAATGTTTCTCAATAGACATGGTTCATACCTTCCTCGGTCTTCATATGACAGGGTATTCCCCTGATCTTCTTCCGGCAACGTCCTCCCAGGTCTTCCTCAAGCATGGCGTCCTCCGAGGTCTTCCTTCGGCATGGCGTCCTCCCATGTCTCTCTCCGGCATGGAGGCCTCCCAGGTCTTCCTCCGGAATGGAGTCCTCCCAGGTCTTCATCTGGTCCTGTAAAATGTACTTATTGCTTAGATGCATTTGCTATGAATGTGGTGAGCTGTATGGTGCAACAAAAATCTCCAGCAATTAAATAGGCTTAGTATTATTTCATGTAAAGCACATGTACTATAGGTAGCCTAAGTCATGTCCTCTTAGCTGAATATAAAGTATAAAGACTTCAAGTGGCCAAAGATAATATAATTCTCAAATTTTAAACTTTTGATCATATCTGCAAAATAAATTTAATATTGTTATGTCAACTGACAATCAGCAATCATTAATTGGATAAGCTAATGACAATTTCAGAAGGGTTGTGAACAAAATGTAACAGTTTTATCTAACCATATGTGAAATTTTTTGAATGAGTCACAACCTTATCAAAGCAATGAAGTCAGCAGCTCATATCATACAAGCATACCAGTTACTTCTCTAACTTTCAGTAAATGATATTTTCAGTGTTCACATCTAGTTAATGAGTTAATACATGCACTACAGTTGTGCAATATACTGTTTATATTTCGCAAATGAAAACTAAAGAAACATATAAGTTTAACTTTCTTTTGGAGTCTAAGATCAAAGAGAAAGAATGTATGTGCATTAGACATGCTTTTATACCATTCAAGAATTTATGAAAAGATAAACATTGATAAATGTTTCTCAATAGACATGGTTCATACCTTCCTCGGTCTTCATATGACAGGGTATTCCCCTGATCTTCTTCCGGCAACGTCCTCACAGGTCTTCCTCAAGCATGGCGTCCTCCGAGGTCTTCCTTCGGCATGGCGTCCTCCCAGGTCTCTCTCCGGCATGGAGGCCTCCCAGGTCTTCCTCCGGAATGGAGTCCTCCCAGGTCTTCATCTGGTCCTGTAAAATGTACTTATTGCTTAGATTCATTTGCTATGAGTGTGGTGAGCTGTATGGTGCAACAAAAATATCCAGCAATTAAATAGGTTTAGTATTATTTCATGTAAAGCACATGTATTATAGGTAGCCTAAGTCATGTCCTCTTAGCTGTATATAAACTATAAAGACTTCAAGTGGCCAAAGATAATATAATTCTCGAATTTTAAACTTTTGATCAGATCTGCAAAAGAAATTTAATCTAGTAATGTCAATTGACAATCAGCAATCATTAATTGGATAAGCTAATTACAATTTCAGAAGGATTGTGAAAAAAATGTAACAGTTTTATCTAACCATATGTGAAATTTTTTGAAGTAGTCACAACCTAATCAAAACAATGAAGTCAGCAGCTCATATCATACAAGCATACCAGTTACTTCTCTAACTTTCAGTAAATGATATTTTCAGTATTCACATCTAGTTAATGATTTAATACATGCACTGCAGTTGTGCAACATACTGTTTATATTTCGCAAATGAAAACTAAAGAAACATATAAGTTTAACTTTCTTTTGGAGTCTAAAATCAAAGAGAAAGAATGTATGTGCATTAGACATGCTTTTGTACCATTCAATAATTTATGAAAAGATAAACATTGATAAATGTTTCTCAATACACATGGTTCATACCTTCCTCGGTCATCATATGACAGGGTATTCCCCTGGTCTTCTTCCGGCAACGTCCTCCCAGGTCTTCCTCAAGCATGGCGTCCTCCGAGGTCTTCCTTCGGCATGGCGTCCTCCAAGGTCTCTCTCCGGCATGGAGGGCTCCCAGGTCTTCCTCCGGAATGGAGTCCTCCCAGGTCTTCATCTGGTCCTGTAAAATGTACTTATTGCTTAGATTCATTTGCTATGAATGTGGTGAGCTGTATGGTGCAACAAAAATCTCCAGCAATTAAATAGGCTTAGTATTATTTCATGTAAAGCACATGTATTATAGGTAGCCAAAGCCATGTCCTCTTAGCTGTATATAAACTATAAAGACTTCAAGCGGCAAAAGATAATATAAATCTCTAATTTTAATATTTTGATCAGATCTGCAAAGGAGATTTAATCTAGTAATGTCAACTGACAATCAGCAATCATTAATTGGATAAGCTAATGCCAATTTCAGAAGGGTTGTGAACAAAATGTAACAGTTTTATCTAATCATATGTGAAATTTTTGGAGTAGTCACAACCTAATCAAAACAATGAAGTCAGCAGCTCATATCATACAAGCATACCAGTTACTTCTCTAACTTTCAGTAAATGATATTTTCAGTATTCACATCTAGTTAATGATTTAATACATGCACTGCAGTTGTGCAACATACTGTTTATATTTCGCAAATGAAAACTAAAGAAACATATAAGTTTAACTTTCTTTTGGAGTCTAAGATCAAAGAGAAAGAATGTATGTGCATTAGACATGCTTTTGTACCATTCAAGAATTTATGAAAAGATAAACATTGATAAATGTTTCTCAATACACATGGTTCATACCTTCCTCGGTCATCATATGACAGGGTATTCCCCTGATCTTCTTCCGGCAACGTCCTCCCAGGTCTTCCTCAAGCATGGCGTCCTCCGAGGTCTTCCTTCGGCATGGCGTCCTCCCAGGTCTCTCTCCGGCATGGAGGCCTCCCAGGTCTTCCTCCGGAATGGAGTCCTCCCAGGTCTTCATCTGGTCCTGTAAAATGTACTTATTGCTTAGATTCATTTGCTATGAGTGTGGTGAGCTGTATGGTGCAAAAAAAATCTCCAGCAATTAAATAGGTTTAGTATTATTTCATGTAAAGCACATGTATTATAGGTAGCCTAAGTCATGTCCTCTTAGCTGTATATAAACTATAAAGACTTCAAGTGGCCAAAGATAATATAATTCTCGAATTTTAAACTTTTGATCAGATCTGCAAAAGAAATTTAATCTAGTAATGTCAATTGACAATCAGCAATCATTAATTGGATAAGCTAATTACAATTTCAGAAGGATTGTGAAAAAAATGTAACAGTTTTATCTAACCATCTGTGAAATTTTTTGAAGTAGTCACAACCTAATCAAAACAATGAAGTCAGCAGCTCATATCATACAAGCATACCAGTTATACTTCTCTAACTTTCAGTAAATGATATTTTCAGTATTCACATCTAGTTAATGATTTAATACATGCACTGCAGTTGTGCAACATACTGTTTATATTTCGCAAATGAAAACTAAAGAAACATATAAGTTTAACTTTCTTTTGGAGTCTAAAATCAAAGAGAAAGAATGTATGTGCATTAGACATGCTTTTGTACCATTCAATAATTTATGAAAAGATAAACATTGATAAATGTTTCTCAATACACATGGTTCATACCTTCCTCGGTCATCATATGACAGGGTATTCCCCTGATCTTCTTCCGGCAACGTCCTCCCAGGTCTTCCTCAAGCATGGCGTCCTCCGAGGTCTTCCTTCGGCATGGCGTCCTCCAAGGTCTCTCTCCGGCATGGAGGGCTCCCAGGTCTTCCTCCGGAATGGAGTCCTCCCAGGTCTTCATCTGGTCCTGTAAAATGTACTTATTGCTTAGATTCATTTGCTATGAATGTGGTGAGCTGTATGGTGCAACAAAAATCTCCAGCAATTAAATAGGCTTAGTATTATTTCATGTAAAGCACATGTATTATAGGTAGCCAAAGCCATGTCCTCTTAGCTGTATATAAACTATAAAGACTTCAAGCGGCAAAAGATAATATAAATCTCTAATTTTAATATTTTGATCAGATCTGCAAAGGAGATTTAATCTAGTAATGTCAACTGACAATCAGCAATCATTAATTGGATAAGCTAATGCCAATTTCAGAAGGGTTGTGAACAAAATGTAACAGTTTTATCTAATCATATGTGAAATTTTTGGAGTAGTCACAACCTAATCAAAACAATGAAGTCAGCAGCTCATATCATACAAGCATACCAGTTACTTCTCTAACTTTCAGTAAATGATATTTTCAGTATTCACATCTAGTTAATGATTTAATACATGCACTGCAGTTGTGCAACATACTGTTTATATTTCGCAAATGAAAACTAAAGAAACATATAAGTTTAACTTTCTTTTGGAGTCTAAGATCAAAGAGAAAGAATGTATGTGCATTAGACATGCTTTTGTACCATTCAAGAATTTATGAAAAGATAAACATTGATAAATGTTTCTCAATACACATGGTTCATACCTTCCTCGGTCATCATATGACAGGGTATTCCCCTGATCTTCTTCCGGCAACGTCCTCCCAGGTCTTCCTCAAGCATGGCGTCCTCCGAGGTCTTCCTTCGGCATGGCGTCCTCCCAGGTCTCTCTCCGGCATGGAGGCCTCCCAGGTCTTCCTCCGGAATGGAGTCCTCCCAGGTCTTCATCTGGTCCTGTAAAATGTACTTATTGCTTAGATTCATTTGCTATGAATGTGGTGAGCTGTATGGTGCAAAAAAAATCTCCAGCAATTAAATAGGCTTAGTATTATTTCATGTAAAGCACATGTATTATAGGTAGCCAAAGCCATGTCCTCTTAGCTGTATATAAACTATAAAGACTTCAAGCGGCAAAAGATAATATAAATCTCGAATTTTAAACTTTTGATCAGATCTGCAAAGGAGATTTAATCTAGTAATGTCAACTGACAATCAGCAATCATTAATTGGATAAGCTAATGCCAATTTCAGAAGGGTTGTGAACAAAATGTAACAGTTATATCTAATCCTATGTGAATTTTTTGGAGTAGTTACAACCTAATCAAAACAATGAAGTCAGCAGCTCATATCATACAAGCATACCAGTTACTTCTCTAACTTTCAGTAAATGATATTTTCAGTATTCACATCTAGTTAATGATTTAATACATGCAGTGCAGTTGTGCAACATACTGTTTATATTTCGCAAATGAAAACTAAAGAAACATATAAGTTTAACTTTCTTTTGGAGTCTAAGATCAAAGAGAAAGAATGTATGTGCATTAGACATGCTTTTGTACCATTCAAGAATTTATGAAAAGATAAACATTGATAAATGTTTCTCAATACACATGGTTCATACCTTCCTCGGTCATCATATGACAGGGTATTCCCCTGATCTTCTTCCGGCAACGTCCTCACAGGTCTTCCTCAAGCATGGCGTCCTCCGAGGTCTTCCTTCGGCATGGCGTCCTCCCAGGTCTCTCTCCGGCATGGAGGCCTCCCAGGTCTTCCTCCGGAATGGAGTCCTCCCAGGTCTTCATCTGGTCCTGTAAAATGTACTTATTGCTTAGATTCATTTGCTATGAATGTGGTGAGCTGTATGGTGCAAACAAAATCTCCAGCAATTTAATAGGCTTAGTATTATTTCATGTAAAGCACATGTATTATAGGTAGCCAAAGCCATGTCCTCTTAGCTGTATATAAACTATCAAGACTTCAAGCGGCAAAAGATAATATAAATCTCGAATTTTAAACTTTTGATCAGATCTGCAAAGGAGATTTAATCTAGTAATGTCAACTGACAATCAGCAATCATTAATTGGATAAGCTAATGCCAATTTCAGAAGGGTTGTGAACAAAATGTAACAGTTATATCTAATCCTATGTGAATTTTTTGGAGTAGTTACAACCTAATCAAAACAATGAAGTCAGCAGCTCATATCATACAAGCATACCAGTTACTTCTCTAACTTTCAGTAAATGATATTTTCAGTATTCACATCTAGTTAATGATTTAATACATGCACTGCAGTTGTGCAACATACTGTTTATATTTCGCAAATGAAAACTAAAGAAACATATAAGTTTAACTTTCTTTTGGAGTCTAAGATCAAAGAGAAAGAATGTATGTGCATTAGACATGCTTTTGTACCATTCAAGAATTTATGAAAAGATAAACATTGATAAATGTTTCTCAATAGACATGGTTCATACCTTCCTCGGTCATCATATGACAGGGTATTCCCCTGATCTTCTTCCGGCAACGTCCTCACAGGTCTTCCTCAAGCATGGCGTCCTCCGAGGTCTTCCTTCGGCATGGCGTCCTCCCAGGTCTCTCTCCGGCATGGAGGCCTCCCAGGTCTTCCTCCGGAATGGAGTCCTCCCAGGTCTTCATCTGGTCCTGTAACATGTACTTATTGCTTAGATTCATTTGCTATGAATGTGGTGAGCTGTATGGTGCAAAAAAAATCTCCAGCAATTAAATAGGCTTAGTATTATTTCATGTAAAGCACATGTATTATAGGTAGCCTAAGTCATGTCCTCTTAGCTGTATATAAACTATAAAGACTTCAAGTGGCCAAAGATAATATAATTCTCGAATTTTAAACTTTTGATCAGATCTGCAAAAGAAATTTAATCTAGTAATGTCAATTGACAATCAGCAATCATTAATTGGATAAGCTAATTACAATTTCAGAAGGATTGTGAAAAAAATGTAACAGTTTTATCTAACCATATGTGAATTTTTTTGAAGTAGTCACAACCTAATCAAAACAATGAAGTCAGCAGCTCATATCATACACGCATACCAATTACTTCTCTAACTTTCAGTAAATGATATTTTCAGTGTTCACATGTAGTTAATGAGTTATTACATGCACTGCTGTTGTGCAATATACAGTTTATATTTCGCAAATAAAAAGTAAAGAAATATATAAGTTTAACGTTCTTTTGGATTCTAAGATCAAAGAGAAAGAATGTACGTGCATTAGACATGCTTTTGTAGCATTAATGAACTTACGAAAAGATAAACATTGATAAATGTTTTTCAATAGAAATGGTTCATACCTTCCTCGGTTATCATATGACAGGGTATTCCCCTGATCTTCTTCCGGCAACGTCCTCCCAGGTCATCCTCAGACATGGCGTCCTCCCAGGTCTTCCTACTGCATGGAGTCCTCCCAGGTCTTCCTCCGGCATGGAGTCCTCCCAGGTCTTCATCTGGTCCTGTAAAATGTACTTATTGCTTAGATTCATTTGCTGTGAAATTGGTTAGCTGTATGGTGCAAAAAAAGTTCAAGCAATTAAATAGGCTTAGTATTATTTCATGTTAAGCACATGTATTATAGGTAGCCAAAGCCATGTCCTCTTAGCCTTATATAAACTATAAAGACTTCAAGCGGCAAAATATAATATAAATCTCGAATTTTAAACTTTTGATCAGATCTGCAAAGGAGATTTAATCTAGTAATGTCAACTGACACTCAGCAATCATTAATTGGGTAAGCTAATGACAATTTCAGAAGGGTTGGGAAGAAAATGTAACAGTTTTATCTAACCATATGTGAAATTTTTTGAAGTAGTCACAACCTAATCAAAACATTGAAGTCAGCAGCTCATATCATACACGCATACCAGTTACTTCTCTAACTTTCAGTAAATGATATTTTCAGTGTTCACATCTAGTTAATGAGTTAGTACATGCACTGCAGTTGTGCAAAATACTGTTTATATTTCGCAAATGAAAACTAAAGAAACATATAAGTTTAACTTTCTTTTGGAGTCTAAGATCAAAGAGAAAGAATGTATGTGCATTAGACATGCTTTTGTACCATTCAAGAATTTATGAAAAGATAAACATTGATAAATGTTTCTCAATAGACATGGTTCATACCTTCCTCGGTCTTCATATGACAGGGTATTCCCCTGATCTTCTTCCGGCAACGTCCTCACAGGTCTTCCTCAAGCATGGCGTCCTCCGAGGTCTTCCTTCGGCATGGCGTCCTCCCAGGTCTCTCTCCGGCATGGAGGCCTCCCAGGTCTTCCTCCGGAATGGAGTCCTCCCAGGTCTTCATCTGGTCCTGTAAAATGTACTTATTGCTTAGATTCATTTGCTATGAATGTGGTGAGCTGTATGGTGCAAACAAAATCTCCAGCAATTAAATAGGCTTAGTATTATTTCATGTAAAGCACATGTATTATAGGTAGCCAAAGTCATGTCCTCTTAGCTGTATATAAACTATAAAGACTTCAAGCGGCAAAAGATAATATAAATCTCGAATTTTAAACTTTTGATCAGATCTGCAAAGGAGATTTAATCTAGTAATGTCAACTGACAATCAGCAATCATTAATTGGATAAGCGAATGACAATTTCAGAAGGGTTGTGAACAAAATGTAACAGTTTTATCTAACCATATGTGAATTTTTTTGAAGTAGTCACAACCTAATCAAAACATTGAAGTCAGCAGCTCATATCATACAAGCATACCAGTTACTTCTGTTACTTTCAGTAAATGATATTTTCAGTGTTCACATCTAGTTAATGAGTTAATACATGCACTGCAGTTGTGCAATATACTGTTTATATTTCGCAAATAAAAAGTAAAGAAATATATAAGTTTAACTTTCTTTTGGAGTCTAAGATAAAAGAGAAAGAATGTATGTGCATAAGACATGCTTTTGTAGCATTCAATAATTTACGAAAAGATAAACATTGATAAATGGTTTTCAATAGAAATGATTCATACCTTCCTCGGTTATCATATGACAGGGTATTCCCCTGATCTTCTTCCGGCAACGTCCTCCCAGGTCATCCTCAGACATGGCGTCCTCCCAGGTCTTCCTCCTGCATGGCGTCCTCCCAGGTCTCTCTCCGGCATGGATTCCTCCCAGGTCTTCCGACGGCATGGAGTCCTCCCAGGTCTTCATCTGGTCCTGTAAAATGTACTTATTGCTTAGATTCATTTGCTATGAATGTGGTGAGCTGTATGGTGCAAAAAAAGTTCAAGCAATTAAATAGGCTTAGTATTATTTCATGTTAAGCACATGTATTATAGGTAGCCAAAGCCATGTCCTCTTAGCTGTATATAAACTATAAAGACTTCAAGCGGCCGAAGATAATATAAATCTCGAATTTTAAACTTTTGATCAGATCTGCATAGGAGATTTAATCTAGTAATGTCAACTGACAATCAGTAATCATTAATTGGGTAAGCTAATGACAATTTCAGAAGGGTTGTGAACAAAATGTAACAGTTTTATCTAATCATATGTGAAATTTTTTGAATGAGTCACAACCTAATTAAAACAATGAAGTCAGCAGCTCATATCATACAAGCATTCCAGTTACTTCTCTAACTTTCAGTAAATGATATTTTCAGTATTCACATCTAGTTAATGATTTAATACATGCACTGCTGTTGTGCAATATACATTTTATATTTCGCAAATAAAAAGTAAAGAAACATATAAGTTTAACTTTCTTTTGGAGTCTAATATCAAAGAGAAAGAATGTGTGTGCATTAGACATGCTTTTGTACCATTCAAGAATATATGAAAAGATAAACATTGATAAATGTTTCTCAATACACATGGTTCATACCTTCCTCGGTCATCATATGACAGGGTATTCCCCTGATCTTCTTCCGGCAACGTCCTCACAGGTCTTCCTCAAGCATGGCGTCCTCCGAGGTCTTCCTTCGGCATGGCGTCCTCCCAGGTCTCTCTCCGGCATGGAGGCCTCCCAGGTCTTCCTCCGGAATGGAGTCCTCCCAGGTCTTCATCTGGTCCTGTAAAATGTACTTATTGCTTAGATTCATTTGCTATGAATGTGGTGAGCTGTATGGTGCAAACAAAATCTCCAGCAATTAAATAGGCTTAGTATTATTTCATGTAAAGCACATGTATTATAGGTAGCCTAAGTCATGTCCTCTTAGCTGTATATAAACTATAAAGACTTCAAGTGGCCAAAGATAATATAATTCTCGAATTTTAAACTTTTGATCAGATCTGCAAAAGAAATGTAATCTAGTAATGTCAACTGACAATCAGCAATCATTAATTGGATAAGCGAATGACAATTTCAGAAGGGTTGTGAACAAAATGTAACAGTTTTATCTAACCATATGTGAAATTTTTTGAAGTAGTCACAACCTAATCAAAACAATGAAGTCAGCAGCTCATATCATACACGCATACCAATTACTTCTCTAACTTTCAGTAAATGATATTTTCAGTATTCACATCTAGTTAATGATTTGATACATGCACTGCAGTTGTGCAATATACAGTTTATATTTCGCAAATAAAAAGTAAAGAAATATATAAGTTTAACGTTCTTTTGGATTCTAAGATCAAAGAGAAAGAATGTATGTCCATTAGACATGCTTTTGTAGCATTCAAGAATTTACGAAAAGATAAACATTGATAAATGTTTTTAAATCGAATTGGTTCATACCTCACGGTTATCATATGACAGGGTATTCCCCTGATCTTCTTCCGGCAACGTCCTCCCAGGTATTCCTCCTGCATGGAGTCCTCCCAGGTCTTCCTCCGGCATGGCGTCCTCCCAGGTCTCTCTCCGGCATGGATTCCTGCCAGGTCTTCCTCCGGCATGGAGTCCTCACAGGTCTTCATCTGGTCCTGTAAAATGTACTTATTGCTTAGATCCATTTGCTGTGAAATTGGTTAGATATATGGTGCAAAAAAAAGTTCCAGCAAGTAAATAGGCTTAGTATTATTTCATGTAAAGCACATGTACTATAGGTAGCCTAAGTCATGTCCTCTTAGCTGTTTATAAACTATAAAGACTTCAAGTGGCCAAAGATAATATAATTCTCGAATTTTAAACTTTTGATCAGATCTGCAAAAGAAATTTAATCTAGTAATGTCAACTGGCAATCAGCAATCATTAATTGGATAAGCTAATGACAATTTCAGAAGGGTTGTGAACAAAATGTAACAGTTTTATCTAATCATATGTGAAATGTTTTGAAGTAGTCACAACCTAATCAAAATAATGAAGTCAGTAGCTCATATCATACAAGCATACCAGTTACTTCTCTAACTTTCAGTAAATGATATTTTCAGTGTTCACATCTAGTTAAAGATTTAATACATGCACTGCAGTTGTGCAATATACAGTTTATATTTCGCAAATGAAAACTAAAGAAATGTATAAGTTTAAATTTCTTTTGGATTCAAAGATCAAAGAGAAAGAATGTATGTGCATTAGACATGCTTTTGTACCATTCAAGAATTTATGAAAAGATAAACATTGATAAATGTTTCTCAATAGACATGGTTCATACCTTCCTCGGTCATCATATGACAGGGTATTCCCCTGATCTTCTTCCGGCAACGTCCTCCCAGGTCTTCCTCAAGCATGGCGTCCTCCGAGGTCTTCCTTCGGCATGGCGTCCTCCCAGGTCTCTCTCCGGCATGGAGGCCTCCTAGGTCTTCCTCCGGAATTGAGTCCTCCCAGGTCTTCATCTGGTCCTGTAAAATGTACTTATTGCTTAGATTCATTTGCTATGAATGTGGTGAGCTGTATGGTGCAAAAAAAATCTCCAGCAATTAAATAGGCTTAGTATTATTTCATGTAAAGCACATGTATTATAGGTAGCCTAAGTCATGTCCTCTTAGCTGTATATAAACTATAAAGACTTCAAGTGGCCAAAGATAATATAATTCTCGAATTTTAAACTTTTGATCAGATCTGCAAAAGAAATTTAATCTAGTAATGTCAACTGACAATCAGCAATCATTAATTGGATAAGCGAATGACAATTTCAGAAGGGTTGTGAACAAAATGTAACAGTTTTATCTAACCATATGTGAAATTTTTTGAAGTAGTCACAACCTAATCAAAACAATGAAGTCAGCAGCTCATATCATACAAGCATACCAATTACTTCTCTAACTTTCAGTAAATGATATTTTCAGTGTTCACATCTAGTTAATGAGTTAATACATGTACTGCAGTTGTGCAATATACTGTTTATATTTCGCAAATGAAAAGTAAAGAAATATATAAGTTTAAATTTCTTTTGGATTCTAAGATCAAAGAGAAAGAATGTATGTGCATTAGACATGCTTTTGTAGCATTCAAGAATTTAGGAAAAGATAAGCATTGATAACTGTTTTTCAATAGAAATGTTTCATACCTTCCTCGGTCATCATATGACAGGGTATTCCCCTGATCTTCTTCCGGCAACGTCCTCCCAGGTCTTCCTCAAGCATGGCGTCCTCCCAGGTCTTCCTCCGGCATGGAGTCCTCCCAGGTCTTTCTCCGGCATGGAGTCCTTCCAGATCTTCCTCTGGCATGGCGTCCTCCCAGGTCTTCATCTGGTCCTGTATAATGTACTTATTGCTTAGATTCATTTGCTATGAATGTGGTGAGCTGTATGGTGCAAAAAAACGCTCCAGCAATTAAATAGGCTTAGTATTATTTCATGTAAGGCACATGTACTATAGGTAGCCTAAGTCATGTCCTCTTAGCTGTATATAAACTATAAAGACTTCAAGTGGCCAAAGATAATATAATTCTCGAATTTTAAACTTTTGATCAGATCTGCAAAAGAGATTTAATCTAGTAATGTCAACTGACAATCAGTAATCATTAATTGGATAAGCTAATGACAATTTCAGAATGGTTGTAAACAACATGTAACAGTTTTATCTAATCATATGTGAAATTTTTTGAAGTAGTCACAACCTAATCAAAACAATGAAGTCAGTAGCTCATATCATACAAGCAAACCAGTTACTTCTCTAACTTTCAGTAAATGATATTTTCAGTGTTCACATCTAGTTAAAGATTTAATACGTGCACTGCAGTTGGGCAATATACAGTTTATATTTCGCAAATGAAAACTAAAGAAATGTATAAGTTTAAATTTATTATGGATTCAAAGATCAAAGAGAAAGAATGTATGTGCATTAGACATGCTTTTGTACCATTCAAGAATTTATGAAAAGAAAAACATTGATAAATGTTTTTCAATAGTAATGGGTCATACCTTCCTCGGTCATCATATGACAGGGTATTCCCCTGATCTTCTTCCGGCAACGTCCTCCCAGGTCTTCCTCCGGCATGGAGTCCTCCCTGGTCTTTTGGATCCAAAAATAACAATGTGGAAGAGTTCACATTTGATGTATATCTGATACTGTTTCCAGCAGCAAGTACCCGGTACATGTATTACATGAACATATTTTAGATAAGGTCAAAACTGAATACTGTTATTCTTGAACGATTAAACAATCGTTGTTATAATCTAGAGAGACGTTTCAATATCTAACAATATAAGATAAGATGTCAGTTTAGTTTACTATTACATAATTCAGTGAAGTTCACACACTAAATCTAAACTTTACCATGTTCTGTTCTGTAGTAACGATTCAGTGTGAACCTGCTACTTTTGAAATTACTTTATCAAGCATTATCCGAACCTTCAACCCAAGTTCAATATCCGCTATTGCATACAGTGACTCACCTTGGTCCTCTGTGGCCAGCATGTCCAGGTGCATGTTGTGAAGCTAGCAGACCTGTTGGGAAATTGTCTGAGGGGAGGGGGAACCTATCCCTTAACTAAACCTATTGGTGAGGTGTATCCTACATTCTAAACTTTTGCATCCACACTGGGTGCTGTGTGGTCCCTACAACCATGATAAGCATGGACCCTAAACAAGGACATGCAGCCTTGTTATACCAATCCTGGCAAAGCCTGCAGCTATTCACCCCTAAACTAATGGTGGGGATAGCTGACTTAGGATTGGACACCTCAAACAGACAAACCTCCAACAACCACGTCCCTTCACAACAGCAGCCCTTAGACGACCGAGTAGGATGGCATTCTGTTAAAAATAAAGAAAATACATGATGATGATCTACTCAGGATTTCCTCGTATATACTCTAGGAATTTTAGATAGATCTGATTTTGATGTTAAATGTGAAACATTCCTCAATTATATTGACACAAATATAGATACAAAAATATAAACAGTGTTCGGACCACTTTAAACATGCCATTAGCTCCACCCACAATAGTGTTGTATCACCCACGAGACATAACGAACAACACTGGAATTCACAGAACAATGGTATTGTGCAGTTATACATATTGAAGTAAGTTGGGGTTTAACGCTGCTTTCAAGAGTATTTCAACTATAAACATGGAAAAGAGTTAAGCACCCCCTCATTTGTTCACTAGCAAAACTTGTCTGAAGAAAGGAGACAATGCGTTAGTAAAAGTAACCGTATGGTATTAGAGATTCATAACCTATCAATTTAAGAAATTTATTCAGATTTGCTTCTTTTGGATATTTGTATTCACACGTTACGTTATACTGAGAAATGAAAGTGAATAATGGTTGCTGTAATGTGTGTAATTCCATTCTTTTAAGTCAAAAGATCAACTTTATTATCTGCAAATGTTGTTTTGACATCTGAAACCTAAAGTTTATAAAGTAGTGTATACGTATTCACAGGGCTATTGTTCTGTTTCGTAAGAAATCAGTACCATTACATCTTTTGTCCTAATTTCTTAAAACGTCAATATATGTAATTTTTCTTTGAAGAAATCTTTCACCTAATCTACTTTTCTCATGGCGAGAGTGATTAATTCAGTCAAATTAGCGTAATGTTCCCACAACATCATGTTTTACACTCAACCGCAAAAGAAATGTTACCATACAAAATACAAGATAATTCAATCCACGAGTGATAAACACGATTGAAATAGAGATACACCATGTCTTCAGAAGCCAACTAAACTAAATTTGAATTTCAAAACATTATCTGTTCATATTTTTGGCTGTTTTATGACGTCCTACAATAAAGACGTGTCAACATATATCGGTTCAAGAAGGTTATTTATGTCGATAACAACTTTTATTAATCACATTTCTACAATTTATGATTTTTTAAGTTAAATGACAAACATTCTGGTCAAAAGTCATCTTGAAAAGCGATTATAACACCCGAAGTGTATTTCAACAGAAATAAAATAAAAGCATTATACTATGATGTATGAATTTGCTGGTTTACAAATCATGTCCCTATAAAACATAATTTAAAATCGACTTTCCTCGGCAGCGATATTTTGCTTTTTTTATGCTGTTGAAACTGTGGTAACATTTCTTTTGCGGTTGCATGTAGTTTTGAATGTTAATTGGGGGTGCTTAACTTTTTTCCAAATGTATAGTCTATGTTTCTTCTGAGCTGTAACAATCAAACTTTAAACAAAACTATACATATTTTGTTCCATGTGAACAACTTAGATATAATTTATATAACACATATCTATTATTCTTCAATCTGCTTCTCCTGAATTCATTTAAGAACATTCTATTGTTTTAATACATTTTTGTTCTTATATTCAAATTCTCAGAACGGCAATGGTGACTAAATTCGCATCCTCTATGCTAATTTAGATTACCCAGAAAAAAATCTCTGTACCTCCATGGAAAGTAATTTCGAAAATAGAAATGTATATATTCTGATATAACTGATATATATCACAAGAAAGACCCAAAGCAACATCTCCATGTCAAGAGCCTACATCAATTTCACACTGAAACCAAACTATCATTGTCTAGCAAGACGTTTCTGTGCTAATGAAATTGACGAAAACCTTAGGATCCTCAGAATGAAGAAATGAAAAGTGTCCCTCGTACAATGTAACTTTTCATAGTTTCCCATTAAAAGATGGAACAAGTAAAGCTCAAACAAAATCTTACAGTTTTACGGAATCCTAAAGAAAATGTAAAGTATAATTGATTTTGTACACACTCTAGAACAATAAAGAACTATTGTGAACTATCCACAAAACTGCCAATGTCAATTAAGCTAGACCAACGAAAGTTTAGAAACATAACTGACATATTGTAAGCACACCCTGACACTGATGTTTACATTTTCCAAATGTACAGAGAAATAAACGTGACAAAATTTCAATTGCCGTTGTAAAAAGATCAGCAACGTCAGAATTAAAAATAATGTGCCATACTTGTAAAAAGTCAGAATCAATGAACAATTCCAAGACCTTAGAGTCACATTAGAAATAAAGGAAGATAAGAGCAGATTGTGGAAATTATGAATTCAAAATGTTTCCCATATTTATCATATTAACCCAAAACATGTCGCAATTGGAAATTCAATCCAAGAAAAGCAATTAGTAGAGATGAAACGTACATCACTCAAAAGACGTTCGATTATTTTACTAATGCAATGTAATATGTAAACAATCTACCTGTATATAAACCATAAAATCCTTCAGGTTTATCGACATGTAAAAGATCATTAGCAGTTACGGTGGTTAGTTTGTATAACCCTCAAAGTATGAATGTTATAATTCATAACCGCCACTTTCGTGCTCAGGAGAATGTTTACCAATCACGTGACCTTATTTAGTCCAATCAGAAGGAAGCATATTGCTTAAATTTCAATGTCTGAATATTTGAAATTCCCTGAAGAAAGGTAAGCGGGTACACATTTAATATATCATATACAATATAAGAGCCTTGTCTCTTCTAGAAAGAAGTGATCATATTTACTTTTTCATTTTAACTTTTAATGAATTGTTCAAAACATATTCTTCTGAAGCAAAATGTTAAAGCTTGATTGAAGTAACGTTTACACGTAAATCTATGTACATTTGTGTATTTGCTGTACAAGAGAGTGTGGCCAATAGACAAATAAGATCACTTGACTATTATTCCAGATGAATCAAACTCATTTATGTGGTAAAATATTCCTATTCAGAAAGAAAATGTTTATAATTTAAAAGGGGAATAGGAACATCTGTAAAAGAAAGATTTGAAACTACACTAAATCATATGAAAAAGGTAAAACTATTTACATTAAGATTCAACTAAAAGTAAATAATACATAAACACTACGTCATACCTGCAGTCGGCCCCAGGAGTGAATGATTTAAAATGTCTGCTTTCAACGTCCAGTGAGCCACCAATCAACAGAACAGCGGTCCAGCTTTGGGGGTCATCACTAGTGGACTGTCCTCGTGTTCCCTCAATCATTATCCCTTAAAGGGGCATCATCATGTTGGTGAGGACACATATATGTCAATGTTATTATTTGTGTTATATAATTAAGAATTAACAACTTTAACAGAAATTAACCAGTTTAAGGTCAATCTCTTTAATATAACGAAAATACAACCATTTAAAGTCGTGGTCATGGTCGAAAACAGGACAATGGACCTTGGCTTGCTGCAGCCATTGGTTCAAACGTAATTTTGGAAACTTTGATAAAGTGGATATGAGTACAAATTTGCTTCTTTAGCGTTTAATAGGTCTTATAACGAATACATAGGGCGAGAGAGCCATAATTATCGGCTGCTACACATGTATGAGACCGGTTCTTGGTTTTCATTGAAACAAATATACATATATTTGATATATTAAGAATGTGGAGGTGCATATGAAAGTCGAGTAAGAAGATATAACCTAAACCAACACCTAATAAAATATGGTACATTTTAGAACCAAATAAAATATCATGCAAAACTGATCAGGCATCTCACTGTCTGCAGCCTGGACAAACACATGGAGCAAGTCTATACCGTTCTCGTTGTTTATTTTTAAAAAGAACTGTGCTCCATTCATTTAAACAAATATCGCGCCTGCAAGTGCAGTGATCGAATGCTTGTGTTGGTGATTAATGTGAGTTCAGTGTCACTTAAATCAGTTCACTAAGCGTAATGTCATTGATAAATTAACATTACAGGACCTCTAGACATACATGTATACTTTTTGCTCACTTAGGTAGATAAAAGTTGAGAGATTTTGAGAGCTCTCTCCGTTCAACATAATATTTTGGAATTGATCTTTATCAAGAGTATTGTCAGAGTACTCGCACAAAAAAATCACTCATCTAGATGTCATAGTTTCTGGGAAAACACAATATAGAACTATATAAAGGTACCAATTCCATGGAAAGTTTGGTTCAAATGTAATTGTACCGTATTTCCTCTAATAAGCGCCAGGTCTCAAATAAGCGCGGGTATAAACCATTAGATATATGCTTCCTTAGTTAACTTCAATGTTCTATTAAAAAAATAAGCAACGGGTCTCCAAAAAGCGACAGGCCTCTAATAAGCGCCGGGTGGCAAGGGGTGCTGAAAAAATAAGCGCCCGGGCGCTTATTAGAGGATATACGGTACATGTACCTGGCTGCGTTTCGATCGGAGTACTGTTCCGCAATGGTCCTGTCTCTCCATACATTCGACCCATATCAGGTCTGCATTCAAATGGATGCCGACAATTTCGATCGTAGCCTCGTCACTGATTGGCTGGAGTGAAAGTTCATGAGACATGAGCAAACAGTTCCAAACTGAGGTTGAAACGCAGCAAGCTACGAGTTAGTTCATCTAATATTAACTTGTATATACGCTAGCACAAGTGCGAAATTAATGATGTATGATAGAAAACCGGAAAATGCAATGCGAATGACGCTCGTCAATTAGTCAAACGTGATTTATGAAACCTATTTACATCAGACACAAAGAAACATTTGGGTTCATAATCTTTAATAGATTATATAACTAATGTGTTTGTTCATAGGACGGGTAGTTTCGGTATCTGCATATTTACAATGGTGTTGCTCGATTTTAACTGATACTGATACTAAGTATGTTATATTTGGCGATTGCAGATGAATATGCAAGTTGAGTAAACTGAACTCAGCACATATGGTATGTTGGTACATATTGAAGAGCCATCAAGTATGTTAAAAAACATCTTAATAAAAATTCTATTCCATGAAATATATTACACTTACATTTTCGCCGATTTTTTCGATAAGCCGAGAAATTGCACTAATTTGTAAAGGTGTTTTCAATTCAAAAATAGATCACACTAATGTGTCACGATTAAACACATGACACGTGTACACAACTTTGTTTTAACCAAGATTAGCATTCACGGCCGATCGTTCTGCACGTGCATCCCGCTGAAATGTAAAAGCTAACGCAAAGCTAATGTCAATATGGCCAAAGTCTTGTTTCAATATGTTAAAACATTTTGCACCCAAGATTAAATAATATTCTTATATAAAAAGAAATACAGTTCGTGAAATTATACTGAACCGCTCAAGAAACGCAAGTTCACTGTAACAATTTCGTAATTACTGATTACGCTGCAAATTTCAGAGCATTCAATTTTAGTTGACATGATGTTGATAACGTGTTGAACAGCATGCAGACTTAACGAAAAGTCAATACCGGTGAAGAACTTCTGCAGAGCATTATCTTGTGCAAAAGGCATATTTTGGGAAAACAGACACATTCCTGTTCAGATGGTGAGGGGCCAGTGTGCTGTTGTGCAATTGGAACTTGTGCAAACACTCCCATGAAGTTGTTTGATGCAAAACCCTGATGTTGATTTGACGTTATGACGTCATCTTGAATTTCATTCAGAATCGTTCTGTTGGTCTAATTTTGGTAAAAAGTCAAGGTATTGCATTCTTTTTCGTTACCAAGGTGTTCCACGAGCACATGTACAGTCCTTGCAAACTGTTCAGCATTCAATCGGCCAGTATCCGAGTTTCTGGAAGATTAACGGGTTTTTTTTACCAAGCATTAACTTCTTAAACATTGAGGCTAGAGTCACACTTTCGGGTCCTTTTTACAGATCAGGTCTCGGATTACGGCACGAGGAATTTGAATTTTACTAGGCTCATCCAGATCATGTTACCATGACAACAATTAACATGCATTTTCGCGAACTGATATCATTGACCCAGCAACGGTAAACATCTGTACTCTACAGTGCCAATAGCTCCACATGTTCTCTGACATTGACTAATGATATGAAAAACCTTGGGCTAACATGCAAACATGCAAACAGAAACTATAATCATTACAACTCGCGTTTCTTTTGCGGCTCAGTATATATCACGCATTATAAGAACCATATTCATTTGATCATGAAAAAGGACAACGTTTCAACTGGCCTCGTTGTCTGATGGTCAGTTCGTTCGGCCAAAACGCAACAGGACACAGGTACGATCCCCGGTTACAAATGAAACATTTGTCAATGTCTTGAATGTCCATATAAAATCTGACATTTTATAAAGCATCATTACTTTGATTTGGAAATTTTTAAAATTATGTATTAATATTCCTCTGTAAAAATAAAATAGTTTAGAAAATTGACTCCACAAAAATGTGCGGATTCTCAGTTGTTACAAAGTGAAGGTATATTAGAAAAGTGTAGATTTATAAGAAAAAGTGTAGCTATATCAGAAAAAGTGTAGGTGTATCGGCTTATACATCTTATGTAATTATGTCACCGAAATTGTATCCGTCTTGACTATTTTAGTGTCAAGTGCCAAGTGTTGTCGTGTATTTATATTAGTCTTTTACTGTAAATCACACTTGTCAATGTTCAGTTAATTTAGAATATAGAAGCCAAGGTGAAATGTAAATCATTTGAAAGGTAAAGACTCTAAAAGGTTTTGTCATACATTTCATTTTGAAATAAACTTCTTCACGTCGTTCAAGTATTTAAAGATGTAGGTATCTCTCTAAATATATATAAAGCTATGTCATTATATCTATACTTTATGAAGGAAACTTGCCATGCGTGGATTTGTGATATGAACGTTCTTCATCAATGATGTATGTTACATGTTTAAGTATATCTGTTTAACATTTCTTGTACTGCTATCATGCAGAATGATGACTTGATGAAGTAGTAGAGAGGACACGAGATATACAGTGATTTACATCACTTTGAAAGCTAGCCCCATACCCCTTGTATGTGCACCCCAGTATTGTACTTTAGATATTGTATTGTTATGTAATATTAACATTGGCAGGCTATAATTATTATCCCCCGCCACGAAAGGGGATATAGGTTTGAGCCCCGTCCGTCCGAGATAAAGGGGACAGACCACGCTCTTCTTGTTTCATTAAAAAGATTTTAAGTTTAAAAGATAACAGTTTTAAGAGAGATGATATTTAAAATATATTATATTCACAATATATTATTATTACAAGGGATAGTGTATACAGTTAATGTTAAAAGATGTTGTTTCAGTGGCATGTAGGCGCTCACATAGACTGTCTCAAAGTTCTCTGGAATCATGTGGGCCTTTATATAACATTTAAGTCAAAATAATTTATTATACTGAGACATTTCATATTTTATGGAAATGTAAACATTATCATTTTTTTTTTTTATAATTTTATTTCTTTTTCAGATACATAGACATATATGAAATGTTCATAAGACAGCATTTTACAACATAAAATAGGTACAAATATTGAAAACAGAGCAACTGCAAGCTAACATTGCAAATTCAATTGAATAAAACGTAGAGTTCAAGTGTTTATGGACCTGGCATTTCCATACTTTCACCGAAGTTGCAGAGTGTCAATCTTTAAAGAGATTATGGCATACAGACCAGAATTTTGTGAACTTCGAATAGTTGCAATCTGAGTAACAGATGCGTTTATCAATTTCATAGACATTGTTTAAATCTTGTTTTATACTGTTAAATTGCGGTACAGTTTCCTTTAACTTTGATATGTATATATTATATTTGACTGTTGTTATAATAAGATTTAGAATCATATTTCGTGTTTCCGGATATCCTAGGCATATGTTTCGTTTTGAGAGGTTTAATATTGAATTTGTTTTCTGCTCTATCCATGTCCTTAGTCTATCCCAGATGTAATTCACTTTCGGGCAATCATAGAAAATGTGCACTATAGTTTCTACAGATACTTTACAGAAAGTACATTTGTTTGTGTCTTTCAATTTCATTTTAAATAGAAGGTCGTTCAATGGAAGAATTCTGTGTAAGATCGAATATTGAAACCAAATTTGTTTTGTGCCAAGATGTGATGAAAAAGGTGTATAATTTATTTCGGTCCATTCATTTTTAGCTATTGATTGATTTAAGTCCTTTTCCCACTTATGTTTATATTTATATGAGTTCCCACTGATAGAACTTTGAAGGGTATCATAGAAGAGCCTGCATCCTTTGGTTGGTTTTACGATATCTACGATGAAGTATGGCAGGATGGGATTGGTTAACATATTTGATAACTCGAGATTGTTTGCCTTAAGGTAAGCTTTAATCGATTTTACTATACCGGCATATTCTAAAAAGTTTGTTTTACACGTGTAGACATTTTTTAAAGTTTCAAGATTTAGAAAATCACCTTTTTCATTCACGATATCATTTACAAATATTATGCCATGTTGTATGTAATGTTTATAACATATTTCTTGTTTGCCAATTGTTATATTTTCATTACACCAAATTGGTTGGGATAAAACATCATTGACATCATTAACCTTTGAACCTTTGTTACTGATAAAACATCCCCATGCTCTTAGCACATCGCGCCAGAATGGGTTAGTCCGCGGTGTGAGGATGTTATCTTCAATATACTTAGGTGATTTGAGGTAACAATGCTCAGATGTAGGAGCTACATTTTGAGTATATAGATGTTTTATTTTATTACCATTTTCTGCTTTGAAATTTCTTTTTATCCATGCTATTTTTTGTGCCAAAATTGTGTTTTTTTATGTCTGGGACTCTTATTCCGCCGTCTTTGTACGATTGTGTAATTTCGTTTCGACTTATCTTATCTGGTTTGTTTCGCCAAATAAAGCTAAAGCATAAGGAGGTTAATTCTTTTATGATTTTATCACTTGGGTTTGGAAGAATTGAAAACAGGTGATTAAATTTTGGAAGAATCAGACTTTTTAAGACTGTATTTCTTCCTAGGGGAGTGAGATCTCTTCCTAACCATTGATTCATTGTAGTTTTAATCATCTTTAGTTTGTCCTTATAATTTCTTTCCACCATTTCGGCCAGGTTATGTGTAAACGTTATGCCAAGGATAGTGAAATCTCGTTGATTCCAGTCTAGTTTATGATTTTTACAGAGGATGTTCTGCGAGTGTTTTGATGCTCCTAAAAGATGTTGTTTCAGTGGCATGTAGGCGCTCACATAGACTGTCTCAAAGTTCTCTGGAATCATGTGGGCCTTTATATAACATTTAAGTCAAAATAATTTATTATACTGAGACATTTCATATGTTATGGAAATGTAAACATTATCATGTTCTGAGAACCGTGGTCAATCCTCTATCAATCAGCCAATCATAAGTCACCGCTTGTAGACAGATTGGTATTGACTACTGTAGATATCTAAGGAATGGTTTGAACAATGATAGGAAATAAATGGAATGAAACTTAACTATTTAAAGTATTTTGGTTATCCACAGACATTTTATTGAATTGAATAAAAATTGCAAATATATAAACATCAATATATTCATGATGATTGAAATTCAACCACATTGATAACCATACAAAACCAACATATGATTAATTCGCAAACTTTCGATTACCATTTATTACGTTTTTGTTAGTAACATTATATTATATCAATTGGTTCTTTTGAAGAATGTAAGTAAGTAACAAAAGCAACATGTGCTATTATCATTAAATCTTGATGTATTTGCCTGATGATAATTTGCCTACGTCCATTAGTACGAAGTGTAACAGAAATATTGCTTTTATCCACACGTGCTTGATTCGACTGAGGAAATATGACATTGGAATGATAGGCTTATCATGACTAAATTACAATCGAATTAAAGTAAACGATCATTCAGAGCAACAGCGAGAATGTGGAACGTTTAAGATGTCACAACATAGACAATGGAATCATATCAAAAATATTTTTGGAAACATTGTGAACAAAATTCAAGGTCACTTTTGACACTAAAAAGATTACATCAAACATGTCAACATGAAACAATAACAGTGGGCAAAGTCTCCCCAAAACACTAGTAAACAAAGTATTAAGGAAATCACATCGTTGGAACACATAAGTATCAAACATGTAGCGAGTAACGTTTTGAGTGGATAAGAAACTGAAGTTCTAACTAAACTTGATCTTTAGATACCTATACTGTGTATCATCCCGGTACAGCATGAAAGCAATTCTGGATACATTTACTCAGTGACAATCACCTCTGCAGAATGTCATCAACCAGCAGCTACTCGCTGCAGTGCACCTTATGTTGAGGCCAGGCTCTCCTCTGACAGCTTCTGCTGCAGTAGTACACATTGTTACATGCAGCACACTTCTTACAGTCAGTCATCCGTCCGCAGCTGTCACACACCGGCTTGAAGAACTCGGCCGATGCTTCGGCTGATTCCAGTATATCTGCCCGTTGTAATGGTTGTTCACACATTTCAAGCACCATCTGCATGTATTCAAGATGAGCACCTGCAATTTAATAAAATGTGAGTTAGACCTAATGTCATATATATATACAAGTATATACAACTAAATAAACCAGGAAATTTGACTCAAGCGAGTGAATAAGTTTACACATTTGAAATAGTGAACACAATATTCAAATTAGAGTTTATCGTTTCCCAGGACAAAAAATAGCGTCACAGTGCTAATTTATTCTAGTCAAATGACGCCCCGAATAAAAGCCCAAAAATGATTATGATTGGATAGCGAGACGATCAAATTAACACGATTTGCTCAAAAAAATGAAATAATGTATTTTCGAAATCATTTTTATCAAAATTCAAATCATGGATTTGGTAAATTGTGCATGTTTTGAGTTTCAACGATTAAATCAGATTTGGTTACTTGGACTCTTCCATCTGCCGCCCTCTGTGAACCGTGTCATACATTTCGTCTCCAGTTGAAAGGCCATGCTGATCTTGAAGGGATACCGCATTCTGAGGAAGGACTTCATCTTCCAGGGACAACTGTCACTGTCCTGCTGAATCCGGTGAGAATTCAGCTTCAAAATTGACTTCAGCATATCGTAACCCTAGGAAGAAGAGCACGTGGAAATATGACACTGGTGCAACTACATATGTATTTTCACTTAGAAACATCCAATCACATGGGGAACGCGCTAATCAAGCCCCGACACAACCTTGGGTAACTTGTTATATTCTGTATGCATTCACCACTGGATCATTAAGACCACTGAGATATTGTCATTCTATGTAGATTATATTGAGAAATACATTTAAGGACATAATGCATAAAATCAAAATTTATCGACATCAATTATCAATGATAAAACGCTTCTCAATGGCTGCCTTTACACAAATATTTAAAATATTTGTATTTGATTATTAAAAAGACAGTTTTCATAACTTCTCACATTACGTAAATGCTGTATTGAAATATATAGAATTTAAAGACTAGTGAGGAAAATACCCTACCTCGAGTAGCGTTTCATTTAACTCTTGTGGATTATGTACGTCACCAAAATCTCTCATCAAGTCCATGGTAGACAGGTGTGTATCTTCCAGCAGAGATTTGCCAATGTCGTGGTCAAAGACGGTCAAGAACATGGCAGGCTTCTCCTCGAACATCTTCAGACTGTCCAGGATGATGGTGCTCTGGTACAAGTCCAGTGGTGAGACGCCTCTCGGTCGCTTTCGAGGCGCACAGAACATTTTATCCTGAAATCAAATCAGGGCAAACTGACCTATCAAATTTGAGGCAAAAGGTTAATACCATTTGCCTGACATGTGGAAGTTAAGAGCTGTTATCCTACCTCCCCCACTTTTTATTTAATGTACGTAGTTTTAATGAATCAATTGGGTGAACAAGAGCACAGTGGTAAGCATGCTGTTCCATCACGCCAAAAGCCTGGGTTCGAATCCCGGTGCATACACGAAATATTTGCGACCTGGTTCTCATACTGTGTTGTGTCTTTGGGCAAGGCACTTCATAGATATTGCACTCAGTCCATTCAGCTGTTTACAATGTAAATGTGTACCTGAATAAGGGAAGAACCGACTTACATGGTCGCGCGGAGGGCATAGTAGCGGCAATGAAAGTACAATTCCTTACGGGACATAACATAAGTTATATGCTTCTCAAGCTTGTCTGATGTACAAGTTATGTACCAGTGTCAATCCTGGCCCGGGAGACAGTGATTGGCCGTCAGACAATAACAAACGAGCATTTTACTGTAAGGAAAGATAAGATACATGGTCAACACGGACATCATGATCGGCAAATGGACTATTATTATTTAGGAAAAAGAAGACGAGTTGGCGTGGTTTATAGCAAGAAACATAAAACACGAACGGGGTTTTATGTTCACTGCTATGTTTTTATTCTATGATAAAGCACGCCGACGAGTCTTCTATTTCTTATTTGAGCTGCCCTGAAACAATTATATAAAAGCCGTTAAAATAAAAGGTTACTTGTAGCAACTTAATTTTGAAAATATCAACGTCTCTCGTCGTAGAACGCATTCACTAGCAATTGAACTATCAGAATGGCATAAAACATGACCTCATTTGCTAAACGACGCTCAAACCGACGTAACGAGCATTACATGCTACTGAAACAACATCTTTTAACATGAACCCTAATGCCTCATAAAGCTCGTTGTCGGTCCCATCGACAGCCTGTGTTTTACTGCCGTGGATATTTTATATTATTGAATAACCAATCCCCCACATCAACCTTGTGCACATTTTCCAGTACAGAAACAAATGTTACGACGCACATCCGAAGACCACTACGATGAGTAATGTACCTTGTATATTTTCGGATCCTTCATAAGGGCTCTGCACACATCCCTGAGTTGATGACGAGGATAGGGCTTGTCGTGGTCAACTGCTCTGGAGCCGTCATCAGTTACGTGCACCCACGCCGTGTGAATGTTCAGCAGACTCGTGTGGTACACAGAGGAAGGATAGTCAGGCAGACTGGAAATCATGTTGGACGTGAGTCTTCGCCAAGGCAATACTCTCTCCCCAACTGAATTCGTTTTGTCCTTCACCAGTGTTCCTTTGATAAATCCGCTGCTGGTCTTTATCTTCTTCATATCGACCAGGACCGGGCATGAGAAACGTAGCTCGCTTTTGAACTTTGTTACACTCCGTAATTGAAAAAAACCCATGATGAACATTAATTGTAATGGCGTAATACTTTACGTGACACACTTAAAGGTAAGTTAACAAACGAATGATCAAGTCCATGTCCCCGTCAATCCATTTAATGTATTCTGTTCATGAAAGTGGAAACTGGCATTAAAATAGTCAAAATATTATCATTTTTTTGGTTTACTGTAAAAAAGAGTCATGGGATCTGTAGCTCAGCAGGGCTTCATTGATTTATCTTCTTAGGCTGAATATCTAATATCTGAAGTAATACATTGTTAACAACCAAACAATAGAGCCATGGGCTCTGTAGTGGCTCTGTAGCTCATCAGGATTTCATTGTTTTACTATCTAAAGTTGAATATTTAAGTTATTTAAGTTATTGTTTACCAGCAAAAGATAGGTTCTTAGATCATGACCACTTTGACCCCATTTGGGGTCATGGGGTCACGAAATCTACAATTTAGAATCCCCATTGGCCAAGGAGTCTGCATACAATTTTTCAGCTCTCTAGACCTTTTGGAACTGGAGAAGAAGATGAAAATAGGTTTTTTAAGGATGTGACCCCTGTGACCCCATTTAGGGTCACAGGGTCACGAAATCTACAATTTAGAATCCCCATTGGCCAAGGAGTCTGCACACAACTTTTCAGCTATCTAGACCTTTTGGAACTGGAGAAGAAGATGAAAATAGGTTTTTAAGGATGTGACCCCTGTGACCCCATTTGGGGTCACGGGGTCACGAAATCTACAATTTAGAATCCTCATTGCCCAAGGAGTCTGCACATAAAATTTCAGCTCTCTAGAGTCATTGGTTCTGGAGAAGAAGTCGAAAAAGCGAAAAGTTTACAGACGGATGGCCGGACGGACGGACGCCGGACGACATGCCATAAGACCATCGGGCCTTTCAGGCCTGAGCTAAAAAAACCCCATATTTTTAAATTCTGGCCCCTGTGCCCAAATTTGGGGTCACCAAATTACCATTTAGAATGTCCTTTGGCCAAGGAGTGTGTACACAAGATTTCAACTAACTAGAGCTTTTCATACTAGAGAAGAAGATGAAAATAGGTTTTAGGTCATGACCCCTGTGACCCAAATAGGTTTTATGGCCATGACCCCTTTGACCCCAAATGTTGTTTTCACAGTCACATCAATTAAGAATCCCCATTGGCTAAGGAGTATGTACACAACATTTTAGCTTTCTAGAGCCAGTGGTTCTGGAGAAGAAGCAGAACGCGAAAAAATTACAGACGGGTGAACGGATAGACGCCGGACGCCAGTCCATAAGCTAAACAATTGAAGACAAGAACAATTATCCCAAATTCTTAGTGATAATAACATTAACCTCTATAATATGCCTATTGGATATTTCCTCCGGAAAACTGTTAAACATGGTACAAGCAACCACAAAAAGGTTCCATGTAAGTTCATATGTTTCTCAAAATGTTCCGGTAAAACATTTCAGCTAAAGAAATACTTCAGTGGTCGAGTGTTCGGTTAAGTTGTTGTTTATCCACGCTGATTCACATACTGGGCCGACATTTCCGAATAATTGTGATTTTGGCTGTCTCACATTTTACAAATATCAGGAATTAATTAATTGAAAAGTTAGTATCCATACAAGCGAATCTATCCAATCATCCCGCTCCATCAGGGTATACATGGAAGTACCGACATTGAGCAGGTTGACAATGATTTGAACGTACAAAATAAACTCAGGCATTGACAAACGCTTTATCCCTACACCAACATTGATTTAGACAAAGGTATATCTTCATGCATTTCAGTTGACAGCGTAAAATTAATATAGAAGATATGTTTATACTTATCAGTTGACAGTTTGAAATAAACAAGCCTTTTGTCGGAGTCAGCAGCTGTCACAGTCAGTACGCATGCGCCATCTTGCTCAGTTGGAATTTCCATCTCGTACCGGTCGTTGTACTCAACCACCTGATGGAAACCAGGGGGGAATAAGAGATTAAATGTTTATATATATATATATATATATATATATACAAACTTTGTGATATTTATTCGTATTGTTTAATACTGTCAATATCACGTAATTACTTTATTGTTTCCAATAGTAACGAGGGCAATAGGGCTTTCTTTTCATTTTCGGTATATTTTATTTTTTTCCATAAAGCTTGGAAGTAGTAGAAGAATACAAATCACATACTACAGACCCATATATTGTCCTTAGACGAATGGATATAGGGTTTTAGAAATGTTTAATCATTTTTTAATGACAACTGAAAACTGTGACGCCCACAAATAAAAGTGATGAGCTGATGCCCGAGAAACATTCATTAACTTATGTAAGTTATTAAAATATTTTATATTAACAAACTGATTATGGTTGATGAGATCCCATCCATTCACACGTATACTCTTTCAATAGTTCAGTGCATTTTTATACATGTATATATTTATATGACTGCAGAATTAGCTATGGTTTGAATAGGTATAAAGGTATGAACATACTTTTTTCCATATTTCAAACAATTAATTTAATAAGAAACATGTGTTCAAACGTTCAATGCTGTAAAGCAGGGTTGCCAGTTATCTCCCTTGTTATTTTCACTGTATGTTAATGACATTGTAGAATTTCTGGGTGCAGACGGCGACAGATGTATTGAGCTTGGTGTGTGTCAATTTGTTATGTTGTTGTTTGCAGATGATATGGCCTTGTTCGAAAGTACTGTGAAAGGTTTACAAAAAAAGATTAAATGGTCTATCACATTATTGTAGAAAATGGAATCTTACTGTTAATACCGAAAAGACAAAAATCGTTGTTTTCAGGAAAGAAGGCAAGTTGAAAAAATATGAGAAATTTTACTTTAATTCAAATATGCTTGAAATTGTCCCATCATATAAATACTTAGGTGTCCATTTTTCATGTAGTGGATCATGGTTTGTTACACAAAAGACTCTGTCATTACAAACTGTTAAAGATCACAGATATCTGGTTATCTCAAAATGCCACTGTCAGTTTTACAACAGATATTTGATGTAAAAGTCCTCCCAGTATTATCATATGGATGTGAAATATGGGGCTTTCATGCTTGTCCAGATGCAATCCGCGGCCGTGTGTATGATACTTATTTTAAATCAATTTTATGTCTCAGTAGAAGTCACCCCAATATATATTGTAGCAAGGGGCGAACTTGGATATTGTTCATTTAAAACTAAACAATATGTAAAGATAATTAAATGCTGGATAAGCTTGTTATACCAGCAGAATACTAGCATTTTGGGACATGCCTATAGTTTTCAATTTAGATTAGCAGAAAAAGGTATTAAATGTTGGGCTCTAAATGTCAAGAATCTTCTTCATGAATACGGGTTTGGGTTTATGTGGCAAAGTCAAGATGTTGGCTGTATTAGCTCATTTATAGCAATATTTAAGGAGAGATGTACATCTATTGATAATCAAAAGTGGTTAGAAACTATTTCAAAACACTCCAAACTCCAATTGTATAGAAATGTAAAAGTTGTTTTTGGCTATGAGCAGTATTTGTCCATTGTAAAGATCCGAACATATAGAATTTCTTTCACAAAATTAAGATGTTCAAACCATAACTTAATGATAGAAGAAGGTAGAAAATTAGGACTCTTAAGAGATGTATTATCCCATGCATTGAGACAGCTAGAATATCATTTCTGTATGATCTGTCCATTATTACACAGAAATTCCGTGTTATGATAAATTTATCCAATTGTTATCATCATTTAATCCTGATGTTGTTAATTCTTTAGCGAAATTTATTTTCCTTGCTATGAAAAAACGATGTAAACAACTGCGATCTCCTCAACATCCGTGAACATGTATTCGTATACTGAATAAACTCTCTCTCTCTCTCTCTCTCTCTCTCTCTCTCTCTCTCTCTCTCTCTCTCTCTCTCTCTCTCTCTCTCTCTCTCTCTCTCTCTCTCTCTCTCTCTCTCTCTCACGTTTTCTTACCTTCCGTTCTCCGCTCTTGACTGAAAATAAGATTGTCGAGATAAAACATGGAGTTCGTTGAAACAGAACACCACATCGTGATTTCATTAGCTTGTTACATATGGTTTCATATTATCTTTGTGTAATAGTGAGAAACTTTAATATACATGAAACGTTTCTCAGGAATGTCTTCGCATGGGAGTCCGGAGAGGAAATGACAATGGAGAAGGAAGTTAATGTCGATGATCAAGTAACGTGTTATTTGTTAATTTTTACTTTTTGTATATTTTTGCGTGACCCTAAGTCACCAGGGGTTCAAACATGTTCATAGTCCATTTTAATCTAAATATTTTCTACCAACTAAATGTATTTAGATATATACTTTTTGTGGTCACTTTCCTCAGTCTATCAAGGGCCTTGGCTTGTGTCCTCTCGTCACAGTGTGATGACTTCACACCAGGAAAGTCTGTGGCTCTAGCTGGGCTAGTCAGAGACTTCAAGGCTTCAATGGCAGAAGATACCGAGTCCTCGTCTATAAAAAAATAAGTAAGTTAAAAAAACATATTAAAGAACTGAAGAATTCACGAGGATAAGCGTCAACGTTGTACGACCCCGGAGTACTGTAATATCCAAAATTCGGTTTTAAAGTCGGTGTTGAATAGCAATGAATCCCGGAAATTTTACAAACGCAACTATTTTATCTTATAATTATAAGTGGCACAGGTTTACCGAGTCGCATTGGAATTACACACATATACATACCAGTCCGGGTACAAGGCGTGAAAGCACCCGCTTTTCTCCATCGGAGGACCAACTTGTCACATCCCTCAAAGTCGCCCATTTCCAGGTAACGCCTTGTGAAGTAATACAGGCATTATGTTTCTCATGTGACAGGTATTTTAAAATTAAAATCCAACTTTGAAAGCAATTAATTTCTGTGTCCCATAATAAATCGAAAGAGTGTTCAAAATTTGGACATAGCTATTTGTGTATGAAGCGGGCAATTCACATATTTACCATCGGGTTATAAAGGCAAACGAGATCGACTAAATAGTTCACAATAATATACATCCCAACCCTATTACTGAATGTAATTTGTTGAATTCACCTTTGTAATTTTGGAGCGGCATTGACATAAGCTTTCAGCTTGTTAGCCAATCCATTTCAATGATGAATAAAATATGGTTATAGCAACCCTTTGGTCTCATGAACAGTTATCAAATACGATAAGAACATTTAATAAAATAATGTTACTGAAAACATGGTCTATCAGAGAAAGGTAACAATCTAGCGAACAGAATCCTTGACCAATTACAAAATTACAAACAAAACTGTCACCATTTTCAAAATATTCTCAAACAAAAACAATAACTCAGATTTCAGGGGCATAAAATGAAGGTACTCATATAAACGAACTCGTGTCCTATTTGCAGTTCCTCTGCCAGATGAAGACCGAGCACAGTGGGGTACGTCAGGGGCGGGATGTCCACACACAGACGCAGGTACTTCTCCCCTTCCCCCAGACACCGACACCAGTCGAACACCTCCGTCCTCAGCACCCCGCTCTCTCTGGGTATAGAGGAGAGAGCACAAGGATCTTATCATAGAGAGCCATGATGACAAATTCCCTTTTCTAGAATAAAGCGTATTCTCTATGTCAGAACCGCTACAGCAGTAGACTATCAACATAGGCGACACAGACTGAATGAAAAGGCTTCAAGAGAGAGCACAAGGATGAATAGATAATCCTAATTTATGATAGAAAGTCTGATGACGCCTGGAAAACCCCCTTCTCAGATCGTTAGCATCTCCTGTAACTTACAGCACTAAAATATTACAACAATGGCGGCGGCACTAGACTCAATGTTAAAAGGGGGTGGGCTTCAACATTATATTTTTCAAAGGGAAGGGAGGTGGGAGTATGCGAACCCTCAAACCCCCTCTGGATCTGGGTCCACCAATGTTTCAATATTTCAATAAGTGATACAGAACCGCTACGTAAAAGTAAGTGGTATTCTCTAATGTGTCCTCTAGTCAGTCAAATTACATTGAATTTCGATCTTTGAAATATCTATATAGCAACGGACGCAAAGCTAATACTATTCCATTTTTATATTCAGGGCAGCTAGAGTTAATGAGAAATGTGAACTGAGTGAGACGCTATGTACAACGCGCTCAAACCGGCATGATGAAGATGAAACACCAAGGTCTGAATAACATATATGATATACAGTATGGCCTGTCTAATAACCATAACACGTCCTACCCTTTGAGTCTGTCTCTGCAGTAAACCAGGAGAGATACCAGACCGAGGCTGTCAGCCAGATTGGACGTGTCAATGAAGTCAAAGGTCAGGTCAACCGGAAGTGTGTCTTCACAAAGGCGTCTTGCGTCGTCCAACCATAACGTCACCTGCTGGTAAGTGTGCATGTAGATAAACGTTTTGACAACAATCAATAGTATCTGTGGTACTCAAACAGGTAAGGACTGTGAACCACCTGCAGGATACGCTCATCGTTTCTTCACCTGCGGATACTCATAACGCTTCGATCTTGTTGTCCAGGAGTCTTATAGTCTCAACATACTACAAACTAATCATCTGATGATATTGTTCTCACAAACTCGCCACCTTGAAGGATCATAAGTTAGAGAAAAACATTAATGGTGACAACATTTGACATGGTACGTGATGGAGGAACGAGAAAGAGTAATATAAATCCTGTGTGTTACGCAAATGTGTTGATTAGAAATTGTCGCAAACTTACGTTGATATTGGCGGCTTTCCAAGACTCTTTGAACGTTGCTACCCATTTAGTCAACTTCTCAAGGCATGTACTTGCAACAGTGTATTTTGAGCCATCATACCTTTTAAAAAATAGAGCCATGGGTTATGTAGCTCATCAGGACGTCATTGATTTACCATTTGAAAAGCTAAGTTATATCAAGTAATACATTGTTCACATTGTTATTCTGGGTCACAGGGACACCAAATCTACAATTAAGAATCCTCATTGGGAACGGAGTCTAAACACAACATTTCAGCTTTTTGGACCTTTTGGTACTGGAGAAAATATGTTTTAGGTCGTTACACCTATGACCCTATTTGGGTTCACGGGGTGAACAAATCTACAATTTACAATCCTCATTGGCCATGGGGTCTACACACAACATTTCAGCTCTCTGGACCTTTTGGCAATGGAGAAGAAGATTAAAAAAGGTTTTTAAGGTTGTGACCCCTGTGACCCTATTTTGGGTCTTGGGGTCACCAAATGTACAATTTAGAATCCCCGTTGGCCAAGGAGTCTGCACACAACTATTCAGCTCTCTAGAGCTTTTGGAACTCGAGAAGAAGATGAAAATAGGTTTTTAAGGTCGTGACCCCTGTGGCCCTATTTGGGGTCGCGGCGTCACGAAATCTGCAATTTAGAATCCCCATTGGCCAAGGAGTCTGCACATAAAAATTCAGCTCTCTAGAGTATATGGTTCTGGAGAAGAAGTTATAAAAGCAAAAAGTTTACAGACGGACGGATGGACATGCCATGCCATAGGCCAATCTTTGCTGGTTCTTGAGGAGAGGTCGTTTAAAGATTTGAGGGTGGACCCCCTGACACATTTCACAGGGGGTCAAGTCTAAATGAACAAACTTGAAACTACATGTAACAAAGATGTTATTCTGAAAATTTCAGTTCCTATGCTAACTTGTTTCTGAAAAGAAGTCGTATAAAGGTTTCAGAGAAACTGCCTGCTGTAGTGGTATCTGTATTGTAGCCTCCGCAAGTCTAGAGAGGGGAGCTAACTCTAGCTGACTCGGGAAGTAAACACGTGAATATCACCAGGCTCGTTGTGTCTTCATTCAGACTAGAAAGGACCCCCTCTAACTTAACATGGTGTCAAAAGTGGCTGGTTTCCCTGGGATATTCCTCAAACGTGTGTATTAATCGGTTCAGTATCCTGAAAAGTTATTCTTCAAAGTGCAATAACTCTAAAAGTTACGGCATCTCATGCCGCTCAGTATCAATCGTCCACCTGCATACCCATTGCTCTCGTGTGCGGGCCTACCACGCTTGAACTTTTGAAATTCATCGTCCTGACGTCTGGTTGTGTAACTCATTATGAACAATCTGAAACCACCCTCTCCGTTGGATTTGTCTGGGAATTTAGCCGAAAATTTTAGAATTTTCAAGCAGGAATTTGACATTTATTCAATTGCAAGTGGTCTAGATCGTAAACCTTCTAAAATTCAGGCAAATACACTGTTACATGTGATTGGAAAAGATGCTAGATTGGTTTTCAATACTTTTGAATTTGGGGAAAATGAAGATTCTGAATCAAAAGACACTTTGTTTGATAAGTTTCAGGCATATTGCAATCCAAGGAAAAATATTACTTTTGAAAGGTACATCTTCGGAAGTAGAAGTCAAAACCCTGGTGAGAAATTTGACACTTTTTACACTGATATCAGAAACAAAAGTGCCACTTGTGAATTTGGTGACTTACGCGACTCTTTAGTGCGTGATCGCATTGTTCTCGGCATATGCAGTGAGGACGTAAGGTCAAGACTATTGAGAGAACAAGACTTAAACCTTGAGGTGGCATTGAATATTTGCAGGACTGCTGAAGCAAGTGAATCTCAGGTTAAAAGTCTACAAGAGGAAAAATCTGGAGCGATTGGATATATAGGCAAAAACTCATACAGGTCAAAAGGTCAAGGTCAGGCATCAAGGTCGAAGACTCCTTCACGTGGTGGTGGAAGCTGGCAACGACAATCAGGACGTGGCCGCGGTCGTTCAAGCAATACACCAAACACCACTACTCAGAGTAAGGGCCATTCTCACGGAAAATGTGACTATTGTGGAAAGGAACCACATGATAGACGGATGTGTCCCGCTAAAAACGCTGTTTGTCACACCTGTAATAAGCGAGGTCACTACTCATCAATGTGTAAGTCAGGCGGATATGTGAGAGTGATAGACGAGGATGAAGACGAGAAACTTGAAGAAGTTTTTCTCGGAGCATTTAGTTCCACCACTCCAAATGCAAAAGACTATCACTATGCCGATATCTCGATTGATGGTGTAAATGTCACATTGAAAGCTGACACAGGGGCTGATGTTACAGTAATATCAAAGGAATGTTTTGACAAGAACTTTTCTGGACGAAAACTAACCCCACCAGACCGTGTCCTAAAAGGGCTACAGAACCAACTGGTTATTGTAGGTTTCTTTAAAGCAACCTTATCGTGGAAAGGTAAATCAGTCAGCGAAAAGGTGTACGTACTGACGGATACCTCACATCTTCTCTTGAGTTGCAGGGCAAGTGAGTATTTAGGTATACTTGTGTTTTGTGAAACTCTGACCATGGACGATGTAACAAAAGAATTCCCGGAATTATTCACTGGGCTCGGCGAAATGGCACAGGAATATGAAATCAAAGTTCTGCCTGATGCTACACCTTATACAGTCACCTCTCCAAGACGAGTTCCTATCCCTCTTCTCCCTCAGGTCAAGACACAACTTGAAAAACTGGAAAGTATTGGAGTCATCCGGAAAGTAGATGAACCGACAAACTGGTGTGCCCCGATGGTAGTGGTTCCAAAATCGAACGGTGACGTAAGAATATGCGTAGACTTGAGACAGCTCAATCAGTCAGTGTCCAGAGAGCGACATATGCTCCCAACTGTTGACCACACACTCGGACAGCTAGTTGACGCAAAAGTGTTTACCAAGATTGATGCCAACTCTGGATTTCATCAGATCAAACTTACAGAGAAATCTGCTCTGTTGACGACTTTCATCACTCCATTTGGCAGGTACTGCTTCACCAGGTTACCATTTGGGATCACCTCAGCACCAGAGTACTTCCAGAAACAAGTCTCTAGACTTCTTGATGGATACGAAGGTACCATTGGGATAATGGATGACATTTTGATATATGGAAAAGATGTACAGGAACATGATGATCGGGTGAGAAAAACTCTCACAGCTCTCAGTAAAGCAGGATTGACTCTCAACAAGAACAAGTGTGACTTTGGGAAATCACAGGTACACTTCTTGGGACAAACTATAAGTGACACAGGGATCATAATCAGTAAGGATAAAGTTGCTGCTGTTAAAGACATGCAAGAACCAAGGAATGTTGGTGACATTCGCCGATTCTTAGGAATGGTTAATCAACTTGGAAAGTTCATCGACAACCTGGCCGACATGACAAAACCTCTAAGGGATCTTCTCAGCAAAAAGAATGGTTGGATCTGGGCTGATTCTCAGAAGACTGCATTTTCCAGGATCAAGGACGCTCTCAGTAAGAGTCCGGTATTAGCACTCTTCAATCCCAACCTCCCAACCAAGGTCACTGCAGATGCATCATCTTATGGCTTAGGTGCTGTTCTCACTCAACAGCACAAGCAAGGTTGGCGCCCAGTGGTTTATGCATCTCGGTCACTCTCAGATACAGAGACCAGATATGCGCAAATAGAAAAAGAGGCCCTGGCTCTTACATGGGCATGTGAACGATTTCAAGATTATCTGGTTGGAATTCAGGTCGTCCTCGAGACGGATCACAAGCCTTTAGTTCCTCTCCTTGGGATAAAGGATCTTGATCAGCTGCCACCCCGTGTCCAGCGCTTCAGAATGCGACTAATGAGGTTCTCCTACTCGATCCAGCACGTACCTGGGCGAGAACTCTATACTGCTGATGCTCTCTCTAGAGCTCCAATGAACTCGCCATCTGCATCAGACTCAATACTCGAGGAAGACGCTGAAGCATACATCCATCAAGTTGCCGCAGCATTCCCTGCTACAGACAAGAAGCTAGAAGAGATCAAACTTCACCAGCAGGAAGACGAAGTTTGCAGAGAAATCTCAAGGTACTGCACAGACGGTTGGCCAGAGAAACACCAGGTCAAAGGCATTGTGAAACACTATTGGCCTTACCAAAGTGAACTGTCATTGTACAATGGTCTAATTCTCTTTGGAGAACGAATTGTCATTCCTGAAGTGATGAGACCAGACATTCTGGAGAAACTACATGATGGACATCAAGGAATTACCAAGACTCGTGTTCGTGCCAAACAATGTGTTTGGTGGCCAAACCTCAGCAAGCAGATTGGTGAGTTTGTATCCAAGTGCCATGTTTGCATCAAGAAAGCAAACAACCCTCCCGAACCTCTGATTGCATCAGAGCTCCCAGCCAGGCCTTGGGAAAAGGTAGCTTCTGATTTGTTTGAATTTAGGAAATGTTCCTATGTTCTTGTAGTTGACTACTATTCGAGATTTATTGAAGTCTCAAAACTGTCCTCTACTACCTCAAAAGATGTGATCAACAGTTTGAAGAGCATCTTTTCAAGACATGGGATTCCACAGGTGATGATCTCTGATAATGGGCCTCAATATGCCTCTGATGAATTTGCAAGGTTCGGCAGAGAATACGGCTTCTCTCACATAAGCAGCAGTCCAGGACATCCCTCTGGAAATGGCGAAGCTGAACGAGCAGTCCGTACCATAAAGACACTCCTGAAAGCAACGGAAGATCCATACCAAGCCTTGCTCAGCTATCGTTCAACTCCACTCAGCTGTGGTTATAGTCCGGCCGAACTCCTGATGTCACGGAAGTTGCGAACCACGCTTCCAATGATTCCAGCACAACTCAATGTAAAGCTACCAGATCAGTCTCAGTTCATCAATCATGAACTCCACAAACGTCAAGCTGAAGAAAAGAACTTCAACAGACGGCATGCAGTCCGCTCCCTCCCAGTCCTAGAACAGGGAGATAGAGCATGGATACCAGACAGAGGAGAAGTTGGTACTATGGTGAACCAGGTCGCTCCACGATCTTACATCATCCAGACAGACTCGGGTCGCTACAGACGGAACAGAAGACAGTTAAATGCATTGCCTTCAGAGAATGAGTCTGTCCGAGATCAAACATCTTTGTCTAAGGTGCCAATGACGAGTGTTCCTTCAACAGGGGGAACAAGTGGACAATGTAATGACTATGCGACGAGATCGGGCAGAACGTCCAGAGCCCCTGACAGATATGGACATTAAGACCAAATCTTAAGCAAAGAGGTTTTTCAAGTTTATCACTTAAAATGACTGCCTTATTGGTTCTCATCAGTTAATTCAGTTGTTTGCTAAAGAACAGTTTATTGAGTTACTCTTTAAATCAGGGAAGCTGATATTGGTAGAAATTTGTTTTGATTAATTAAAGTTACTATCATAAAAGTAAATCGTGTTCAACACCATTGTCCATCCTCAGAAAGGGAGATGTAGTGGTATCTGTATTGTAGCCTCCGCAAGTCTAGAGAGGGGAGCTAACTCTAGCTGACTCGGGAAGTAAACACGTGAATATCACCAGGCTCGTTGTGTCTTCATTCAGACTAGAAAGGACCCCCTCTAACTTAACACCTGCCACGCCCATATTCGAGATGGGGTCGTGATAAAATGTACAAAATAAGATTCCCTAGGTGCAAGGTACCTCCCCAAATATATTCAGCTTTGGGGGTATAGCGGTTCTGGAGAAGAAGTCCAAAATGTCAAAAGTTTACGGACGACGCCAGACGGATGACGGACGCCGGCCCATGCCATACGTCCATTAGGCCTTTACAGGCATGATGATCTAAAACATTCATGTTATTGTTACCCTTGCAAGGTCTAAACACAAAGGATCCATATGCCAAGTATCAATGGCGTATTAATAACCAATTTCAAAGGCTTGTCCCTGCCCCAAGGTCAATGTCACAAGGTGAACAGATATGACCTCATTGGAATGTCTCATCACAATCGATGCACATATCAAGTATCCAAGTCCTACCACTAGCCCATTAAAAGTTATGACCAATGATTTCGGACAAACAGACGGACACATGGACAGGTGAATAAGAATATACCCCCAGAATTTCCGACTCGGGGCCATAGACAAAATCAATATGTGTAACAATGCTCATAACGACACTTTAAATTGAAAATAATCTTCATTATTCAATTACAGAGGGAAACATTGTATTCCTGGTACCTACGGAGCCAAGATTGTTAGAAAAGATAACCATCTTTTGTTTATAAAGAAGTTGACTATCAATAGATTTCAGTTTTCCTTCATCTCTACAACATCTAAAATGTTTCTTTATAAAGAATTGGAAATTGGAAAGAATAAAACATATATATATATATACAAAATAACTTGTTGAGAAGAAAAGTAGAATAATACTTTGAGATCACGATGACAAAATATTGAATACCTTTCCATATCGTTTTCAAGTTCGAAACACAGGAATGGTGAGCTGTCAATCGGAACTCTCCAATTCTTTGACCCAGGAGGAAGGAAAGTGACATTTGGTAGATAGGCTTCAAGCACCTGTCTCTGCGACATCCGACTGGTGTTAATCCTGGTGGTACCAACATCTGTGTATTCCTGCACCTCTTGGTGGTACCTACATGTATATAGAGAGAGTCCTTTAGTTAAGGAGGTGGTGCGGTTCTTATAGGTACAACATGAGTTAAACATAATGGGTATTATTTCAATGATAATAGATAACATCAAATACACAGAAGGAGAATGTCCCCCGAACTCTCTAGACTGTAGACTATCCTGGCTGTCCCTTAAGTTAAACAACTTGAATATAAAATCTATAGTGGTCTTGTGAGTTATACCAGCGCTGGGGCGGTAACTATTAAGTTTCGTAACGTCTTGAATATCTCGACGTGTGCGTGATTTATGATCGAATAGTTTTCATTGGATCAGTCAAGACATGATTTACATCAAAGGAAATTACCATTTCGCCGGTTTTGAAAATAAGCAAAACATAACCAATTAATTTAGCTTGTAACTTTGATGTGATTATCATTAAGAACAGTCTGTAATAGACTTATAGTGTACTGGAATCGTGCCTGTCCTTGTTCCGATCATCTTCAAAAGTGTGACATTGACATATATGTCGTGAAGCCACACGGTCAGTGGGTGTTCTCTCGTCTTCACTGCTCAGAAACTGTCGTCTGCATTCAATCACTTCACGACTTCCCCGCTCCTCTGTCGTCCACGACTCCAAACAGTCCTTCACAGCAGTCTCTGTCGATTCATTCCCAAAGAAGACCCCCTCGACTCCTGGTTTATCCTTGGTAAGAGCGGTGATGATGCTCATCAACCGATTCTGATGTTCTCTAGACAGAAGTGTGTCATACCAGATACACCAGAGGAACTTCACGTCATCTGATTGGCTAGGATCTATGATGTTGATCACATGGAGCAGGACGAGATTCCGCGAGAGGATGCTAACCTCGATATCGTTGAGATGAAAGTGGAGTTGTCTCCCCTTAGTTGGTAGTGTCCCTATCTCTGTTAAGCTATGGATTGTGAACAGTATGTTCCGAATGTCCCCGCCCCCTAGAAACAAGATGTCACACTGCTTGTCAACGTAGCAGCCAAGCGTGACGTCAGCAGGAGGGGTGTTCCCGATGGGGTAATAGAGTTGGTCGACTGGGAGGGACATCGCTGATTTGTTTAATCTGAGGAGCTAAATGTTTAACCATGCTTTAGAACAAATGAGACAAGCAATAGTCACTAATAAAACATGATCCCCGCGGCAATTTGTCACTTTAAAATTGTACAAAAACAAAGTAGAGGTCATACAGTTAATGATTTTAATGACCTAAGAAATTCAATTTCTACCGAAATACGATACAGTTTGATTTTCTTGATATGTTTCAGTATGATTCTTAAAACTAAAAAAAATAGTTTCAAAGCTGACTATCAACTTGATCCAACAATGTCAAGGTCGTGCTGAGAAGTGACGAGAAAACTCGATGGGTTGCTGTGACCTTAGAAATTTCCTATCGTAGTCATCGACTGTGCAATAAAACTTGTTTTTCAATGAGCATTGTGTGATTTCATTTTATAAAGTAATAGGGTAGGTCTTTATAGGTATAAGTCTTTCAATTGCTATTTCTAAGCGATACACGCCCCTGTGATAGGTTATATACCTAATTTGCATGTAAACGGGACGCTTTAGTTCAGTTTCTGCACAATGATGTTACTCGAAGTGAAAAAAGTGAACAATCTGAAGATAACGCAACATCTAACTTTCATTGTGATTCTACGTTTGTCGTACAACACAAAAATAATCAAATCGTTACGAAAATTATGAAGGAATATATGTATACTTTCTTCTATACTTGCCGAGCTCGCTTCTCTGATGAGGGTTCGACGGTTACCATGGTAGCGAGTAAAACTGTACTTGTTCCATTTTTCAATTAAAAGTGAGTAATATTCAAGTATTAGAAATACTTGCCATTTAGATAGTGAGGAAATATAACATGGTTATATTTGGGATAACACTACCTTCAATAGTAAAAATTCGTGTACTTTTGCGGCCCAAGCACAATTCGGGATTCGAACCCACGCCCCCAGAGTAAGGCAACTATCGCCAGCATTGACTGTACCAACAGCTTACCACACGACCATTTCGCCTCGACAAAAATCGAGGTCCAACAATCGACAGTTAAGCTAATTCTTACATTCAATACCTCTCTGATAGACGTAAATTTTGCACAGCTCCCTAGGCTGAATGCCTTAGAAATACTTGCCATTCAGATAGTGAGGAAATATAACATAGCGTGGGTTCGAATCCCGCATGGGACTCGGGCCGAAAAAGTACACGAATTTCTACTGTTGAAGGCAGTGTTATCCCAAATATAACCATGTTATAATATTCAAGCAATAAGGAAATCATAGATTATTCGATTGGGTATCTACTGAATCAACTCACTCTAATATACACCGTCGGCCAAAAGAAGCGCCTACCTCATTTTCCTAAAGGATGAAATGATTTCTAAAATATAGTTAATGGTGGGCTCCATATTATGCTGAAACTATATGTAAAACTGAGTCAATTGAAATCGTGGAAAAAACTGTGATTCGATTCATGAAAATCACGCCCAATGAAGACCGCTATTTCCGGTTGATTCACTTGCGCACTGTAACCACGTACATCTGTAGCGTCACCACCTCTTTAATGCGAATGCGTGCCTGTATTTGTTGCTCCTGTATGAAAATCTATTTCAATTTTTTTCTGATCAAGCACTGACCGAAAACTGAACAATTTCTGTGATCTCATTTCAACAATCGCCATTCTTCTGTGACATGACAACTTCTGAAATTTGAATGCATGTAACTTCTATAATATTGCTAAACTGTTCATTATAATTTTTACGAAATCTGTTAAGATATCTGGTAGGCGTTTCTTTTGGTCGACAGTGTAATTACCAACCTGCTTGTAAGGGGCGGTTAAAGTTGATATATGAATGAGTAATTTCAATGATGTGTTTTATCGGTTGCTTTATCGCCCGGCTTCGATAAATCAGTAGTCTTCTCAAGCAAAGCTCAATAAAAGTGTTTTTAAAAAAATAGAGCCATGGGCTCTGTAGCTCATCAGGGTTTATATCGTTCAATGATGAAGACTGAAATAGATTTTTAGGTCATGGCTTGAGGCCCTTATTTGGGGCACCAAAGGGTCACCATATCTACAATTTAGAATCCCCATTAGCTAAAGAGTCTGCCCACAATATTACAGCCTTCTAGGTACATTTGTTCTGGAGTAGATGACAATAGGTTGCTAGGTCATGGCCTGAGAGGCCTTTATTTGGGGTCCCAGGCCAGGGTGACCAAAGCTACAATTAAGAATCCACATTGGCCAAGGAGTCTGCATACAACTTTTCAGCTCTCTAGACCTTTTGGAACTGGAGAAGAAGATGAAAATAGGCTTTTAAGGATCAGACCCCGGTGACCCCCATTTTGGGTCACGGGGTCACAAAATCTACAATTTAGAATCCCCATTGGCCAAGGAGTCTGCACATAAAATTTTAGCTCTCTAGACCTTTTAGAACTGGAGAAGAAGATGAAAATAGGTTTTTAAGGATGTGACCCTGGTGACTCCATTTGGGGTCAATGGGGTCACGAAATCAACAATTTAGAATCCCCATTTGCCAAGGAGTCTGCACACAACATTTCAGCTCTCTAGACCTTTTGGAACTGGAGAAGAAGATGAAAATAGGCTTTTAAGGATGTGACCCCGGTGACCCCATTTGGGGTCATTGGGTCACGAAATCTACAATTTAGAATCCCCATTGGCCAAGGAGTCTGCACATAAAATTTCAGCTCTCTATACCTTTTGGAACTGGAGAAGAAGATGAAAATAGGTTTTTCAGGATGTGACCCCTGTGACCTCATTTGGGGTCATGGGGTCACGAAATCTACAATTTAGAATCCCCATTTGCCAAGGAGTCTGCACACAACTTTTCAGCTCTCTAGACCTTTTGGAACTGGAGAAGAAGATGAAAATAGGCTTTTAAGGATGTGACCCCGGTGACCCCATTTGGGGTCATGGGGTCACGAAATCTACAATTTAGAATCCCCATTGGCCAAGGAGTCTGCACATAAAATTTTAGCTCTCTAGACCTTTTAGAACTGGAGAAGAAGATGAAAATAGGTTTTTAAGGATGTGACCCTGGTGACTCCATTTGGGGTCAATGGGGTCACGAAATCAACAATTTAGAATCCCCATTGGCCAAGGAGTCTGCATACATCTTTTCAGCATTCTAGACCTTTTGGAACTGGAGAAGAATATGAAAATAGGTTTTTCAGGATGTGACCCCTGTGACCTCATTTGGGGTCATGGGGTCACAATATCTATAATTTAGAATCCCCATTTGCCAAGGAGTCTGCATACAACTTTTCAGCTCTCTAGACCTTTTGGAACTGGAGAAGAAGATGAAAATAGGTTTTTAAGGATCAGACCCCGGTGACCCCATTTGTGGTCACGGGGTCACGAAATCTACAATTTAGAATCCCCATTGGCCAAGGAGTCTGCACATAAAATTACAGCTATGTGGAGTCATAGGTTCTGGAGAAGAAGTCGAAAAAGCGAAAGGTTTACGGACGGACGGACGGACGGACGGACGCCATGCCATGCCATAAGCCCATCGGGCCTTTCAGGCCTGATGAGCTAAAAATTTGATTTGACGTTGATATGGTACCAAAATGTCACAGTGGGTGATATAAGTTCAAATCGTCTTACACGACTTAAGATATTCAACCCCAAATGCCAAATATGACAACAACTCGTTTTCAATGAAATTCTAGCAATGACCTTAAACATGTACAGAAGCCAAAATTACGCTGCCCATTTACATGTAAATTACATTACATTAACATTATCAAACCAATTTATATGTTTATCTCCAATAGGTTAGTTTTAAAATACCGTTGTACATAGCCCGCTTGTCGATCAAACCCATTACATAACACGTTTTGTATCTATATAACTATATGAACCTATCAGCAAGTATGATGTTGTTCAGCGACAGGACGTATTTGTCGATAAAATAACACCATTGAAAACCTAATATTGTTACGATTGGGATAACACTACCTTCAAAAAGTACATAGTACTGTCCTTTACGGGATTCGAACCCACATCCACAGAGTCAGGCAACTATCGAGAGCACTGACCGTACCAACGGCAACGGCTTACCACCGGGTGGGTGGAGGCGATGACCCAAAAAGTACAGGAATTGTTCCTATTGAAGGTAGAGTTCTTCCAAATGTAGCAATGTTAGATTTGTTCACATGTTATGGATATCATTTCTGACCACTTATAGCGTTTGACATACGGCACACTGAATGTCCTATGGAAACGTACCGGACTCACCTGGTTGTGCGAGATTCGACACAACACCAGACCAGTAGTTTCTTGTACCAGTGACTGCACCGACGGCTGATTACAAACTGTAAGCAGACACGATAACGTTCCAGGAACTCGATCGGCCTTCCTGGATATATCGCCCTTTGCTTTTGAATTGAAAGCGAAAGTACAAAACTGGAAATGTATTTATATCGCCTACCAGTGTACATGTGTGTGACATAATACGCACTGAATCACCAAGGACGACTGTTACGTTCTGCATTGCGTTGTTATGTTCGATCCGACTTGAATGAGATAATGTGTTGTCAAGAACCACTGGCTCTTTGTGCCATACGATAAACTTATTCGCTTAAAGTGAAACACGTGAAAGACACGACGGACTGATTGCATGTACTAATGTCTCAATAAAGCTGAAAGGTTGCGTACAGACTCAATAAATGTCGAAATGTGCACATATTTCATGGCGACTCATTGGTCCTCTATAAAGACTACGGGGGCCAGTCCTTGAAACCCTACAACATGTTAAATCTGAACTCTTTTGTAGAGACTTCTTGGCGAATGTGAATAATATAAAGTAAATCTCGTAACTTACAAAGCTGAAATGTAATATGTGAAATCTCCCATCAATTGTAGACTAGAAACTCTGACCATTACTGTCGGGACTGTAAGACCCTTGTAGAAGTCGTATTTCCTGAGGCGCAGCTGAATAATATTGCATTGCATAAGCTTGCAACACACAGTGAAACCAAGAATGGTACGACACAAACGATGACGTCATGAGAGACTGAATAAAATGTTAACAAAGTTAATCATTGTTTTCTTCGGCCAAAAAAAGTGGGAATTCATGAACACGGATAATTTATTTTTTTGTATCACAGAATAACGCACACCAATTTATAGATTGTTTAAGTTTGACAGATAGCAAACGGTCACCCGTCATATTGAATCAAAATGAATTAACAGTTTATATGTATAAACAATCTCCAAAGTCATGTTGTTGTCAGTTTGGAAATCAAATAATTCAATATGAAACAGGACACATTTCAATTTCTTTGTTTTCGACATTCACCACATTAGTAAAGTGAATCACAATAATAAACTTAATCACAATGAATAAATCCATAATATACCACAATAGTAAAGTGGATCACAATCAATAAATTCCAAATATATCACAAACGTAAAGTTAATCACAATCAATAAATCCCTAAAATATACCAAACGTTAAGTGGATCACAATCAATAAATCCCTAATATATCACAAACGTTAAGTGGATCACAATTAATAAATCCCTAATATATCACAAACGTAAAGTTAATCACAATCAATAAATCCCTAATATATCACAAACGTAAATTGAATCACAATCAATAAATCACTAATATATCACAAACGTAAATTGAATCACAATCAATAAATCCCTAATATATCACAAGCGTAAAGTTAATCACAATCAACAAATCCCTTATATATCACAAACGTTCAGTGGATCACAATTTAAAAAATCCCTAATATAACACAATAATAAATTGAATCACAATCAATAAATCAGAAGAAACACTAAGATTATTACTTCAATGGGATCGCGTCTGAGGCATAAAGTTAACCAAATCATATGGGTTAGGGTTGGGACGTTGTTCAATATCAACCTCAGATAAAATCTGTACTTATCTGTGCAATTAAAATGTGCAAATCTTGCTTTTAATTTTGGAAATCGTGCTAATGTTGCCACTGGGTTCTGAAACATAACTGTTTTGTTTTTTGCGGACGAAAGAAATGAATACTTTTAGCAGTTACATCGCCTCGCCATCGTCATACTTGTTTTGCCAGTTATTTAACGTGTCTGATATTGTTTACATAGAAAGATTATATTATTTACAAAAACATGAATATTTATCACAGATGGTTCCGTAAACATCAATTAAATCATTCCCTTCACAGGTTACCAAAGACGCGTGACTTCCTCAAAACCTCTGTAATTCTCTCCCCACAGATGTTACTATAAACACGTGGGACTTCCTCAAAACCTCTGTAATTCTCTCCCCACAGATGTTACTATAAACACGTGGGACTTCTTCAAAACCTCTGTTATTCTCTCCCCACAGAGGTTACTATAAACACGTGTGACATCTTCAAAACCTCTGTAATTCTCTCCCCACAGAGGTTACTATAAACACGTGTGACTTCTTCAAAACCTCTGTAATTCTCTCCCCACAGAGGTTACTATAAACACGTGTGACTTCTTCAAAACCTCTGTAATTCTCTCCCCACAGATGTTACTATAAACACGTGTGACTCCCTCAAAACCTCTGTAATTCTCTCCCCACAGAGGTTACTATAAACACGTGGGACTTCCTCAAAACCTCTGTATATCTGGATACATATAAAGAAACTTTTGTATTATTGCTGACGCCCTGGAAACAAGTCGTAACTTTAGCCTACGATAAGTGTATTATGACAATATTTCACATGTAAGAATAAATATATCTAGATTATATGAGTCCCCATATATTACTGTTTAGAAAAACTTACTTAATGGTGGTATTTGTCGACTTATATAAGGAAAAAGTTATAATATTATTATGAATGATGTGGACATGAATAAACATAAACAATATGGTCTATACGTCAAGCTAGAGAGCAAAGGGCAGATAATTTCAGAAACTGTTTATGTCACTTTCCGCCGATTTGACGCTGGCCAAAAAACTTTCTTAATGACACACAATTTATAAACTACGTGTTTAACGATCTTCTTCAGACTACACAGTCAATGATTGATAACATGTATCAACATAGCATGGTTTAACTGTATTGAAAAACTAGTAACTGAAACATTGTTATGTTGATAACCAAAATATAAAGATCTAGGCGATGATAAACGTTTTCCTTTGGCTATATAATGATTTTTCTTACCAAAGCGGGCACAGATATGCCGGGTAATAAAGTTTTCATAATGGTCATGGGAATTGCAGTTTTTCGAAATATAACTTGCGTTTTGATTGGTTGACGGAACTACTTTGCGCTCATTCATGAATTGCTTAGCTATCCTGTTTAAGCTAAATCACATAATTGAACAATTTCTAGCATACCAAATTGAAGTCACACGTCAGTAAAACATATTAAATATAAAATCATGTTCAACCTTAGTTTCCGAGACCGTAATTACAGTACTAAACTTGCAAGGCGAAGCCGCAAGCAAAAGTCGCCGGCTGCACTGCCGTGACGCCATTGCTTTGTGACGTCATTAACCATGACGGCATTTGGTGACGTAATAACACTCCTATCTTGCATTACAACAGTGCGATTGTTAGTTCACGTTTTCACTAATTTGCTCTCATTCTGCGACATAGTTTACAATATAAACGAGTTGTAGTTAGTGTTAGTTATAGTTATAACTGCAGTTAGAGTTAGTTATAGTTACAGCTGTAGTTATACATAGTTATTGTAATCTCTTTTTGCAATCGCCTGTCTGACTGATGGGCCAGATTTTTTAGTATACAAATGCTTTCACACACACTTGTGATGATATTTGTAAGGTAGACGTCACATTTTGACAAGAAATACATAATTCCGAAATGGCATCCTCTCAAAGAGCTGTCCGATGATAAAAATAAACTTCCGGACCCTCAGAAGTATGAGTTTAATAAGACTCCCAGAACTCAATTGCCTCTTGAAAGAAGATACCCGGTATAGAGGCGTGCTTCTAGGCGAACGATGTATCTTGAACCCGGGCTGCTGTTAAAGGAGCAGTAGGAGTTAGACTCATTTTATTTGGAAACGAAATTCGAAAGTTAAATATCATCCTTAACAAACTATTTCAAATTGATTATGATTTACGTTATGAATTAACAAAATAAACAGGAACATAGTTTCACTAAGGTAAATGGGTCGTTCAGTAGGTCTGAGGTTGTTGACAGTTTATCTAATACCTCCTAATCTTTAGATATCGTGGAGACCTTCGTCTTGAGGGAGCTTTTAGTCTCGCTGTTGCTGGTGGTCTGTTTCCGTTGTAGTGCGGGCTTGATACCTAACATCTTCTTGAATGTCTCGGAGAACTTCTTGCTCATCAGCATGTAGATGACGAAGTTGAAGGACGAGTTGATGATCTCGGTGACGACGTTGGCAGCAGTCACGACGATGGCCAAGTTGTGATGTCTGCGTCCAACGTGAATATCGGTGATCACGTGGCGAACAATCATCAAGATGTTCCCAGGGGTGAGGCAGAAGACGTAGAGGCTGGAAATCACCACCAGCATCGACGTTAGCTTTCGGTCTTGCGCAGACATGTCCTTGCTTCCCTTGCCCGACTCCGATCGCCAAGACCTCATCCTACGAAGCGCGCAGATGACAGCAACTGTTGCAATTGCCACCATGTAGCATGGGATTTGACGCAGTACAATACTCAAAGCAACGTCCCCGTAGCATTCGAAGGCCCAGTGGTTCTTGTTGAACAGCTCGGTCGTCTCGAGGCTGATACGGGTTCGGTTGATACTGATGTCGTACTCCGAGTGGGTCGTGTACACGCAGAACATCGGCGCAATCAAAATGGCGACTAGGACGTAGACGCTGATGACAGCTTGGCGCATGCGTGGTGCCGTCAACCAGGTCTTGGCTTGCAGGGGACGTATGACTGCTATGCAACGCTCCAATGCAATGATCATAGTGATGACACTGGTGACGCGGCCGAAGTACACGGAGATGAAGTATCCTTGCGGATGAAGAAGTGCTGCCCAGTTCTTGCCAAGGACTTCGTCGAACCTTCCTACAAGACAAGATGCCTTTTCAATGTACGTAGTTAGCAGAAACATGGTGTCAGAGAAAGCCAACGCCAGCAGACAAATGTTGGTCCTCTCTTTGATTCCCTGGCGGATGAATACAGCCAAGGTGATGAAGTTGCCGATAAGACCAAAGAGAACAATTGGTGGGACAAGCCCGCAGTCTATGATGGTCATACTGAGGTCGCGCTGTTCTACAGTCAGGACATTGTCGGGGTTGTTCCAGGGTATGTAGGACACAGCGTGGTGATGGTCATCCCCCGTCTCCTGGTGATGTCCGTCATCACTTACCTCGTGATGACCGTCGTGATGACTGTTTTGGTGGTCGTCGTGGTGTTCCATCGCATGCGTGGCGTTCTCGATCATCTCTCCGATCACGTGACTTCCGGTTACCAGAACTGTGGCCGTCATGTTGGCGATCGAAGACGTCGTTAGTTCCATGCCTCGCCGAATCCTAGGAGCAAAGAGATAACGTTTTGTCTTTAACTTTTTAGTTATTTTCCATTTAGAGATTCAAACATCGCCATAGCTAACTTGAAATAACGTCAGTTCCAACTAGAATTTGAGCTTCTGAACATCAATTCAGTGCAAATGTATTCTGAATTATTGTCTCAATACTTTATTTTACTATTTGACCACGAAAGAAAGGCAACCCTTTATACTCTTTTGAAGGGTACATGCACTCTACTTGCGGCAGGACAGGGCAAGGTTGAACTCAAGTACACAACTTCTATCTTTTGTGTACCGACGTGCAAAATAGAAAATAGCACACGTTCCCGCAATCTAAATGTAAAGTGATCCGCTGCATGTAGTCTCAACGTGTCTCATTCTGTGCATCAGATGGAAAATGCACGTGCGGCTAATGCAAAAGCCAATTACTTCGTCGTTGTTGTGTTTGTATCAGTTCAATTTCAACCAACAGTTATCTTGCACGTCAGGGTGTACATTTTGCTCAAATTTAATGAAGAATATTTGTTATCACATTTGTTATAGTATAATGGGCTGGATCGTCGACTTCATATTTTTTGTAATCGTTAGTTTCAACAATACAAGCCCCTGTGTCTCTGCATATTACCATAGTTATTTACAACAAACAACAGTCGCAAAACATAAGTGCATCCAGAATAATAAGGTACGGTATAAGTACAAAATCAGACTACTTGATACGGATAAATACAACCTTATGAAGAAAACGTTTATATGTATACATAGAGAAGTTGCCGTGCATCACACGAGTGTTACCAATGCCACGAAATCGAAACTGTTAACCCCAGTCTGATTAAATCAACCTTTTTCCGAGGAATGAAATTTGAAAAATAATGCATCTACCGGGATACAAACAGGTTTCTGTAGATTCCTCGCCACAAGGTCTGAGAACATCCCGTATAGGAGCGTGTTCAGTACCAGTTTAGAGCAGACAAATAGCTGACCTATCACATCATGGTTTTTAAACGGTCGCTGCTTTGACAGCATTCGGAACAGACGAAATGATAGCTGTTTGGAGTTAACTGCCCATAGCTTCTCGCACCGAAAGCTTTTGTTGGACGTCTTATGATTGGTTAACTGAATTGCGCCAGAACATGTGATACTACGACCTGTTATCAGATGGTTTTGCAAGGAAACCTCTGAACGATATGACTTCGTATCCCGGTAGATGCACTATTTTGCAATTTTTACTGCTGTTAACCCATAAATTTACATCTGCATTGCTTTCACGGAAATGTGATAATCTTTAATAACACAGTCACGATTTAGACGTAAGGCCAATGTTGATCGCGCTGGTTAAATTATCGCTAATAATTAATAATTTGTACAATAACCTGTACCTGCTACCTCGATACCACGTGGAACTATCAAAACTAAACTAACGTGCAAAAGAAACGTCCGATACAAAAAGAACGAGATTGTTCAAACCATGGGCGATTCATATGCATGAAGTTACATCATTTCTGCAGAAGCCAACAAAACTAAGTTTGAAATTTCAAAACATTACCTGCTCATATTTCTGAGGAACACACGTTGTAATAAATCTTCGTTTTCGAATCTCCTTAACTAGACGAGATAGGAGAGTTAAAAGGACTTGTCTGTCTTTTTGTGACGTCCTGCAGTAAAGTCGAGTCAAAGCAGGTTATTTATGTCGACAACATCTTATGCTAACATAATTTCCATATTTCATAAAATTTTACCTTAAATACCAAACATTACGCCCAAAAAACTCCTTTGAAAACGCAATTTCAGCAACCAAAGTGTTTTGAACGGACGCGATAATAAAATACTCTGATGTATGAAAATGTGAGTACTTATTTACTGAACATATCTCTATCGAATACATGCTATATATACTTTCTCCGAAAACAGAATTTTGTTTTATACTCTCTTAAAAATGTGGGGACGTTTCTTTTGCACGTGAGTATAGATACTAAATAACAGAAATAAATAACTGTTTACTACTACTGCTATCTTTAAAACTTTGAATTGAAATAGTAAAAAAGCGAGACATGGAGCACGAAGTTCGCAAAGCGAAGGGAAGTGGAATATCGGGGTTACATGCTCAACGCCATCAACAACATCGTCTTGTCAAGGCTAGCTTGATCTCGTTACCTGTCCCTCACCGAACAGAAGGATGTCCGCGCAGACATACTGGGAGGACACAAGGACCAGGCGGAGAGAGGAATAGTACCCTTCTCGTGTAACATTTATACACAACTTCTTTGGGAGACCTTTTAGAAGCTGATTTGAGGAATGAGAATACACATGTAAGTTCTTTGGATAGTCAACTTCTTTATTGCTATGAGTGCGACGTTTAGATGCAAACTATCCCTAGAACGTGTTCTCATTCACGTATAGACAAGTAGCAAGACAAGTAGCAAGCACAGGCAGATTGGAGTATCAACCTCGTGAGAGGCATTCAACCAATCATTCAAGATTATACATGAATTCATTGCACCATTTTAAAAATGTTTTACTGATCAATTTTAATAACGATTGTGTGTAAAATACATATAGGATATTTTACAATTCTCGTCGAATACCATGTATATCTCATCGAGTGAAGTAGAAATTTTTATTATATAACTAGCAATGAAATATGTGATTATACGATGAAAATATAATCAATATTTGCACATAAGCAGTAGAAAGTCAGCCACGAGTGTAAATATATTATTTCTTCTTCACGAGATGAGATATACATGGTATTCGACGTGACGTGTCAAATGTTCTATTTATTAGATTTAACAAACCATGCATAGTTGGTAAATGGCGTTCATTTTATAAAAGGAGCCTCCGAAATCGCCTTCCTTTCCACGGCCATCCTATGACGTCATCCGATTGTTACGATGACGTCATATGATTGAAAGTGTTATTTCACTGAGTAGAATAACATGTTATTTCACTCAGTGAAAATACGGATTTTATTTTAACCGATAAACGCCGTATTTCACCGCTGAAAATCGAATAAAGTGCAATTGTTTTTAAGGAAGTTTGAATACGAAATTAGTGTCGCCTTACGTTTGACTTCATCCTTTCTGCATATTTCACAAATGATAATTTGAAAGTTCACAGTGTTGACTTTAAATTTTACTACCAACAGAATGAATTATTTCATAGAATATGTTGCGCTGTGACATTACAGCTGTACACTTGGACTTTAATTTTTTATCAACACCATGTTTTTAAAAAAATTGTGACAAAAAGTGGTATGGTATGGTAAAACAATTTGTTAGTAATTCTAAAATTTCATTCAAATGATATTTCAGTGTTGCGGGCTAATTCCATATAAAAATAACTATGATGTTTTCGGTGTATGAACAGTGTAACATGCAGAGCGATTTATAGTTTTCATATAACAATCCTGCCTGTAATTCCCCGCTATATCAGTAACAACAACAAGGCTCCCACACACAACAAACAAGTTACTGGTCATGGTAAAAAGGTTCATAAAGTCGTTGCATTTTTTTCAAACATCTTTTCCATTTGATTTCAAATTATTTCCGTTACGATATAAAAAAAATGTTGTCTTTTACAAATTTCAATACAATATCAACAAAGACAGCATTCAATTCCAATAAAACACTCTGTCATATTGACTCTTTGCACCATCAAACATGAAAAAATAATAATACTTTTCGCAAATTCTTTAACGCTTTTACAGAAAGATAATAACTTCAACAAGACTAAAATTTCATTACTGTTTCTTCATCGTCCTCTTAATATGTACCTCATTCCAAGACAACATTCAACAACTTACACTTTCCGCCGCTTAAATATATACAGTTGCTTCCAGTCTCGTCCCCTTTGAAGTGTTCACCTGAATAACTGAAGTAATGATAATGGAAATTCACAGGAATCTCTCTTATATACGCACATTAGTTAATCAGTCTGTGCGGGTACAGACCACGTGACCGAGACGTGTTAACTACTCGTGGAATGGGCAGGCCAGAACAATCGGGTTCATGCTTATGTAATATAACTCTTTATATAACGAGGCTCCCTATTTAAATACGACACTAATAAAAAAAAAGTACATTGTACATTTACTGAAAAGTTGAAGAACATTTTAGGTTATCATAACTTTAAATATTTGAGACGTACAGCCAACAAACACGCAATGCAGGGCCCATATTTTTTAAGCTGTCTTAGTGCTAAGATAGTCGTAATTTAATGCTAATGTATGACACTTACGACTATCTTAGCACTAAGACAGCTTTGAAATTATGGGCCCTGCCCACCACACGACAGCGTTATTGGCGCCTCTTTTATTGGAATTTCTCAACATGAAGTATGAAAAACAAAACAGTGATATGAAGAACATTGGAGTAGAAGGAATCATACTATCCCAAATTGAATATAAGTTCAGTCCACATGAGGAAAGGTGGCCTTCAACTTGGAACAACTCAAACCTACGTTTTATTTACCAGCATATATTTACATTATAGGCAAACCAGATTCTTTGGTGTATTTGGCTCATTGATGGCCGCTTACAGTAAAATTATGTTTAAAATTGTCTCAACTTTTGGTTATAGTGTCGATGCGATCAATGTTATTCTAAGATGCGTGGCTACAAATTACCCACCTTTTCATTAGTTCTGGCATTAAAACATTAATCATAAAACCTAAGCTGTAATCATATGCTAATTAAAAAAACTTCTCAACTATGGGGTATCGAGTAAGAACTGTGGGGGTCGGGCGTGATCTCTCCCCACCCTCACCCCCTGATGTAGTCTAAATGTGAACTCCGTGGTCGGGAGGATGATGTTTACCCTAGGGAATATCTGACGTAGTTCTACAAAGTAATTTAATCATCAACAGCCTTGGTCCGACGCCGTAACACAATAGCAATGTCGATTCAATTAATGTCAGTTTGTTAATGGAACTGTAATAATGGACAAATCAGCGTCCATATACAAAGACTCAGGTCGTTGCGCAGGAAACGTCCCTGTGTCTTCTTCATCGATTTCGAGATAATGTCGCCGCTCTCCTATCTTATATCCGGTCGCAGCGTCGTCTTTATACACAACCATCATTACTCGTCCACCTTAATGGGAAACATGTACCTGGCAGGTCGACGAGGGGGCAACATAGTGAACATACCCCTCTTGTTTCTATCTGAATCGTTTGAAGGTGACCGTGAGAGCAGTCACAGTTGCGTGAAGAAAGTGTGAGATGGAAATAGTTTAAATGTGTGATTAAATGAACATGGCGTTCTCAAATTGTGCGGTGTATCACATACTAAAACGTAGACAGGCCAAGCGAGGGAAGCGGTTTTTCATGCCAACAATTTATTTTTGATTGAAAACATAGTTTATTCATTTAAGAAATCGATTGGGCACAAGTTATACAACTGACAATTGGAACACGTGTGAAGTTGATTGTGGTTTTTTTGTAGATCCAAAATACTCGACTCGAGGGGATCCTTCCCATAAACAAAACCAAAACCAATTTAACCTTTCACGACAAATAACACACGGAAGAGAAGTTAGCTGCAGTATTGTTTAAGTTAATATATACATACACACACAAACATAATAGTAAAGGCAGAAACACATGTCGAAATAAGATCACTGTATTAACTAAGAGCAAATCAGTCAAAACCATCCGATGTTTAGTGAGAAGCAATTCATTTATGTATATTTTTATATAAAATATAAATGGAAAACACTAACACTAAAATAGTACATTCAAGGCGAATATGAACTTTCAAAATCATGCCCTTATCTTCAAATATGCATATCTCTTCTTCTTATTTCGAAGCTTCATCAGGGACCATTATTTGAAGCAATGTAGCAGGCTTATATAGCTCATGTACAACGTGGTTGCCTTGGTAACAGAGGTCACTAAACATTAAAAAGATTTACAAACTGAAATTGTCAAACACGATGAAACTGCCAGAAGTAGATCAGAGAAGATCAACATTTGAACCCAATGACCTAAAGTTCCTCCCATAATTGCAGGTCCAGCTAGTCCACTAACAGACTCGGTTTCAACAAGGACAACCCTCTCCAACCATTTCTGAAAAACATGTCGGCTATGTCCGGAATGACCTTGTTGTCGAAACCATATCCCAGATTCAGTTAATGAGGACACTTGATTCTTGTGTATTTTATTGTTACATTTGTGACAATCTAAATGATTTAGGGAGTAAGTATTGAAATATTTCTTAATATAACTTTATAACAGATTTTGTCCAATTTGTGTTTCAAAACACATAAATTTATCTTTAATGACAATTCATCCATTCAGATACTGCAAGGACAGCCGTGAGAACGACATTTGCTCCGGTTTATGTGATAGGCGTTTTCGGACGGAGAAAGACCACTGAGACACAAGTGATGGTAACCATAAGCGATAGAAGGCTGCTGCATTACCCTGGTGAAGCTTCGAAACAATACACACACTTGGAAATTAATAAGCAATACACATTTCGTTTTACAGCAAAATCGTTCCTATTTGAAAGAAGAAAATGTGTCGGGGAAACAGGAAGTGATTTCAGGTAGAACAATCATACAGCCGTGTTGAAACTTTCGGTCACTCAAACAACGGTTCACTGTCTTTTGCACAATAATTTGGTATTTTGCTGTCAAAATCCAAGTTCGATTATGAAATGAAATGAAAGTCAATATTTGTTGCTGTATTGTAATTTAGTGTCATTCTTTCAAGTGAAGTGATTACACTTTTCTAACTCACTTTTTAAGAAAAGTCATTGGTTAAAGCAGTATGCACCTTCAAACTTCAAAAGTGTTTAATTAACAGATTGAACTAAAGAAATCTCAAATTTATTCACAAACCATATGGTTTTAGTCTTTTTCTCAATTATCGTAAAAGATGTATTTGTGTGTGAATGTCAACTTGGTATAAAAAGTGTTGTTTACAATAAATCAATTCTAAAATTTTTGTAATTGTGTAAAGTGTAGTTTCTCTTCTAGGACAATAGTTATTTCAGGTAAAAATTCTGTAACATCACATTTCCCCTTATATATGTTCATAAATTAAGTATATGGTTGTCTGTTATATCAATGAATGAGTCGCTAAATAACCAATTGTTATGTATTGGGTGATAAAATCATTTAAAGCATCCTGACAATCCCAGAGCACCACATTTCAGTTTACAAACTAGGGTGTTTCTTAATTAATTTCCAAGTGTTTATATATAATACACTGAAAACGTATATCAACTCTCAATTTCACGACTTTATTTCCAATATGCATATTTGCATTATTGGCGTGGATTTTTCTGCAACTTGTTTGGAAGCTTCATCAGGGGATTATTCTTCGAGCCAATGCGGCGGTCTTACAGTTTACGTTCAAATTGTCTCCCTTGGACACACGACACGTCAACGAATTAACGTCTAAGATGCATGGTTCATGTGTCACCAACATCTTTGATTAACTTGATTTAATAATTACTAGTTTTCAATTAAAATCTAGCAACATCATTATACTTGTGCAGAAGCCAACACTACACGTTCCATCTACATGTACAGTAGTTATAAGACCTATTAAACATTATCAATTGAAAGTTATCTTTTAGTTTGTTGTAAATAACTTTCGCGCTTTAACTTTAACTTGACGCGCGCCACACGCAGTGCTTTGTCCGGTTTTCGATCAGAAATCGATACTTTTACCTTTATATCGTCGGTATGCTGAGCCGACTAATATCAAAATGGCAATTATGTTCGGCAACAGTCAGTACTTCTCCATAAAATAACACAATTTATAACTTTTAGCATATGTGACCCCAAACAACACAATGGATGTGCCTTTAAAACAGAGATTTCAGAACCCAATTAGTGTTTGAACACTCGTCAAAATTAAAGCATGTCATTAGACATGTTCATTACTTCTCAACAGAAGTTTATGTGAAACAAACAAAAACGACTTAATCCGGTGCGCCCAGACTTTTGTTTTTGACGCTGTTGATAATTTGGCAACGTTTCTTTTGGAAATTACCAATCAAGCCTGTTTCCTTTGTACCACTGCTTCAACCAAGCCTGTTTCCTTTGTACCACTGCTTCAACCAAGCCTGTTTCCTTTGTACCACTGCTTCAACCAAGCCTGTTTCGTCTGTACCACTGCTTCAACCAAGCCTGTTTCCTTTATAGCACTGCTTCAACCAAGCCTGTTTCCTTTATAGCACTGCTTCAACCAAGCCTGTTTCCTTTGTACCACTGCTTCAACCAAGCCTGTTTTCCCTGTACCACTATTTCAACCAAGCCTGCTGACAAGTGTTGTTTCTATCAAGCATGCATTTACCCTCTCTTTGTATTGCAAATCCTCATTGTATACCCACTCAAACTTTTCAATCTTCATTGTAAAACTTACCCATGTATTTTTCTCGACTCAGTAAAATGGCTGTGTTATAAAGTTATGAACGGACTTCAGTAGTAATTATCTATTGTGGCTGTTCAATAATTACATTTGACACCTCTCTTGTTTGAACTGCAGCTGTGAGATGGTGACTAATTAACACGAAAGAGTAAGTAAATAAATCGACATTTCCATACTGTATTGTCGACAGGCGGCCACATTTGGTGTCGATTGTTTTCCTAATGAAAAATCCACACGTCCTCTAACACCTGCCAATCAGTTGATGTGTGCTTACTGACTTCTCGCACATGCAACCAAATGTGGTACATAACATGGTGTTACATAACTATATATATATACACAGTAAAGTTGGACAAAGACAGTGTGGGTTAATGATAATTACAAACGTAACTACAGATGGTTTGTTAATGAACTGTACATTTGTATAGTTTTAGGTATTATATTAATCTCTTGACGGTAATATACAGCAATGCTAGCCAACCACCATGGATGGAAATGATCCAACGTTTTCATAATGTCATATTGTAATAATAACGAGAGTCGGTCGGACGGACAAACGAACAGGCGGACATGCGGACAGAGCGATAGTATAATAATACACACAACTCGATTGAGTCTGTCGTCGCATATGAACATTGATCATCAAGTCATGATTCATAGATGATGCTATATTCCCGGACCAGTGGTCAAAGGCAATTATTTTACCTTTACATAAGAAGGGAAAAAAAGATAATCCTGACAATTATAGAGGAATATCTATACTATGCACTTTGAGCAAAGATTATACTAGTATATATAAATGGAAGACTCACAAAAATAGGCTAATATACGAGACAAATTTTCAGAAACCTAAGCTGGATTTAGAAGCGGGTATTCCGCAGTAGATCATATTTTTACACTATATGCTATTATTCAAAAAACTTTAATGAAGAAAAAAAAGAAATTGTATGTTGCCTTTGTGGACTTTCGCAAGGTATTTGACTCAATAGACCGTAATAAACTATGGCAGTGTCTACATGCATCTGGTATGAATGGTAAGATGCTTAGAGCTCTTAAAAGTATTTACAGTTCTGTTGAAGCTTGTGTGAAAAGTAATAATATTTTAACAGATTATTTTGAATGTCCTTTGGGATTACGACAGGGCTGCATTTTGAGTCCCTTATTATTCTCGTTTTTTATAAACGAACTATCATTTCAAATAGCAAAACATGGGAAGTTTGGAGTTCAGTTATTTCCTGACATGCTCAAAATTTTATTATTATTATTTTCTGATGATGTGATTTTAGTTTCCGATGTAATATCTGGTCTCCAAAGACAGCTATCAATTTTAGAAATGTATGCAGACAAATGGGGGTTAACGGTGAATCTAGATAAAACAAATATTGTTGTTTTTAGATGAGGTGGACTTTTATCTAAGAATGAAAATGGTTTTGGTTTTATAAAGGAGAACGTGTTCTGACAGTCGATTCATATAGATATCTTGGTATACCTTTTTCATCTCCTTGTAAATTTACTAAATGTTTCTTGGATTTATCATCTCGGGGTAAAGGGGTACTATTAGAGTAATTCACCATTTATATACATTAAACACCGTAGATTATTCCGTTTTGTTATGCCCAAATCCAACCCTATTCTTTTGTATGGGGCTGAAATATGGGGTTGTTTTAACTTACATAAAATTGAACATGTACAATGTACATATGATAGCTTGTAAGAAATTTGTAAATGTTGGTCCTCAAACACCAAATGCAATTGTTTATGGTGAATGCGGACGTTACCCACTGTACATAAATGCACAATGTCGTTTTATCAAATACTGGCTTAAGCTTGTAAATATGTTACATCAAAGAATACCAAAAAAGCTTATGATATGTTAATGTATTATGATATATGTGGTTATAACAACTATGCTTCATATGTACGTGATTTATTGTTTTCATATGGTTTTTGTTATTTCAAGGTGTCGGAAGTGAATCATTTTTTCTTCATAGGTTTAAACAAGTTGCAGTTGATATGTATATACAGACATGGAATAGACAATATAAAAGCCTACTTGTACCAGAGAAATATCTTACATTGCTTACTTATAAAAAAAACATAGAAATATTTTTGTTAGGTTAAGAGCGGGTATTTTAAAGTTAAAGGTAAATGAGGGGAGATGGCTAGGAATTGACTATCAAGAACGTATATGCCCTATGTGTAACACAGGAATCGAAGATGAGTTCCATTTTATATTGAAATGTTAAGATCCCATTATATACCACATTTCTATTATGATAACCCATCAATCTGTAAATTCCATCAATTAATGTCCTCTACATCTATAAAGTTATTGAACAATGTATTCCAATATTTATGTCTATGTTTTGAAATAAGACATGATCATCTTAATAGATAGTTACTATGTGTCTTATCATGCCCTATATGTCGATAGTTATATTATTATATATGTATATGCTATGTATCTACTACTGTATATATGTATCCTTGTATATGGGCCGATGACCTTCGTGCGAAAAAAAGACGACTTGACTTGAAGTCGAAGTTTTTATTTCGTTGATGTTTTGCAATATAATCGTTCATTTAGATATATATTTTGGCAAGGAAAGTCATTTTCTTATTATTATACCCTATTCAGTGACCCAGTACCAAGAATAATGATTATGAAATGCTTTTCAATAGAATTTTATTAAAACTAGGTTTGCGCACCGAACCGATAGCAGTATATTTATATTATATTATATTACAAACAATGTCTCTTTTCATACCTTTCTGCAATACTGAATTTAAGAATAAGGTTACATATATTGCTAACGTTTTAGCAGATATATTTATTTGATTTATTAAAACATCCTATTGTATTAAATAAACCCAATTAAATATTCTGAAGTTTTTACTGTTTTTATCAAAACACATTTCCACATCGTATGCTAGAATGTTATTGATTTATTATGCGTGCATCTAATAATAATGTTGTGCAAGTCAAATCCCGACTCACTAAATATATTTTCTGATTTATTATTATGAATCATAAAGCTGCACTTTAAATCACATCGTCAAGCTTATTCTATTGCAACTATGAAGAATAGGATTTTTAAAAATCACCTTTTCAATATCAATAAATCTGTATTCCATATTGAAAGGTCTGTAGTACAAAGTATAGTTCTACAGCTATAGTATCAACCTTCTAGCCATATAACGTGATGCTTGCAACGACCTCTCTAAACCGTATGACTCGGCACGAGGGACTTTCAACACTGCAAGTCCATTCAGGAGGGTTGTTTAACCTGAAACATTGTCAGGAGGAATTACAATGACTGTATAAGAAATGTGAAAATACACATCTGGAAAAAAACTATATTAAATTGATTTTGAAAACATTGTCTAGAACAAATCTGAAAATAAACTACAAGTTTTTTTAACGAAAGTGCGTCTCGAACCCGATTTCGCGAACACCATCAGTACGTGAGGTAACGCTCTATCTGTCTCTATCTGAGCATAAAAGCTTTATGACTATAAGTGGACATTTCGATTAACTTTACTAGACGTTTTCATTAATGATCAAGAACTTTTAAATTGTACATGCATATGCCTTCCGGCTTTATGTATTTGTATATGTGTGTATATGTATGTACATCTATGTTTATATATGTTTACATTACATTAACAATTATAATAATACATGTTCATCTGTTTTGATGATTTTTGACAATTTATCTGTTCATGTATATCAATCCCGCTTTTATGTAATGCAATGCATTTGCCGATTGGTAAATATATCTACTTTATACGGTACCCTTTATACATGCTACAATAAACAACATCATAAACTTTATATCCCTATATATTCATGTATGTAGTTTTTAATGTGCCAATTTAATTTCTACCCCAGATACTGACGACAATTGTTTTTTTAGGTATCCTCTCGTTCTGCCTACAACTTAAAACAACACATGTCAAGGTCGGTTGGTCACAGGAGTGTAGGCATAGTGAGAAATATGTACATTACACTTGACCCAACTTACCCATTAGAAAAAAATGTAATGTAATTATTTATTGATGAACGAATACGGTCACTACTTATGGTATTGGCTTATCTAAAGCGAGAAGAAGTGTTTCATAAACATATATGAAGACGAATAATCTCAAATTTGTCGCTCAATAACCAAGTGTTGTGAAGAAGAAGAAGAAGAAGAAGAAGAAGAAGAAGAAGAAAAAGAAGAAGAAGAAGAAGAAGAAGAAGAAGAAGAAGAAGAAGAAGAAGGAGGAGGAGGAGAAGAAGAAGAAGAAGAAGAAGAAGAAGAAGAAGGAGAAGAAGAAGAAGAAGAAGAAGAAGAAGAAGAAGAAGGAGAAGAAGAAGAAGAAGAAGAAGAAGAAGAAGAAGAAGAAGAAGAAGAAATATACTTTATTAATGTTTCACATGTTGTTTTACATTATATCACATTATCAACAGACATGTTTAAAAAAACAACATCCGGCCGAACGGCCTATGATACACAAATGGACATTTTGATACCATGAAAATTAAAAATAAACTGGATAAAATGATTTAGTCTGGGATACATTCACTACCACGCCTAAACATTGAATTAAGTAGTGCAGGGAGGGGAATAACAAATTCGCTATTTACTAAGAAGATCAACTGTTCTACCGGTGAAAGATGACAAAAGGATATGCATCACATATTAATTTAATATTTAATTAATCTTCAATCAGAATAAAATTTACAGTTAATCAAAAATTTTGTATTTCATCTTCAACAGTATTTGAATCACAATATTTACAAGTTCTGTCTGATAAAGGAGTAACCGGTTTGGAAAATCTGCCAACCTCTATATGTAAAGGTAAAACACCACAACGAAATTTACTATATAAACTACGAATTTGCCTATTTTTTAATAGATGTAACTTTCTGTATTGAGGTCAGTTTTCAATTATCTATATATACGGAGTTTGTTACCATTTATAAGACCCTTATCATTCCAAATATCTATCAACCAATCATGATAATCCAATAAAATTAACCATTGTTTGGAAACATGAAAGTCAAAAATATCTGGAATAGGCAAATTTAGTGAAGAGAGCAGAGAAAATACATTGTTATTCCATGATTTTCTAAATCTAAAAGACCACAAAAATATTTTACTTATAACTCTACTAGTATTAATACTAATGCCTTGAATTTTGCGCCAAAAACGTAAAATTTCTATTCTTTGCTTAGTTAAAGGAGATGTCCAACCGATATCGCCCCTCACAGCCAAATTAGGGGTCTTAGAACCTACACCCAAATAGAATTTGCCTGCTCTATTTTAAACAGCATTAATTCAACTAAACTGACGATTACCCAAAATAGCAGATCCATAAGATAATACTGATTGCACTAAATTCTCATACAATGTATTAAAAACTGAATAGTCTAAACCTCCAACAGCCTTAAACTTACATATAATAACACCCAATGCCCGACAAGCAGATATGGCTATTTTTTTGCAGTGAAATTCAAATCAATATGTTCATGGAACCATATCCCAAGGTATTTATATACATTACTTTACTCTATTACAACATTGCCAACACTAAACACATACTTAGATTTGATAGCACTAGGAGTGCGAAAATGAACAACTTTAGTTTTCTTTATATTAATCATGTTATGTCTGTGGTGATAAAATCGTTCAATTTATCCTAACAAGCCCAGAGCACCCCATTTCAGTTTACAAACTAGAGTGTTGCTTAATTAATTTCCATGTGTTAAATCAAAATATATCATGTTATCATTTTTTTGTGATGTAAACAAATTATACATGTAGATGTATGGTATATGATGTGATAAACATGAAATGAATGTAGATGACATACAAAATGTGAAATATGTTATGTAAATATTCTATGTTTTATATATCAATATATATCATGTTAACTACAACACATAAAATCATAAAATCTATTTTGTTGTCAGATATGGTCAAGTTCTCTTCTGATATATGGGTGGCCATTTTTTTCTCGGTCTGCCTACACTTTTATTTTGACTGTAGGCAGATCGAGACGTAGGCAGATCGAAACGGGTCGGGATTATCCATGCGTTTATCCTTTTCCCGATTAGTAGAGGTGCGATACACGCGGGGTCGCACCGATTTTGCCCATTATTAATCTGAAAACTGAAATTGTCGATCCCACGTGTGTGAACCAAAGTAACAGGATTTCAGGGTGTTCATAATGATATTCTCCGTAAAGCACAGCGTCATCTTGTCAGTGAAGATTTATATGTTCCTATGGTCAAGGCCGAATGTTCTAGTGATCATTTTGTGGTACAAACAGTTTGTAAACAATCAGACTAGTTGACCACGTTTGAAGGAATGCATCTTTATATCTTAGTTTAACTGAGAAGACAAAATAAGGATGGGAATCTACAAATTGATTCTGTTAAGCATTACCGAAGCCGGCCAATGGCAGTTACCCAGTGAATTTGACCATGGCTATCATATACAGTATTATCATCATATCATAAAACAATTCTAATAAATTTAACATTTAAGGCGCTGTAGCACGAGCTTCTTACTGAAATAAAGTGCTCTCACAAAAATATAAGTGTTACCAATGGCTAAGTAATACACCTGGATCAACAAAAAGAGTTCTAAAACTAATGTACATGGTCCGATCGATTAAGCCATGCGAGTCCATTATCCACAGAGCGGACATTTCAATGTGTTCACATTAAAATTGCCGATCGAAGGTAGTTCAAGAGATCCGACTGATGTTTGCTCTGCATAAACACCTTTATTTGTAGGCGACGTGTTGACATATATTCCAATGTGGTTGCTAAGTAGGTGCTACTGGGAGGAGTGAGCCGGGAGATAATCTACATGAGAAGTTTATATACGATAGATAAGGATGAGGAGAAGCTGAGTTGGATTGATTTAAACAGAGTAGAAGCCATGGTACAATGAGCAACGGTGTCTATAGATGTTGATGTACGTAATTTGTATAGAAGATGAATTAGGTCAAATTATTAATTACGTTAATTGAAGGTAATGAGAATGGCGTACACAGAAAAAAACCATATATATTAATTACGTTAATTGGTGGTGAAGAGAATGATGTAAATAGAACATGGAGTGGAAGTAATATAGCGGACCAAGTTCTCTGGACACTGAACATCGTTATTAGTTATTCAAATAATGAATGTAGGGTATCACGATATTTGAAAAACGAATCCGCCAAACCGCTGCTGTGTCAGTTATTATATAATTAGTTATTCAAATTTTGAAAAAGGGTATTTAGAGATTTGAAAAACGAATCCGCCGATCCGCAGCTGGATCAGTTATTAGTTATTCGAATAACGAATCTGCGAATAACTAATCTAATAAGTCTCCCTTCAGTGCAGATACAAGCACAGTTATCAAACAAGTATTCGATATTTAAGAAATAGAAGACGAGTTGGCGTGCTTTATCGTTGAATAAAACATAGCAGGGAGCATAAAACACGATGGGCGCAGCTCTCTGGTATGTTTTATTCTACCATAAAGCACAACAACGAGTCTTCTATTTCTTATATGAGATGCCCTTACTTGCTTTTATATAAAAACCATGACAAGTATATTTAAATATCTGACGTCTAATGTTTTGTCTCTGATAGCGGCTTGTATGTACGATATGTTTGAACTGATGTGATGTGTAAAGGTGTTTTCCAAAGTTTATTTGAACAATGAACTTCTACGGTTTGTATGATCGACCTGCGGCCTCAAAACAGTGAATACAGATTGATTGATATAGACCTTCGCATTCTACGGAAAAAGTAACAAGTATATTTAAAGATCTGACGTCTATTGTTTTGTCTCTGATTGTAGTTCACCAAGGGACCACTCTCGCAAGAGCACAGAAGCTTGAAATAAGATACTCCCATAACCAGACATCTATAGGGTCTCACCCTCACTCTCGCTGACCCAAGGTCAGCCCCTTCTGTCCAGTCAACTACACTGGAAGGATTCCTGACTTAATATACACCTCTACGAGCCAGTTTACACTGGGCAAGTAGCAGCTGAGGTGACACTGAGGTCAGCTTCCAGGATAATTTGACTGTTGGAGGTATGCCTCACCGATGAAGGAGAAGGATTCAAAGCTATACTTTGCTTGGGGACGTTTGGAAGCTCACGACCACACCTTATCGTTACCTTCAACATTTTAGCTTAGCTCTTTAAATGGAAAACCAATTTTAACTGCAAGCGTGTCACATCCTTATTTTTGGGAGAAAGGTAATTAACTTTTAAATCTGAATAGCTAAACATGACAGGCTATTATTATAGTGACATCAGGCCACTTTCTGTGAGAAATTGAAGGAGAGATTGAAGTTTGACAGCTAAAGGTGCGTTTACACTTGAACGATTCAATACGTGTCAATGCGTATCTTCATCGCGAACCGGCGTGAATAATTCATTAACTGTTCTTGAGTGCGTACCAATGCGTAAAGAAATAACCAAATGTTTAGTTACTTCTTTACGCACTCCAGTGCGTGTCAACTGTGCAATGTATTCGTGAACTTGTCTCAACTTGTTCGTATCATATTCCTGTGGTGTCGTGCAATGCGTGCAGTTTTCTGGTGCTACGATAAAGGCAAGACTAGGTTGAGGATTTCAAGCAATTGGCACGTTATTCAGGCAATTGACGACATTTGTGAGTTTTCTCCCCAGCTAATGGCACGAGTATCATCTCACCAGTATTGACACTTCAATGATGTTTCAAGCATTTCCAGTACTCAGTCCCGCACTTGGCGCACTGCAAAAGTCCATTCAATCACATGGCCGAACCAATCAGCAATGAGCATGCATCGTGCACCCCCGTATAAAAAGGTCTCCCAGTAATGGACAACCATATAATCCCCAACACCCTACATATAAGAATTTGTAGACAGAATCTACAAGGACCATACGTACAATGCTTTGGAATCCCTTGTAGTTGTAGTAGAAGGACCCAGCACTGTGTGTCGCTTCTTCATGGCAACATGTTTTCCATTCAAAGATCCCCCAGTAGTTGTGGTAGTTCCACCTCGAACTGTAACCATGAGCCACTTTCTTCCACTATTGTTGGGTAGTGGGGTTCTGGGGCACATTAGTTCTTCCACATCAATGATGAATCTGAAGGTTCTGAAGCTGTATTGTAGACTTGTGTAGCTATCACCAGTGGCAAGGAAGCTGAATGTGGCTGCTAGTTTTAGCCCAACCTCAAGTGGTTCTCTCTTGAAAGTCTTTTTCTTCTCCAGGTGGGAAGTTAACTTATCAACCATTTCTTGGAATACCTCTAGGGTTATAGGCCCTACAGAGACACATTTTGTAGTCTCTGCGATGAAGTTCAGTGGGTACTGTTCATAGTGTCCAAAAGAGTGTCTTCTGGTCAATCATTCCCACGGGGGGTGTGCGTATTGTTTTGGCAACAATGTTAAAGAAATTATATAAAAAATGATTCGCGCATTGGCACGCACTGAGGTCTTGAAATGCGAATGGAAATTTGTGAAAGTGTAAACCCACCTTAATGCATTTTCCACACGCATCAGGCCATAAATTCAGTTTTAGAAAATGCATACGGACCCTTGCAACATCTCGCAGGGATTTCTGAGACAGGGTCATTGCTACATATCGTCCAAATCGATCGTTACCAACCCAATAGTTCCAGAAGTTGGTAATGCACAGACAGCTTTACAGCTTTACTTTGGGATTTTTCATCTCGGATGTTAAGCTCATTTGCATAATATAAGATTTTAACTTCAATGGGAAAATAATACAAGAGAGCTATTATCAGATCTTGAATAAATTGTGGTTTGATTCATTTACCCGCATGTTGTGATTTAGTTTTATCACTAATTGATAGAGCGTAATCAGTGTAGTATGGGTAATTCAAATTAAAAGAAGAAACGTTCACCCGTGTCTGTGTGTGATTTGTAAACTCCCATTTGATTGGCTTACACCATCGCTCAATAATCTTGTTACTTCCTGTCTCAGAAATCTCTTCGAGTTGTCGCAAGGGTCAATTTGCATTTCTCAAAATCGGTAAAAGTTGCTCCAGTACATCATTTGTCAACAGTACAAGACATCATGAATGTGAGGGTCTGGAAGCTACTGTTACAAACAATGTAACACTTTGTATTACACTGCATTGAGAGTCCAATCGTTTTTTTTTATAACAAAAAATCAAAATTTATTTCAACATTTTATTTACAAAATGTAACATACACATCAACATGAGCACAATGATATTCAAGAATGGCACCAACAAGTGTTCATTTCAATATTAAATTTTCTAATGTTAACTATTTTCTTTTTAAACAAATTCAAATGTAAATGATAGAGTGAAAGATTTATCTAAGGATTCAAGAATATATTCAAGAAAGGGAAAATTAACCAGTTGTAATGATTCTGGTGGAGTTTACCATTTTAAATAAGTATTGATTACATATTTATAAACTCATAGACAGGAAGATCCCCTCTAGGTTGGTGTCAACAAGCACCCCTGGTTGTAATGTCTCTGGAAGTGTCGCATCTACAAGGAGCTGAACTTGTTAACAGAGTCAATGTCCAGGTTTGGACAAACAATTACAATACAACTCAGGCGACAAGAGTGGTATACTGGCACCAAGAGCTTCAGACACAGTAGATGATGACTTAAATTACTATGAATCGATCCTGGACACATAATCCAGACAGACAGGTTCCAGATATCACTTCCAAGAAATGTCAAGGACATTTGTTTGTTGTCATCAAGATTTTCCCTTCAAGGGGACCAGCTTTCAGGGCTATTTTTTTCTGAAACAAACAAAAAATGTCTCACTGTTATAATGAGAAATGATTTATAAAATATTATCCTTATGACATCACAGTAAATACAACACATCACAACAAACAGAATCTATATGAACATTAATAAGTCATAAAGTTACAGTTATAATTAGTTCATAGGCTTACATTTGACATTAAGCATCAGCTTCAGAGATCAAAGTTCAGGACAAAACTATCCTCCTTTACATAATAACAAACTATAGATCTCTTTCAGTGCTCACTGTCAAGAATGTAACTCAACTCAACAAACTATAGATCTCTTTCAGTGCTCACTGTCAAGGATGTAACTCAACTCAACAAACTATAGAGCTCTTTCAGTGCTCACTGTCAAGGATGTAACTCAACTCAACAAACTATGGATCTCTTTCAGTGCTCACTGTCAAGAATGTAACTCAACTCAACAAACTATAGAGCTCTTTCAGTGCTCACTGTCAAGGATGTAACTCAACTCAACAAACTATAGAGCTCTTTCAGTGCTCACTGTCAAGGATGTAACTCAACTCAACAAACTATGGATCTCTTTCAGTGCTCACTGTCAAGGATGTAACTCAACTCAACAAACTATAGAGCTCTTTCAGTGCTCACTGTCAAGGATGTAACTCAACTCAACAAACTATGGATCTCTTTCAGTGCTCACTGTCAAGAATGTAACTCAACTCAACAAACTATAGAGCTCTTTAGTGCTCACTGTCAAGGATGTAACTCAACTCAACAAACTATAGATCTCTTTCAGTGCTCACTGTCAAGAATGTAACTCAACTCAACAAACTATAGATCTCTTTCAGTGCTCACTGTCAAGGATGTAACTCAACTCAACAAACTATAGATCTCTTTCAGTGCTCACTGTCAAGAATGTAACTCAACTCAACAAACTATAGATCTCTTTCAGTGCTCACTGTCAAGAATGTAACTCAACTCAACAAACTATAGATCTCTTTCAGTGCTCACTGTCAAGGATGTAACTCAACTCAACAAACTATATATCTCTTTCAGTGCTCACTGTCAAGAATGTAACTCAACTCAACAAACTATAGAGCTCTTTCAGTGCTCACTGTCAAGGATGTAACTCAACTCAACAAACTATAGAGCTCTTTCAGTGCTCACTGTCAAGGATGTAACTCAACTCAACAAACTATGGATCTCTTTCAGTGCTCACTGTCAAGGATGTAACTCAACTCAACAAACTATAGAGCTCTTTCAGTGCTCACTGTCAAGGATGTAACTCAACTCAACAAACTATGGATCTCTTTCAGTGCTCACTGTCAAGGATGTAACTCAACTCAACAAACTATAGATCTCTTTCAGTGCTCACTGTCAAGGATGTAACTCAACTCAACAAACTATAGAGCTCTTTCAGTGCTCACTGTCAAGGATGTAACTCAACTCAACAAACTATGGATCTCTTTCAGTGCTCACTGTCAAGAATGTAACTCAACTCAACAAACTATAGAGCTCTTTCAGTGCTCACTGTCAAGGATGTAACTCAACTCAACAAACTATGGATCTCTTTCAGTGCTCACTGTCAAGGATGTAACTCAACTCAACAAACTATAGATCTCTTTCAGTGCTCACTGTCAAGGATGTAACTCAACTCAACAAACTATAGAGCTCTTTCAGTGCTCACTGTCAAGGATGTAACTCAACTCAACAAACTATAGAGCTCTTTCAGTGCTCACTGTCAAGAATGTAACTCAACTCAACAAACTATAGAGCTCTTTCAGTGCTCACTGTCAAGAATGTAACTCAACTCAACAAACTATAGAGCTCTTTCAGTGCTCACTGTCAAGGATGTAACTCAACTCAACAAACTATGGATCTCTTTCAGTGCTCACTGTCAAGGATGTAACTCAACTCAACAAACTATAGATCTCTTTCAGTGCTCACTGTCAAGGATGTAACTCAACTCAACAAACTATAGATCTCTTTCAGTGCTCACTGTCAAGAATGTTACTCAACTCAACAAACTAAAGAGCTCTTTCAGTGCTCACTGTCAAGGATGTAACTCAACTCAACAAACTATGGATCTCTTTCAGTGCTCACTGTCAAGGATGTAACTCAACTCAACAAACTATAGATCTCTTTCAGTGCTCACTGTCAAGGATGTAACTCAACTCAACAAACTATAGATCTCTTTCAGTGCTCACTGTCAAGGATGTAACTCAACTCAACAAACTATAGATCTCTTTCAGTGCTCACTGTCAAGAATGTAACTCAACTCAACAAACTATAGAGCTCTTTCAGTGCTCACTGTCAAGGATGTAACTCAACTCAACAAACTATGGATCTCTTTCAGTGCTCACTGTCAAGGATGTAACTCAACTCAACAAACTATAGAGCTCTTTAGTGCTCACTGTCAAGGATGTAACTCAACTCAACAAACTATAGAGCTCTTTCAGTTTTCACTGTCAAGGATGTAACTCAACTCAACAAACTATAGATCTCTTTCAGTGCTCACTGTCAAGGATGTAACTCAACTCAACAAACTATGGAGCTCTTTCAGTGCTCACTGTCAAGGATGTAACTCAACTCAACAAACTATAGATCTCTTTCAGTGCTCACTGTCAAGGATGTAACTCAACTCAACAAACTATGGATCTCTTTCAGTGCTCACTGTCAAGGATGTAACTCAACTCAACAAACTATAGATCTCTTTCAGTGCTCACTGTCAAGAATGTAACTCAACTCAACAAACTATAGAGCTCTTTCAGTGCTCACTGTCAAGGATGTAACTCAACTCAACAAACTATAGATCTCTTTTAGTGCTCACTGTCAAGATGGTAACTCAACTCAACAAACTATAGATCTCTTTCAGTGCTCACTGTCAAGGATGTAACTCAACTCAACAAACTATAGATCTCTTTCAGTGCTCACTGTCAAGGATGTAACTCAACTCAACAAACTATGGATCTCTTTCAGTGCTCACTGTCAAGGATGTAACTCAACTCAACAAACTATGGATCTCTTTCAGTGCTCACTGTCAAGGATGTAACTCAACTCAACAAACTATAGATCTCTTTCAGTGCTCACTGTCAAGGTTGTAACTCAACTCAACAAACAATAGAGCTCTTTCAGTGCTCCCTGTCAAGGATGTAACTCAACTCAACAAACTATAGAGCTCTTTCAGTGCTCACTGTCAAGGATGTAACTCAACTCAACAAACTATAGAGCTCTTTCAGTGCTCACTGTCAAGGATGTAACTCAACTCAACAAACTATAGAGCTCTTTCAGTGCTCCCTGTCAAGGATGTAACTCAACTCAACAAACTATAGAGCTCTTTAGTGCTCACTGTCAAGGATGTAACTCAACTCAACAAACTATAGAGCTCTTTAGTGCTCACTGTCAAGGATGTAACTCAACTCAAACAAACTATAGATCTCTTTAGTGCTCACTGTCAAGATGGTAACTCAACTCAACAAACTATAGAGCTCTTTAGTGCTCACTGTCAAGGATGTAACTCAACTCAACAAACTATAGATCTATTTCAGTGCTCACTGTCAAGGATGTAACTCAACTCAACAAACTATAGAGCTCTTTCAGTGCTCACTGTCAAGGATGTAACTCAACTCAACAAACTATAGAGCTCTTTAGTGCTCACTGTCAAGGATGTAACTCAACTCAAACAAACTATAGATCTCTTTAGTGCTCACTGTCAAGATGGTAACTCAACTCAACAAACTATAGAGCTCTTTAGTGCTCACTGTCAAGGATGTAACTCAACTCAACAAACTATAGAGCTCTTTAGTGCTCACTGTCAAGATGGTAACTCAACTCAACAAACTATAGAGCTCTTTAGTGCTCACTGTCAAGGATGTAACTCAACTCAACAAACTATAGAGCTCTTTAGTGCTCACTGTCAAGATGGTAACTCAACTCAACAAACTATAGAGCTCTTTAGTGCTCACTGTCAAGGATGTAACTCAACTCAACAAACTATAGAGCTCTTTAGTGCTCACTGTCAAGATGGTAACTCAACTCAACAAACTATAGATCTCTTTCAGTGCTCACTGTCAAGGATGTAACTCAACTCAACAAACTATAGAGCTCTTTAGTGCTCACTGTCAAGGATGTAACTCAACTCAAACAAACTATAGATCTCTTTAGTGCTCACTGTCAAGATGGTAACTCAACTCAACAAACTATAGAGCTCTTTAGTGCTCACTGTCAAGGATGTAACTCAACTCAACAAACTATAGATCTCTTTCAGTGCTCACTGTCAAGGATGTAACTCAACTCAACAAACTATAGAGCTCTTTCAGTGCTCACTGTCAAGGATGTAACTCAACTCAAAAAACTATGGATCTCTTTCAGTGCTCACTGTCAAGAATGTAACTCAACTCAACAAACTATAGAGCTCTTTCAGTGCTCACTGTCAAGGATGTAACTCAACTCAACAAACTATGGATCTCTTTCAGTGCTCACTGTCAAGGATGTAACTCAACTCAACAAACTATAGATCTCTTTCAGTGCTCACTGTCAAGGATGTAACTCAACTCAACAAACTATAGAGCTCTTTCAGTGCTCACTGTCAAGGATGTAACTCAACTCAACAAACTATAGAGCTCTTTCAGTGCTCACTGTCAAGAATGTAACTCAACTCAACAAACTATAGAGCTCTTTCAGTGCTCACTGTCAAGAATGTAACTCAACTCAACAAACTATAGAGCTCTTTCAGTGCTCACTGTCAAGGATGTAACTCAACTCAACAAACTATGGATCTCTTTCAGTGCTCACTGTCAAGGATGTAACTCAACTCAATAAACTATAGAGCTCTTTCAGTGCTCACTGTCAAGGATGTAACTCAACTCAACAAACTATGGATCTCTTTCAGTGCTCACTGTCAAGGATGTAACTCAACTCAACAAACTATAGATCTCTTTCAGTGCTCACTGTCAAGGATGTAACTCAACTCAACAAACTATAGAGCTCTTTCAGTGCTCACTGTCAAGGATGTAACTCAACTCAACAAACTATAGAGCTCTTTCAGTGCTCACTGTCAAGAATGTAACTCAACTCAACAAACTATAGAGCTCTTACTGTCAAGAATGTAACTCAACTCAACAAACTATAGAGCTCTTTCAGTGCTCACTGTCAAGATGGTAACTCAACTCACCACATTGTTTCTTTCCTTCTCAAGTTAATTCTGCCTAGTTCTCCAGGAAGGATACATAGTCAGTGAGGACCGAGAGCTGTTGTTCACTTGGAGGCGCGTGGGTTGGAGGAGGTGCTGCAACAGACAAGGTTTCATTTACGTCACAATGTCACAGTTTGTTTACTATCTACCTTCCACGCCTATATTTGAGAAGGGATTTTAAAGAAATGAACAAACTCTAATCTAGATGTTATAAAGATGTTATTCTGAAAATTTTTAGCTTTCTGTATTAAATGGTTTTGGAGAAGAAGTGGTTCAAAGGTTTGAGGCTGGACCCCCTGCCACGCCCATATTTGAGTTCAAATGAACAAACTTTGAAACTACATGAAATAAAGATGTTATTCTGTGAAAATTTCAGCTTCCTATGTCAACTGGTTTCGGAGAAGAAGTCGTTTAAAGGTTTTAGGGAAACTGCCTGCCACGCCCACATTTGAGGGGGGGTCGGGATAAAATGTACAAAGTAAGATCCCCTAGATGCAAGGTACCTCCCCACAAAATTTCAGCTTTGTTTACGGAATACGGATGATGGACCACGGCCCATGCCGTAAGCACATCTGGCCTTTCAGGCCTGATGAGCTAAAAATGTACATTTTCGTGGTTGCATAATATTTGTTAAAGTTAACATCTATCCATCCTAACAAGCCATAATCTGACATGCTCAGTTGAACAGTTGAAGCCTATTACCGACCAGATGAATTAACAGTGTTATGACAAAAGATGAGCTCCACTCACTATTATTGACGGACGCGTGTTCAAATAAGAAAAGCAGATCGACAACTGTCGTGTATTGTTGTCTCACAATGGGTTTTTATTGATATAAAAAGTATAGACAACTTATTTACTCTGTTGATGAATTCCCCGAAACGCATGCTTCATCACCAATAGTTGATGGGGAGCGATATCTAATTATGCGCATGCACTATTTCTAAGAAATGATTGATGGACCGTGTCATGGCTGGTGACAGATTTTATCACTGAAATTTGTTGGGAAACTTTTGTTGTAAAGAAATTTTCGTGGTTCAGGCCCTACCGACGAAAACCCAAGAAAATTTCCAGCCATGAAAAATTCCTAGTATACTGTAAGGTAAAAAACAACACCATTCAGCTTTCTGAGGCTTTTAGGTTTTGAAGAAATACAAGTCACTGAAGTTTACACAAGATTTAAACTCTCTGAAGCCAGCGGTTCTTGAGAAGACATTGAAATGATAACCGACGCAGGACACCATGCAATACCATGCCATAAGCTCGTCGATCCTTTGATGCATGTTGAGTTTAAAACTAAACCTCTACCGGTTTATTCGGGCTATTTTTAATAATGTTTTATGAGCTCTTATTTACTGATGGCACATAAGCATGTAATCAGTTCTTTGAGAGAGTGGGGAAAGTGAAGATGAAAATGTTTCCTAGCTCATTAGTTTAAAATATTTCATTCACAATAAAAAGATTGGGAACAAGTTACCCAACTTGGGATACCCTCTTCTAATTCTCATTCAAGAAGATAAAAGTAAAATAATTCATACACATATTTTTCCTTGAAAAACTTCAAAACTGACGATTGATGTACTATCAAACAACAATTACAGCAGCTTTTCTGATAATTACCTTTTCGTTTTGGTATCAGGAAGCGGGTTTGTGAGTCCGCTTGCCAACCTTCCGCTATGGCCGCTGAGACAAATACATGTTATTCTTTATCATGCATACAGCATAACGTTAGCACACTTTCATTTCGTATATATACAACACATTTGTTTTATGTAGTATTAAAGAGCCATCAAGGAATCTATCTTTGGAAATAAATACACTTAATTTTTCCAAAAATTGTTCAACCTAAAATAAGCCGAGAAATTGCATTAATTAGTAAAGGTGTTTTCCAGTCTAAATATAGATCCAGTCTATTATTTTCAAGCGCAAAGCTTTATGGTCTAGCTCACACACAGTAAACAAATACACGAAAGAATAACAAAAATTATGAGCAATGAAAGAAATTGAAATATATAATTTTTTGGTGGTTATTTATTTACCATTTCATTTAATTATGTATTTGCTACAGATATTGGAATAATTGTTTTACTCAACTAGGTATTTTTCTTGAATTTTATAATTAATGAGAGTAAAAATTTGTTATAATTGGCTGGTTTTATCCCAATAAAAAGTACATTAAACAGGCAATAATTTGTATATTCTCAGGACATTTAGAAACATTGTTTGTAAAGCAATCGTCACATTCAGTAATGTGTGACAAGGGTAACTTGCAAGAGAGACACGTGCAGCACGTGCAGTACATGGGTTGTTATGGCGACTCGCGCTAGAGACGAGCCTTCACGCTTCGGAAGCGCTAACTGTTTGTGTAGTACGTTTTACGCAAAAAAGGGGATTCTGTTTATATGAGGTCAGATACCCTTAGCGCGCGCTAATCGAAGTGGCACTTCTCTTTGAAACCAAATTGCATTACATTGCCGTGATATGAAAATTATTTAACATATGCCATGTTGTAGATGAAAGATTTCTCTGGCGAATGACGTTATAAGTATATTTTCCAAAAATTATTTTAAATTTGAAACACTAACATCCTTGATGGCTCTTTAACTAAAAGCTTTAATGGAAGGACTGAAGTAAAACTACACAAACTACTAACCTGGTCAGACCCATAGAGCAGCAAGTTTTAATTGCCATGACATGTGTATCCAAAATATATCATTTCATCATATCTTTAAATAATTTATTACTTTGTCAAACAAGAAAAAAGTGAGCATGGCTCACATACCCCCGTCATCCGCTATCCGTCCATCGAGAATTATAGATGTGAAGGTTACTATGTTTAAAAAAAAGCTTCAAGCATCATAATATTGTCCAAAATAATTTTAGGAACTGACTGTTATTACAAAATTTCATTCACCCAGATGTAATATTTTTCAGGTAACTTAATTTTTCCCATTAGGGCATCACACCGGTAATTTGTACCAAGTTCAATTACAGATTCAAGGGCTTTGAAATAATATTGTGGAACTGGACTGTGAACTCGATAAAGAGTATCATCTGGACTACCTACATGTAAAATTTCATTCACCTAGATGTAATAGTTTCCGAGAAAACTTGTCCCAATTGGAGCATCACAGCTCTTTTGGTACAAAGTTCAATTTCGGATTCAAGGGCCATAACTCAGAAAAAAATAATATTTCGGAACTGGTTTTCGAACTCGATGAAGAGTATCATCTGGACTACCTCCATATTAAATTTCATTCACCTAGATGTAATAGTTTCCTAGAAAACTTGTCCCAATTGGAGCATCACAGCTCTTTTGGTACAAAGTTCAATTTCGGATTCAAGGGCCATAACTCCAAAAAAAATAATATTTCGGAACTGGTTTTCGAACTCGATGAAGAGTATCATCTGGACTACCTCCATATTAAATTTCATTCACCTAGATGTAATAGTTTCCGAGAAAACTTGTCCCCATTGGAGCATCACAATTCTTCTGGTACAAAGTTCAATTTCGGATTCAAGGGCCATAACTCCGTAAAAAATAATATTTCGGAACTGGTTTTCGAACTCGATGAAGAGTATCATCTGGACTACCTCCATATTAAATTTCATTCACCTAGATGTAACAGTTTCTGAGAAAACTTGTCCCCATTGGAGCATCACAGTTCTTCTGGTACGAAGTTCAATTTCGGTTTCAAGGGCCATAACTCTGTAAAAAATAATATTTCGGAACTGGTTTTCGAACTCGATAAAGAGTATGGTCATGAGTACTCACAACCAAAATTTCATTCACATAGGTTGAACAGTATCCGAGAAAACTTGTCCCCATTGAACACAATAAAACTAAGTCCAAAAAGTGACGTTTCCATGGAAACGACAAAAAATATCAATCTCAGAAAATTGAAAATTGTCTGTGCGCGATCGGAAGAACATGGTTAACATCTGTACAAAGTTTGGTTGATGTAGCTTTGACGGTTTTTGAGAAAATTGACCGGACGGACGGACGGACGGACGGACGGACGGACGGAATGACCGCTATATACCCCCGCTTACTTCGTAACGGGGGTATAATTATATTCTTCTAAAATCAATGTAGATATAAATGAACTTTGTGAAAAAAATAAGAATTTAACTTTACAGTCAAAGAATGACATCATTGCACATTGAACATTGACATTAGAACCAGGGTATTTTTTGAGAGTACGAAAGTCAAAGGGATATTCTGTTTTGTGTTATAATGCTATTAATAATCATCTAATGAACAATGAAGGACCACAATAAATGGGCAATCAGGAACGTCCCTTGAATTGTGTAACCACAAAGCATACCGATAGTACAATCCCTTGATTCTTGAATAACAAATAAGGAAGCACTATACCTTGTACAGCATCATTTACTGGTAGGCCGACGAATGCTGAGAGTTCATCTGCATTTATTGATGAGTATGCAAGAGCAACAAACTCAAAAGCTCTCTTCCGTGTAGACTCTGTGACAGAAAAGTACATTCGTGCTCACTGAAATTTCATAAAATTTTACTTAGAATTCTGTTACAAAGATCTGTTTATTGAATTGACACTTAACAAATCAACACAGGAAGAAATGTACGCTGGGTAAGACTACAGTGCTCAAATGATACAACATGTTTTGTTTTATTACTTATAACAATGTAACATGTAATGTGGCAGTCATACCAGTAAGTGCAGTCATAACAGTTTTCACTGCCTCCGACCAGTCCTTCCTTAATGCTTCGTACACTCCTGGGTAGTCACGCTGCCACATCTTCTGACCGATCGCCCATATAGAGGAGAGTTCCGGATTGGCCTGTCAGAGAAAACACACATCAAAATATTAATTCACAGACTATCGCCGTCATACAGTTAGAGATAGCTTTATGGTGGTAATAAATTAACAAAAATTGTCTAAAATGATTTAAAAGATAACACTATCATTTACTCACCGACTTGACGTTTTGAGGGATTCTTTTCCATAAAAATTTAGCATTGCATCTGAAACAAAGAATTTTGTAATCATTTTGTTTAGGTTTTAAAGTGAATTTAGACCTTTAGTTATTATATTTATTTCTTAAACATCAATGATATTTCAGCTTAATATATTTATTCTGAAACAGTTTTATCACATTGGTATTAACAGAAAAGTTGTAAGACAGATGATTCTCAAATGATTTAAAAAAAATTGTATGATGTCGAAATGGTAACACAAATAATCTCTCACATGTCATTTTGTAGAAGATACACGCCAAGCAGCTGACCATAAACCGGAAATGTTGCTACTCCACCTGCAGCCTGCATTAAAGAAGAAGAAAACCTGACAATGACTATTCTAACAGGTATTCAAGAGGATGCTAATCAAAATAAGATTAATGTTCAACTATCTCAACACAAGTTCTAATCATAATGTAACTGCCCCAGGGCTGTCAAGCAAAAACATGGACCAATCAGAATGGGGTTTAGAAAATTCTGGGATAGCCGATCTGTACACATTGGTCAATCCTGGGCTGTGTTCGTTATGGCTCACTCGAGTGTAATCTTGCGCATGCTCAGTTGCCACCTAGCACGAACAACTGGTATTGATCTTCAGTGTCACATACGGTTGCCAAGCTTCAAACAATATGACCGTCAGAAAGAATTAACCTTTTTAAAATTAAACAAGCAGACCGAGTCTACTGTATCCCCCGCAAAGTGGGAAAGTTTCAAAAACAGTGACCAATAATTATTGAACTATATTCTTTAACAAATCCTAAATCACTCATTAGTTATAGATTCATGCCAAGATGTATTAAATTCTACCAAACAGTTTTCACATTGGCGAATTAAGGAGCTGTTCATACATGTATAAGTAAATCGGAGAGTTTGGAAGAATTATAGATGAACAAGAAAAAAGTGAGCATGGCTCAAATACCCGCTATCCGTCCATTGATAATTATTGATGTGAAGGTTACTATGTATAAAAAACAGATTCAAGCATCATAATATTGTCCAAAATAATTTTATGAACTGACTGTTATTACAAAATTTCATTCACCCAGATGTAATATTTTTCAGGTAACTTAATTTTTCCCATTAGAGCATCACACCAGTAATTTGTACCAAGTTCAATTACAGATTCAAGGGCTTCATAACATAATATTTCGGAACTGGACTGTGAACTCGATGAAGAGTATCATCTGGACTACCTACATGTAAAATTTCATTCACCTAGATGTAATAGTTTCCGAGAAAACTTGTCCCCATTGGAGCATCACAGCTCTTTTGGTACTAAGTTAAATTTCGGATTCAAGGGCCATAACTCCGTAAAAAATAATATTTTGGAACTGGTTTTCGAAAACGATGAAGACTATCATCTGGACTACCTCCATATTAAATTTCATTCACCTAAATGTAATAGTTTCCGAGAAAACTTGTCCCCATTGGAGCATCACAGTTCTTTAGGTACTAAGTTAAATTTCAGATTCAAGGGCCATAACTCCGTAAAAAATAATAATTCGGAACTGGTTTTCTAAATTGATAAAGAGTATGGTCATGAGTACTCACAACCAAAATTTCATTCACCTAGGTTGAACAGTATCCGAGAAAACTTGTCCCCATTGAACACAATAAAACTCGGTCCAAAAAGTGACCTTTCCATGGAAACGACAAAAAATTTAAATCTCAGAAAATTCAAAATTGTCTGTGCGCGATCGGAAGAACATGGTTAACAACTGTACACAGTTTGGTTGATGTACCTTTGACGGTTTTTGAGAAAATTGACCGGACAGAAGGACGGACGGAATGACCGCTATATACCACCGCTTACTTCGTAGTGGGGGTATAAATATAAGGTTTGCCAGGTTTAATTAGAAATAAATGCTATTTAGATAGTAAACAAATATAACAAGGTTACATTTTGGATAACACTACCTTCAGGCTTCAATAGAACAAATTCTTGTCCCATGTGGGATTCGAACCCACACCCTCAGAGTAAGGCAATAATAAGGGTGTGGGTTCGAATCATTAATCGTGTTTTTTTTATTTAAAAAAAACGCAATTACCTTTGTTAATTTGTTGAACTAGAGAAAGATATGTACTGCGGTACACTGTAGTTATAATCTAAACGTCGGTGTACGGACACTGACAGTGTACGTGCGATGACTGCGCACGAAGACGTCCAGCATGACTACAGTGCACTGGTGCCGAATAAAAGTATGAAATTAACAAGATAAATTATGCGCCCTGTAATATGGACCTATGTAAATCCGATGTATTCTCAAAATAGGAAATATTGATTTTAGACAATGTTGAACAAAATCATGCCTCAAGCTCCTGGGTTTCGAGATCGTTTTCAAGCTTTGCAAAATTCATTTCTACTTCAGCGGCCATTCTACTTCCGGTGTAGCAGGTGCTCGCTAAATCAGACGGAATTTGCCATTGGAGTAAATGTAATGCTTACATATATAGTTCCTTTAAGTGAATACTTTTTTAACATATGAAAGGATTTCTAATTGATAAAAGACTACAATTAAGTCTTAATGATTTTATTTTTTAATTGGACCAATCAAATTATAATTTTCATCTGCGGACTAGTCCAAGGTCATGGGCTACAGGAAGCACATGTAAACAAAGGAAGTGATCGTAAAAGTTTTTGAACTTTCTACATAAAAATGGGTAGATATTGATTTGCATTAGTGCTTAGAGGAAACGTTTAAAGCAAACTCAACACAAGAACACCAACTGTCACGACATTTGAGCATAGATTTTGACATTTTCTGCAAGCAATAGGTCTCAACAATTATTGATGAAATTATTTTTACAACAAACAACAAAACCACAACACTCAGCTTAGTTTAGAAAGTTGAAGTTTTTCTGGTTCAATGTTCAAATCGGCAACAATAATATTTCACCAACTAATGTGTTATTGTTGTCAATGAAGTAGTGATAAGACCTCAAATTAGATTGCATCAACAGTCAATATTACTGGTATATTGTTGATTATGAAGTCTTGTACACTGCTGTGAAAGGAATTCTTAAATGTAGCTAACAAGCAACATTATTTCCTGCATCACATATTTGTCTTTAAACAATGCAAAATGTATGTGAAATTGTCATATGCTTCAGCATCTGGAAACCTAGAAGATAGCTTGAAGCAGAGATCAAACACAAAAGATGAGGAAGAGGATTACAATGAATCAGAAGACGAAGAAGATGGTCAAAATGAGAAAAAGGCGCGTCAAGCTATCACAGGAAGAAGTGTTACATTGTCAACCCTTATGGAGGACAAAATCATAGAGGCGGGAGAGGGAGCACTTTCAATAGACTATTTGGTAGGCAAAATAAGATTTATCACTTGTTGAAGGCTATATATATATATATATATATACATATGTACAACACAACCTTGTATCTTGCATTCTCAACGCTCATTATTATTAGGTTAAAGGGAAAGTTCTATCAGACAGACAGTTATATTTTATTTGTAATGTTGGCCTAATGGCCCATAATACAGTTACATGATATACAATAAAAATGGACAGTGGTCATTTTAGTTAATTAGTTCTATATTTTAAAGAAAATATTGGGTATATGAAAGCTGCAGTGAATATAACACGTGGATGTTTTGAGATATTTTGGAGTGAGAGCGGGCCTCTGTACAATTTTCTTAGTTGGATGATATATCGATTACGATGTTGTTGGTACTGGTTACAGGAAAAGAATACATGTTTTTCATCTTCAATTTGTTGCGAGTGGCATAATGAGTAGTAGAGGTCTTCAATATGCATATCCTTCTGATGAATGTTTACTTTAAATTGTTATGGGCAATACGAAATTTACAGAGAGCACAAATTAGATGTTTACTTTTCAGTTCTGTGATGTAAGGTTCCAGATGGAGATCGTATTTCATTTGAGAGTACTGGTTCAGGTGGTTCGATGCAGAAATTTCATAATGCAAAGTTTGGTGTCCAATGTCCTTGAGTCGTTGCTGAAAGAAGTTAAAAATAGATATACATTGTCTACTCCCTGGTTGAACCATACATGAGAGAAGCCATTCTGGAACAGGATTGTTCTAACGTTTGAAGCCCAGTTGTTTTTGCCCATATCGTGGAAAATTTTAAGCATCCTATAGGAATTGAAGGGGTAGCTATCATTGCGAGAACAAAGCACGAACAAAGGCAGATGTCCCAGCTCACCTAGGACAGCTTTATTTGATGCATACTTTCCGATTTTGTGAAATCTCTTGAAATACATTGCATGTATTCTTTCAATGGCATTAAGGAGTATCAATGCCATTTTCCTATCAAATATGGTTGCAGTGGTTGAGAAGGTCAGTTCTGAATTTTACTGAATAGTCTGTAAACCGAAAGACAGGCTGGGCAAGAGTCTCACAGGCTTTTGTTCAAATAAGTCGTGAGGAAAACACTATCCCAAGGTACTTGGAATACGTGACAACTTCAAGTGGTTGTTTATCATACGTCCATTTCTCAAACTCAAGATTCCTCCATTGCAAAATACGATGATTTTAGACTTTTTCAAATTCACTTCTAGTCCCCATTTATCACAGAAATGCTCTTGGACACTTAACTGACGTTGAAGTCCTAAAATGCTGTTTGCAAATAAAACAATGTCGTCTGCAAACATTAGCAGAAGAAGATCGTGTATTTCAGGAGTGACGAATATCCCAGTGTTACATGCACTGTATCATTCCGTTGCAAGTTCAAAGCAGGAATAACAGCGGAATTAAGATACATCCTTGTCGCACCCCGCGCGAGGTGTCAATACTGTCAAAAGCTTCAGACCTCCGATTGTCCACTCTGACACATGCGTGGACTGACGTATACATACTCTTCAGTAGAACAAGAAGCTTTCCATGACATCCCCTTTTAATTAATTTGTACAATAACTCATTTCTGTCCACAAAGTCAAAGTCTGTAGAGAAATTGATAAATCCACAGAAGAATCGGCCTTTCTTTTTATTTAGATACTTTGAACACATGTCACAATGCCTGTAACGTAAAAACGTGCTCTGTGATCTAAGCTAATAGACAATTTAGTGTTAATCAGTAGCGAAGTTTCCCCACTCGCAGTACAGATGAATGGCTTCAGTTCCCATTGTTTTATTTTTCAACAAATGTGCATTTGTCTTTATCAAGTTGCAAAATATAAAGTCATTAAGATTTGAACTTCATTAATATCTTTAAATTCGACTGTGTTTTAATTTTGTATTAATAGCATATATATAACACGGGAATAACCTCTCAAATTTTGTTTCCACGATAAATACCCTGATAGAACCCTCCTTTTAACATGTGACACCAATATATTTGTATAAAATCATTTATATATCATACATTTATTTATGCTATATTGCTGATGTAATTGGATTTTCAAGACAAATAATAAGATATTTCTAAATAAGAAAGAATATATTTTTAATTTTCAACAATTTGAGTTTCCTCTGATGTCTATGAAAACAATTTTATTTCAAAGAATGGTAATAGACATTGTCAAAAAATTTTCATTTTATCTTTTACTAGGGCCAGAGATTTGTGGCTGATTTATTGCCAGATGGAAAAATTCGAAGTCAGGAGACAACAGAAATCTTCAACACACCAAGCGCATGGGCAATATTTTGCAAAAAGTTAGTGAATCCTGCAAAGAAATCTGGTTGTGGCTGGGCATCGGTGAGTAAGAGTTTCAAGACCTTTAGCGTCTTCTCTGAATAATTTGTAGTTATATTGCTTTCTCAATTTGTGATTTGTTTGCAATAAAAGTTATTGGAAACATCATCATAATTCTCTCTTTGCCGTTAAAATCTATTAAATTTGTTTTGAAAAGTACTCATTATTGAAACTAATTTGTAATTGAAGGTAAAATATAGAGGCCGAAAGTTGGATACATGGAAGATGGCATGGTGTCGCAAACAGCGGCCGAACAGTCCGTACCGGGGCAACAGTCCGTACCGAGGCAACAGTCCGTACAAGACCGACAGTCCTCATCATTCAGCTGTGAGTTTAATGTTTGTGAGCTTCCTACTGATCAGTGTTAAAGGGGCAGTCTGTGCAGATGAAGGATACCTTGCTACTTTCTCCATCAAATCAACCAACATACTAGTTTTAATGTAAATCAGGATGATGTTAGTCTAAATAATTTTGAAATAGATCATATCTACAATAGGTAGCAAAATGTTTTTATCCCCATGTAATTTTATCTCTACCAAAAATACTTGTCATAGTGTTCTTTTACGGAACAGTTGAAAATACTATCTATGGTATTTTTTAAAAGAGAATGGTTAGTATTTTATTAATCAACATGATCTATTGCACAATTTGAATGTCTGTTTGTAAAAGATAACTGCATTGAATTATTAACTTTATAACCCTGGGCATATTGCAGAGTCACCTATCATTAGTTTGTGGCTTAGCCGCTTATCTGAGATTGTTTCTTTGTTTACATGTTGTGATTCTTGTAAATTGCTCACTCAGAATGGTTCAGCACTAATTAATTCAACATAAAAAGTGTGGTTAAATAGGATTCCATGACATTTTGTAGTTTTAAAAAAGTGCATGTATGTCTAGTCCCCAGGTGTTGCATCCTCAAGTGAGAATGGCTACAACGGTGAATCTTCTAGAGTTAACACGCCCAAACTCGGAGAAGAACTCAGAAACTCTTCTCCCTTCCCAGCACACTCCAGCACATCACTCAGTAATGGTGCCTCCAGCCTTAAACGGTAACGTTACACATTATGTCAGCAACTAGCTGCTGCCTCCAGCCTTAAACGGTAACGTTACACATTATGTCAGCAACTAGCTGCTGCCTCCAGCCTTAAACGGTAACGTTACACATTATGTCAGCAACTAGCTGCTGCCTCCAGCCTTAAACGGTAACGTTACACATTATGTCAGCAACTAGCTGCTGCCTCCAGCCTTAAACGGTAACGTTACACATTATGTCAGCAACTAGCTGCTGCCTCCAGCCTTAAACGGTAACGTTACACACTATGTCAGCAACTAGCTACTGCCTCCAGCCTTAAACGGTAACGTTACACATTATGTCAGCAACTAGCTGCTGCCTCCAGCCTTAAACGGTAACGTTACACATTATGTCAGCAACTAGCTGCTGCCTCCAGCCTTAAACGGTAACGTTACACATTATGTCAGCAACTAGCTGCTGCCTCCAGCCTTAAACGGTAACGTTACACACTATGTCAGCAATTAGCTGCTGCCTCCAGCCTTAAACGGTAACGTTACACATTATGTCAGCAACTAGCTGCTGCCTCAAACCTTAAACGGTAACGTTACACATTATGTCAGCAACTAGCTGCTGCCTCCAGTCTTAAACGGTAACGTTACACATTATGTCAGCAACTAGCTGCTGCCTCCAGTCTTAAACGGTAACGTTACACATTATGTCAGCAACTAGCTGCTGCCTCCAGCCTTAAACGGTAACGTTACACATTATGTCAGCAACTAGCTGCTGCCTCAAACCTTAAACGGTAACGTTACACATTATGTCAGCAACTAGCTGCTGCCTCCAGTCTTAAACGGTAACGTTACACATTATGTCAGCAACTAGCTGCTGCCTCCAGCCTTAAACGGTAACGTTACACATTATGTCAGCAACTAGCTGCTGTCATGCACCCCATAGTTGTCATTTCATTGTCTATTGTTATCAACTAGAAGATTGTTTCAGTAAATCAAACAATTTGTGATTTATGATTTTACCCAAAAATATGTGTGATTTTCTTTAATCTAGACATTATATTTTCAGGCCATTTTACAGTTTCTTCAATGAAGACGTCCAAGAAGAAGGTAATTCAACTCTACAATGAAAGATTGTCCATATTGCAAGAACATATTCTAAATGCCTTATCAAGGACCTTTTACCTAACAGGTCCCCGACAAGAACTGTTGTATTTGTACACTGTTGTTACACCTTTCATCATTCTTCCATGATGAATAGAATAGAACTTATCCAATTTTAACTGAACTTACTAAATTAAATGAGTTGTAGGTCAATGGTTGTAGTAACAATTTCTGTCCTCTCGTCATGCCTTATTATAGGTTAAACACAACCTTTAGCTGGGGCACCATGCCTTATTATAGGTTAAACACAACCTTTAGCTGGGGCACCATGCCTTATTATAGGTTAAACACAACCTTCAGCTGGGGCACCAAGATGAGTGTCGGACAGATATTGCTACATCAACCCCAAAAAAGTGGATATGACCTTCTTGTTCCAGCCTTGAATCTGTCTCTCTCCGGTCCGCTCATCTCCAAGGAGAATCACCCCAAGCGGAGCTCTGTCCCAGACAATGTCCACATGCCGGGGAGCGGACACTTCACCTGCCGACCCTCCATCAAGTACACCGCTCTTGGCAAAAGGAGTAACGATAGGTAACTTACTCTTTTATAAATTGATATATTCAGAATGTCTTTGTTCATGTCGTTCGGAATTCTTGAAGTTTAGATTGCTATAAAGGACTGACAGTAATTGTTACTATTCAGGGACGTTTTTGGAATGAAAACTTTTGAAAAATAAAACTATTTATATATTTATCACATGCACACGATTACTTTGACACTTGACAATAACCCTGAATCTTGTGCAGGAAAAGGAGTTGACCACATTGGGTCTTAAAGGGACTGTTCTATGGAGTATTTTTTGTGAAAACAAATTCCAAGGGGAGTGTCCTGTTTATGCACATATCTTATTCGTTCATTTTCGAAACCAAAAGAAAAGAATATGATGTTTTGATGCTTTTAGAACTGAAATCTACTGAATGTAAATCATTTATCTTATTGATATTACTGTATCATTTTCTGTCAATTTTAAAGAGATCATAAAACATTGTGTAATCATTTTCAATGTATACGCCAGCCAGTGTGGAAATATCTTACCATTTGTACATGTGCTTAAAAATACCATATCCTATTAATTCATGATTAAAAAATAAAAATCAATCCAGTTAAAATAAAATTTTGATTACTTACTAATAATTATATTTGTAAAAAAAAGTTTATTTACACATTCATGTCATGTTAAAAAATACATGGCAGATTCCCCATAGAACCGTTCCTTTAAAGATGTATTTAATTATGCTGGACACATTTTGAAATTATTCTTCTTCTCAACTCTGATAGATGTCAATCGTTTCTCTGTTGGTTATGGAGTATTGCTGGGTAGTCATTAGTTATCCTGGAGTATTGCTGGGTAGTCATTAGTCAATCCTGGAGTATTGCTGGGTAGTCATTAGTCAATCCTGGAGTATTGCTGGGTAGTCATTAGTCAATCCTGGAGTATTGCTGGGTAGTCATTAGTCAATCCTGGAGTATTGCTGGGTTGTCATTAGTCAATCCTGGAGTATTGCTGGGTAGTCACTAGTCAATCCTGGAGTATTGCTGGGTAGTCACTAGTCAACCCTGGAGTATTGCTGGGTAGTCATTAGTCAATCCTGGAGTATTGCTGGGTAGTCATTAGTCAATCCTGGAGTATTGCTGGGTAGTCACTAGTTAATCCTGGAGTATTGCTGGGTAGTCATTAGTCAATCCTGGAGTATTGCTGGGTAGTCATTAGTCAATCCTGGAGTATTGCTGGGTAGTCATTAGTCAATCCTGGAGTATTGCTGGGTAGTCATTAGTCAATCCTGCAGTATTGCTGGGTAGTCATTAGTCAATCCTGGAGTATTGCTGGGTAGTCATTAGTCAATCCTGGAGTATTGCTGGGTAGTCACTAGTTAATCCTGGAGTATTGCTGGGTAGTCATTAGTCAATCCTGGAGTATTGCTGGGTAGTCATTAGTCAATCCTGGAGTATTGCTGGGTAGTCACTAGTCAATCCTGGAGTATTGCTGGGTAGTCATTAGTCAATCCTGGAGTATTGCTGGGTAGTCATTAGTTATCCTGGAGTATTGCTGGGTAGTCATTAGTCAATCCTGGAGTATTGCTGGGTAGTCATTAGTCAATCCTGGAGTATTGCTGGGTAGTCATTAGTTATCCTGGAGTATTGCTGGGTTGTCATTAGTCAATCCTGGAGTATTGCTGGGTAGTCATTAGTCAATCCTGGAGTATTGCTGGGTAGTCATTAGTCAATCCTGGAGTATTGCTGGGTAGTCATTAGTTATCCTGGAGTATTGCTGGGTTGTCATTAGTCAATCCTGGAGTATTGCTGGGTAGTCACTAGTCAATCCTGGAGTATTGCTGGGTAGTCATTAGTCAATCCTGGAGTATTGCTGGGTAGTCACTAGTCAATCCTGGAGTATTGCTGGGTAGTCACTAGTCAATCCTGGAGTATTGCTGGGTAGTCACTAGTCAATCCTGGAGTATTGCTGGGTAGTCAATCCTGGAGTATTGCTGGGTAGTCACTAGTCAATCCTGGAGTATTGCTGGGTAGTCACTAGTCAATCCTGGAGTATTGCTGGGTAGTCAATCCTGGAGTATTGCTGGGTAGTCACTAGTCAATCCTGGAGTATTGCTGGGTAGTCAATCCTGGAGTATTGCTGGGTTGTCACTAGTCAATCCTGGAGTATTGCTGGGTAGTCACTAGTCAATCCTGGAGTATTGCTGGGTAGTCATTAGTCAATCCTGGAGTATTGCTGGGTAGTCATTAGTCAATCCTGGAGTATTGCTGGGTTGTCATTAGTCAATCCTGGAGTATTGCTGGGTAGTCATTAGTCAATCCTGGAGTATTGCTGGGTAGTCAATCCTGGAGTATTGCTGGGTAGTCATTAGTCAATCCTGGAGTATTGCTGGGTAGTCACTAGTCAATCCTGGAGTATTGCTGGGTAGTCATTAGTCAATCCTGGAGTATTGCTGGGTAGTCATTAGTCAATCCTGGAGTATTGCTGGGTAGTCACTAGTCAATCCTGGAGTATTGCTGGGTAGTCAATCCTGGAGTATTGCTGGGTAGTCATTAGTCAATCCTGGAGTATTGCTGGGTAGTCACTAGTCAATCCTGGAGTATTGCTGGGTAGTCATTAGTTATCCTGGAGTATTGCTGGGTAGTCATTAGTCAATCCTGGAGTATTGCTGGGTAGTCATTAGTCAATCCTGGAGTATTGCTGGGTAGTCATTAGTCAATCCTGGAGTATTGCTGGGTAGTCACTAGTCAATCCTGGAGTATTGCTGGGTAGTCATTAGTCAATCCTGGAGTATTGCTGGGTAGTCATTAGTCAATCCTGGAGTATTGCTGGGTAGTCACTAGTCAATCCTGGAGTATTGCTGGGTAGTCACTAGTCAATCCTGGAGTATTGCTGGGTAGTCAATCCTGGAGTATTGCTGGGTAGTCATTAGTCAATCCTGGAGTATTGCTGGGTAGTCACTAGTTAATCCTGGAGTATTGCTGGGTAGTCACTAGTCAATCCTGGAGTATTGCTGGGTAGTCATTAGTTATCCTGGAGTATTGCTGGGTAGTCATTAGTCAATCCTGGAGTATTGCTGGGTAGTCATTAGTCAATCCTGGAGTATTGCTGGGTAGTCATTAGTCAATCCTGGAGTATTGCTGGGTAGTCATTAGTCAATCCTGGAGTATTGCTGGGTAGTCACTAGTCAATCCTGGAGTATTGCTGGGTAGTCACTAGTCAATCCTGGAGTATTGCTGGGTAGTCATTAGTCAATCCTGGAGTATTGCTGGGTAGTCACTAGTCAATCCTGGAGTATTGCTGGGTAGTCACTAGTCAATCCTGGAGTATTGCTGGGTAGTCAATCCTGGAGTATTGCTGGGTAGTCACTAGTCAATCCTGGAGTATTGCTGGGTAGTCATTAGTTATCCTGGAGTATTGCTGGGTAGTCATTAGTCAATCCTGGAGTATTGCTGGGTAGTCATTAGTCAATCCTGGAGTATTGCTGGGTAGTCATTAGTCAATCCTGGAGTATTGCTGGGTAGTCATTAGTCAATCCTGGAGTATTGCTGGGTAGTCATTAGTCAATCCTGGAGTATTGCTGGGTAGTCAAACCTGGAGTATTGCTGGGTAGTCATTAGTCAATCCTGGAGTATTGCTGGGTAGTCACTAGTTAATCCTGGAGTATTGCTGGGTAGTCACTAGTTAATCCTGGAGTATTGCTGGGTAGTCACTAGTCAATCCTGGAGTATTGCTGGGTAGTCATTAGTCAATCCTGGAGTATTGCTGGGTAGTCATTAGTCAATCCTGGAGTATTGCTGGGTAGTCACTAGTTAATCCTGGAGTATTGCTGGGTAGTCACTAGTTAATCCTGGAGTATTGCTGGGTAGTCACTAGTTAATCCTGGAGTATTGCTGGGTAGTCACTAGTTAATCCTGGAGTATTGCTGGGTAGTCACTAGTCAATCCTGGAGTATTGCTGGGTAGTCATTAGTCAATCCTGGAGTATTGCTGGGTAGTCACTAGTTAATCCTGGAGTATTGCTGGGTAGTCACTAGTTATCCTGGAGTATTGCTGGGTAGTCATTAGTCAATCCTGGAGTATTGCTGGGTAGTCATTAGTCAATCCTGGAGTATTGCTGGGTAGTCATTAGTCAATCCTGGAGTATTGCTGGGTAGTCATTAGTCAATCCTGGAGTATTGCTGGGTAGTCACTAGTCAATCCTGGAGTATTGCTGGGTAGTCAATCCTGGAGTATTGCTGGGTAGTCATTAGTCAATCCTGGAGTATTGCTGGGTAGTCACTAGTCAATCCTGGAGTATTGCTGGGTAGTCACTAGTTAATCCTGGAGTATTGCTGGGTAGTCACTAGTCAATCCTGGAGTATTGCTGGGTAGTCACTAGTCAATCCTGGAGTATTGCTGGGTAGTCATTAGTCAATCCTGGAGTATTGCTGGGTAGTCATTAGTCAATCCTGGAGTATTGCTGGGTAGTCATTAGTCAATCCTGGAGTATTGCTGGGTAGTCATTAGTCAATCCTGGAGTATTGCTGGGTAGTCAATCCTGGAGTATTGCTGGGTAGTCAATCCTGGAGTATTGCTGGGTAGTCATTAGTCAATCCTGGAGTATTGCTGGGTAGTCACTAGTCAATCCTGGAGTATTGCTGGGTAGTCATTAGTCAATCCTGGAGTATTGCTGGGTAGTCATTAGTCAATCCTGGAGTATTGCTGGGTAGTCACTAGTCAATCCTGGAGTATTGCTGGGTAGTCATTAGTCAATCCTGGAGTATTGCTGGGTAGTCAATCCTGGAGTATTGCTGGGTAGTCAATCCTGGAGTATTGCTGGGTAGTCATTAGTCAATCCTGGAGTATTGCTGGGTAGTCATTAGTCAATCCTGGAGTATTGCTGGGTAGTCATTAGTCAATCCTGGAGTATTGCTGGGTAGTCATTAGTCAATCCTGGAGTATTGCTGGGTAGTCATTAGTTATCCTGGAGTATTGCTGGGTAGTCATTAGTCAATCCTGGAGTATTGCTGGGTTGTCATTAGTCAATCCTGGAGTATTGCTGGGTAGTCATTAGTCAATCCTGGAGTATTGCTGGGTAGTCACTAGTCAATCCTGGAGTATTGCTGGGTAGTCATTAGTCAATCCTGGAGTATTGCTGGGTAGTCATTAGTCAATCCTGGAGTATTCAGATTGTGATTCCTGTAAACTGGTCATTTTGAACAGTTTGGTAGTAATAGTAATAATTACTCCAGCAGCTAAAATGTTTATTCTTAAAGGCACAAGTGCATGTTTTTCGTGCTCAAATGAGCTGTTCTGGTGTGTGTGCTCTCACTTTACCTTTCTATGATACAATAAAATACTTATCATTCTTTACAATTAACCGACAATTGATAACAATTGATAACAGTGCCTTTAATTTTGTTACATTGCAGGGACCCGAACACACTGATTGAATGTGAGAACTTTGGTAACTACGGAAAGATCCAGCCCTTCACCGTATCCATCACCTCTCACGCTCTCCTTGTTATGGTAAGTCACAGCTCATCAGATTTACTTACTTCCGTGGATAGTCATCTTTCAAGATATTGGTCATGGTTCTACTCATGTATCAGATACCCAACTAACTCGACAAAGCTTGTGAAGTAATGAGAATGTCATTCCTAAGGCATTGTTTTCGAATCTTGGACGCATGATTTTGGGTTTCACTCTGAAAATTATCAAATTTCATTAAAACTCGAAGAACAAGCTGTCATACATAGTAATTTCGCCTTTGAAAGCAATGCTTTTGCTCTCTGGTTTTTCAGCTCCAGTCTTTTTTGCAGGATGGGGTTTTGGTTCTAGATTGGACACCAGATATGTCTATTTGATATTTTGTGATCATTTGAGTTTTCTTTTCTATCTTCAAGGTAGTTTACAGTATCACCATTTATCCAGCAGGCAGAATTAAGTGAAAATAGTTACACGATTGAAATGTTATTCCGTATGGTTCCTTTTTTCAGGACTTTCACAGCCACTTAACAAGCAGTGAAGTTGTTGGGTATCTTGGTGGCAGATGGGAGACACAATCTCAACGTAAGACAACTTTCCATATTTTACGATAAAAAGGCTTGACCATCACAAGCATCCTAGACTTACAGTTTCAAAGTTTATAAAGCCTCCATGTTTTAGCTATTATTCATGTTTATACATTATAATGTTACTTTCGAGGGTAAACATCTCATTACACAACCCGATAAGCTGTATCCGTAGTAAAGTTTTTGCTTATTAGAAGAAAATGTTGTGACTTTTACAGCGACAATTTAGTCGGGGCTGCTATCAGTTTTTGCGCAGTTTCCACCGCCAGTGGCGGCGCGTTTTGTTTTGGCTTTAACTTTTTTTCCAATAGGTTTTCAAGAACTCATATACATTGTAACTTCCTACTTATACCCCTGGGGAATTTTTTTGACATGTTCACTTTCAAGGTCAAAAGTCAAGGTCACGAGTTCCAAAAAAATCTATTATTATATATTTGTGCTATCAGGCTCTTATTTGGTGTATATCAACTATGGAGAGGGGCAAGGATTTGGAAAGGTTTTCGCTAAAATATGTCAAAGGTCAAGGTCTCAGCGAGGTCATGACTTAAGCATGCTTTTGCGAAAATGCCATATTTCAACTATTTACACTTTGAATCATTACATGATTGGTTTACACAATGAAATGTGATCATTTATTGTGTGACCTTGAAGTTCAAAGGTCAAGGTCACGAGATATGGTGATGGTCTCCAGTTCTGAAATCACCAAATAACTTTTTTTCAAGAAGGTATTAACACATCATATACATAGATTCTTTCTTATACACCTGGGGAATTTTTTTTACATGTTCACATTCAAGGTTAAAGATCAAGGTCATGAGTTCTGATATCACTAAAATTTCCTTGTAAACACGATGACTTCAAAACAAATTGTGCTATCAGGCTCTTATTTGGTATATACTAACTATGGAGAAAGACCAAGATTTGAATAGGTTTTCGCTAAAATCTGTCAACGGTCAAGGTCACAGCAAGGTCACAACTCAACCATGCTTTTGTGAATATGCCTTAGTTTAACTTTAAACACTTTTAGTCATTGCATGATTGTTATACACAATGAAAAGTGATCATTGATGGTGGGACCTTAACCCTTACGTTGCGTATATATATTTTACCATTTTTAGCCCCTGTGGCGGAATTTACAGGCTCGCAGCTCGCAGCAGTAGTTTGGGCTTTGGCTCTAACTAGCTCTGCTGGCGGAATTTCCAGGCGGCGATTCCGGTATCGTTTTTACAAAATATACCGCATCTACATGGCAAATAAGGACTATATACGGGCGTTCAATACAAATTGAAGTAGCGAAACCCGTACACAAATGGCTAATTCACACTCGAAACTTTGAATGAATTTTCTATGTTTTTTCGTTTTTATTCTATTACTTTCGAAAGATTGTCTTTTATTCGGGCCTCGTAACATCATAAATACGAAACGAAAAAAATTCCATTTATATACGGAATTGAAGACAAGATGTCTAGCTTCACAATGATATAAAAATTATTAGAATGCGACCTTTGGTTATAATTCTATAGCTATGTAAAGTTTGTCTTTATTCCCACCTATAAAATCGTCAATACTTACAACATGTATGCGGCAATGCAAACGGTCGTTCATCGCACTTTTCCAAGAAATCATAATCTCGAACCAGTTGACAAATAAGCACATGTCAACCCAAATATGGTTATGTTGTTTGACTTTTCAAATAAACGCTAACCTCGAACCATAACTGATGAAAATATGTTGATTAGTTTGTGTGCCGTTTGGTTTCACATGCCTCTCAGAAAGGTAAAATTTTATCTTTATTTCTGTGAATAAATCTGCACATTTTATATAGAATAAAAGATTATTCTTTTCGGTTTATTGTGATATAAAAATTATGAAAATGCATTCAGTATTTTAGCCTTGATAAATGTTTTAGAAGTTGTGAAAATCGCCGATTGTTTCAAAATTTATGAAGTGTAAACATGACCTTTTTCACGGCGCTTGCTGTGTCTTTATTATTTTTTTGAGATTTTCTAATTTTATATGGGAATGTAGTCCATTGTTTCCCCTTTATTTTGCCGTATTTTTTTTTGAAAACAAACAATTCGCTCACATGATATGAAGTGCGGGAGTAAGGCGAGTTAGCGATTTTTTTCCCCGTCTCGCGAGATGCGAGGCAGATAGCAGTCTCGGGCGAGGCAAACCCGAGGCAATACAAACACGTGGGTGAAAATAGCCTCAAGCGAATTAATGCTTCGGGGGCTAAGCCCGACATAATTGGCCTTTTGTAAAGCTAATTATCGATGCGTTACGGGTCAACAATGCACACGCAAATTGGTGTGAATTTTGCTTGATATTCCGACCACACACTGAACAAAGCTTTATTCTCATGTCGGGTCGCGATGCGTAAATACAGCCATTCTCATGGGTCGGGTCGCGGACACAATCAACTCGTGACCCGGTATGGGTGATAGAGTATACTTAGACAGCCGTGAATTATTCTAAGTCTTGTATCCGGGATCCGTATACAGACACCTAGGAATCGCTTATAGCCCGCCCGGATAATTCCGTCGCCCGCATCTTAAGGGTTAAAGGCCAAGGGTCAAGGTCATGAGATATTGGTTAGGGCCATGTTAACCATTTGATCCCATTTTGAATTAAAAAATAGGTTTTAAGAACAAACTTTTGAAAAGTGACCCCAGTGATGATTCAACTTGTTAACTCCAATAATGAAAAATTTTCTGTTTAAAAACATTCCCATTTTACGGATGCTGACAAGAACAAGGAAAGGCAAGACCCTAAATTGCGGGGCTGCTCTGCTTTTGCAGTGTCCTGCAAATGCTCATCTAGTTCCATTGCAGTTGTCCTCTAAATGAGAAACATCAACTAATTCTTGTCTTCTTTTTCTTGTAGATGTCACAGTTCTAGAGGCGTTTTCTTGCCGTTGTCGTCTCGGAGATAAAGATCGAGCACCTGGTGTAGAGGATGAGGTAAGGAATACCAGCAAATGTTGCTTGCTAACAAACCAGCATTCACTCCAGGCCTAGGCTTCTGTCATTCAGTCTTTACATTCATTGATCGTTAAGATTTTGAATCGAACATTACTTGTGCAATTTGGGCATGCTGTGGGTGGTACAAAATACTATTATTATGGTATACCCTGTTTCATTTACTTCTGTCTCTAACAGTCATTGGGCTATCGATATATCATGTAATCCAATCCAATGTGAGGTAACATGAGGTAACATTTTTGAATCCCAGAAACACATTGACTCACCTCAGAATTTTAAATAGAAAATGAGTAAACAAAAAGCACAAGGTTTTTGGCAAGTGCAAGCTATACATGCTATAATATGGCAATTGGATATGCATAATTTAAATGAAGATTTGTCTATGGTGTACCAAGATGGAAACAAACTGTTCTTCTCTTTGGATTATCCTTTGAGTAGTCAGACAAAATTACATGACCTAAGTATCTATCCTATTTGCTTTGTTACTTAAATAAGAGTTAATGTCCCTCTATGTAACTATGTTACTTAACCCTTACGTTGCGTATATATATTTTACCATTTTTAGCCCCTGTGGCGGAATTTACAGGCTCGCAGCTCGCAGCAGTAGTTTGGGCTTTGGCACTAACTAGCTCTGCTGGCGGAATTTCCAGGCGGCGATTCCGGTATCGTTTTTACAAAATATACCGCATCTACATGGCGAATAAGGACTATATACGGGCGTTCAATACAAATTGAAGTAGCGAAACCCGTACACAAATGGCTAATTCACACTCGAAACTTTGAATGAATTTTCTATGTTTTTTCGTTTTTATTCTATTACTTTCGAAAGATTGTCTTTTATTCGGGCCTCGTAACATCATAAATACGAAACGAAAAAAATTCCATTTATATACGGAATTGAAGACAAGATGTCTAGCTTCACAATGATATAAAAATTATTAGAATGCGACCTTTGGTTATAATTCTATAGCTATGTAAAGTTTGTCTTTATTCCCACCTATAAAATCGTCAATACTTACAACATGTATGCGGCATTGCAAACGGTCGTTCATCGCACTTTTCCAAGAAATCATAATCTCGAACCAGTTGACAAATAAGCACATGTCAACCCAAATATGGTTATGTTGTTTGACTTTTCAAATAAACGCTAACCTCGAACCATAACTGATGAAAATATGTTGATTAGTTTGTGTGCCGTTTGGTTTCACATGCCTCTCAGAAAGGTAAAATTGTATCTTTATTTCTGTGAATAAATCTGCGCATTTTATATAGAATAAAAGATTATTCTTTTCGGTTTATTGTGATATAAAAATTATGAAAATGCATTCAGTATTTTAGCCTTGATAAATGTTTTAGAAGTTGTGAAAATCGCCGATTGTTTCAAAATTTATGAAGTGTAAACATGACCTTTTTCACGGCGCTTGCTGTGTCTTTATTATTTTTTTGAGATTTTCTAATTTTATATGGGAATGTAGTCCATTGTTTCCCCTTTATTTTGCCGTATTTTTTTTTGAAAACAAACAATTCGCTCACATGATAGTAAGGCGAGTTAGCGATTTTTTTCCCCGTCTCGCGAGATGCGAGGCAGATAGCAGTCTCGGGCGAGGCAAACCCGAGGCAATACAAACACGTGGGTGAAAATAGCCTCAAGCGAATTAATGCTTCGGGGGCTAAGCCCGACATAATTGGCCTTTTGTAAAGCTAATTATCGATGCGTTACGGGTCAACAATGCACACGTAAATTGGTGTGAATTTTGCTTGATATTCCGACCACACACTGAACAAAGCTTTATTCTCATGTCGGGTCGCGATGCGTAAATACAGCCATTCTCATGGGTCGGGTCGCGGACACAATCGACTCGTGACCCGGTATGGGTGATAGAGTATACTTAGACAGCCGTGAATAATTCTAAGTCTTGTATCCGGGATCCGTATACAGACACCTAGGAATCGCTTATAGCCCGCCCGGATAATTCCGTCGCCCGCATGTTAAGGGTTAAATAAGAGTTAATGTCCCTCTATGTAACTATGTTACTTAAATAAGAGTTAATGTCCCTCTATGTAACTTTGTTATGGTAAAGAATGAAAAGGCTTGAAATTTTATCTCAGACCAAGGTATATTTATGATACAGTCTAATTAAAATCGACCTTGTTCCGAGGAATAAAATTTGCAAAATAATATATCTACCGGGATACGAACAGGTTCTGTAGATTCCTCGCCACAAGGTCTGAGAACATCCCGTATAGGCGTGTGTTCCGAACCAGTTTAGCGCAGCCAAAGCCCAGTCAAATAGCTGACCAATCACATCATAGTTTTTAAACGGTCGCTGTTTTGAAAGCATTTGGAACAGACAAAAGGATAGCTGTTTGGAGTTATCTGCCCCTAACTTCTCGCATCGAAAGCATTTGTTGGGCATCTTTTGATTGGCTACCTGAATTGCGCTCGAACACGCTAGTCTACGGACTGTTTCCAGACGGTTTGGCGTGGAAATCTCCGAACGATATGAGTTCGTATCCCGGTAGATGCACTATTTTGCACATTTTTTCCGCGAAATACCGTCGGTTTTAATCAGACTGATTTATGATATATGTAATTTATTTTCACTCAAAATTGTTTGGTAGGATATATTGCCAAAAGAAAAAAAACATATTGCAATAATTGTATTGAACAATCTATTGCACAGCCTTTGCAAATGCAACCCCGAAAAACAGGATTTGTCACTTGTGTTTTGAAACGATCATCTATCTGTCTGTCTGTCCCAGATCCGCCGTACAATGAGTCGGTCGGGTCTACAGCTGGTGGGGTGGTACCACAGTCACCCCCACTGCCAGCCAGACCCCTCCCTCAAGGATCTCGACTGTCAGATGACCTACCAGCTCCGGATGAAGGGGTCGGGGTCCTCGTACCATCCTTGTCTCGGCTTCATCGTCTGTAAGTAAACAACTCATGTGGCAACTACTAGAAGACCATTTTGTCAAAATTCTCTGGATAATGACTTATTTATTGTGAACAACACACTACTTAAAAGGAGGGTTCTATCGGGGTAGTTTTTGTGGAAACAAAATTCGAGAGGATATCCCCGTTTACACATATATGCTATTAATACATGATTAAAACACAGTCAAATTGAAAGATATTAATGAAGTTAATACTTTGATGACTTTACATTTCACAACTTGATAAAGATAAGCGCATATTTGTAGAAAAATCAAAACAATGAGACTTGAAGCCATTCATCGGCGCTGCGAGCGGGGAAAACTTTGCTTTGGCCTAACAGCATATTGTTTATTGGTTTTATGATACATTATGTGTTACTATGTAAATATTCAATCAGTGTATACATATGTGTTTCTATTACAAAAAATCAAAACAGAGTTAATATAGCGTGTTTTCATTTCGCGAAATGCCATGAAACCAAGATGGCGGATTCTGCTGACAGATCGGCGATAGAACTTTCCCTTTAAGTGTGTAACTAGATAATTGACATGGTAAAACTATGAAGATTTGCAATTTTCATTTCCCTTTATTAGCAGCTCCGACTAAGTCGGAGCTGCTATCAGTTTTTGCGCAGTTTCCATCGCCGCCGCCGCCCGCGCGTTTTGTATTGGCTATAACTTTTTTCCAATAGGGTTTCAAGAACTCATATACATTGTAACTTCCTACTTATACACCTGGTGAATGATTTTGACATGTTCACATTCAAGGTCAAAGGTCAAGGTCATGAGTTCTGAAATCTCTAAAAAAAATCCTTGTAAACACGATAACTTGAAAAATATTCGTGCTATCAGGTTCTTCTTTGGTGTATATCAACAATGGAGTAAGGCCAAGATTTGAAAAGGTTTTCGCTAACATCCGTCAAAGGTCAAGGTCATAGTGAGGTCACAACTTAAGCATGCTTTTGCGAAAATGTCTTATTTCAACTATTAACACTTTGAATCATTACATGATTGTGATACACAATGAAAAGTGATCACTGATTGTGTGACCTTGAATTTTAAAGGTCAAGGTCACGAGATAGGGTCATGGTCACCAGTTCTGAAATCACTAAATAACTTCTTTCCAAGGAGGTATCAACACCTCATATACATAACTCCTTACTTATGCCCCTGGGGAATTATTTTGACATGTTCATATTCAAGGTCAAAGGTCAAGGTCACAAGTTCTGAAATCTCTAAAAAAAATCCTTGTAAACACGATAACTTGAAAAATATTTCAGCTATTAGGCTCTTCTTTGGTGTATATCAACTATGGAGAAAGGCCAAGATTTGAAAAGATTTTCGCTAACATCCGTCAAAGGTCAAGGTCATAGCAAGGTCACAACTTAAGCATGCTTTTGCGAAAATGTCTTATTTCAACTATTAACATTTTGAATCATTACATGATTGTGATTCACAATGAAATGTGATCACTGATTGTGTGACCTTGAATTTTAAAGGTCAAGGTCACGAGATAGGGTCTTTGTCACCAGTTCTGAAATCACTAAATAACTTCTTTCCAAGGAGGTATCATCACCTCATATCCATAACTTCTTACTTATGCCCCTGGGGAGTTATTTTGACATGTTCATATTCAAGGTCAAAGGTCAAGGTCACAAGTTCTGAAATTGCTTAAAAAAATCCTTGTAAACATGATAACTTCAAACTTTTTTTGTGCTATTAGGCTCTTTTTTGGTATATTTGAATTATGGAGAAAGACCAAGATTTGAAAAGGTTTTCGCTAAAATCTGTCAACGGTCAAGGTCACAGTGAGGTCAAAACTTAAGCATGCTTTTGTGAATATGCCGTATTTTAACTATGACCACTTTGAGTCATTGCATGTTGTTGTACGCTATGAAAATTGTTCATTGATGGTGTGACCTTGAAGGTCAAAGGTCAAGGTCATGAGATATTAGTTAAGGCCACGTTAACCCTTGAACAAATTTTGAAAGAAGAAATAGGTTTTAAGAACAAACTTGTGAAAAATGACCCCAGTGATGATAAGTAATAACTCGAATAATGAACAATTTTTTTTTAAAAAGAACTCCCATTTTATTGATGCTGACGAGAAGGCGGAACAGGGAAAGGCGAGACCCTTAGTTACGGAGCTGCTCTGCTTTTGCGGTGTCCTGCAAACGCTAATCTAGTTTTAATTCTTTTCGGTTAAAAATGAAATTCATCTGTATGTTTTTATTATAGAAATGTTGTAGTACTTCTCAATGAAAATTCACTTTCACATTATATCTATACACACAATCACTCATACCCAACTAAGATAATCAGTAGAATGCTTCAAGTTGGTTATGTTTTCAGCGCCCTATGATGTAAAACCAGAGAAGAACGAAGCTGTGTTTCAAGCATACTGGGTGATGCCTCCTGCTGATGTAAGTTGTTTACAATTAATAGTCACAAGATACACTTTACTCTTGTTTGTTTTCAATTAAGAGTCACAAGATACACTTTACTCTTGTTTGTTTTCAATTAAGAGTCACAAGATACACTTTACTCTTGTTTGTTTTCAATTAATAGTCACAAGATACACTTTACTCTTGTTTGTTTTCAATTAAGAGTCACAAGATACACTTTACTCTTGTTTGTTTTCAATTAATAGTCACAAGATACACTTTACTCTTGTTTGTTTTCAATTAATAGTCACAAGATACACTTTACTCTTGTTTGTTTTCAATTAATAGTCACAAGATACACTTTACTCTTGTTTGTTTTCAATTAATAGTCACAAGATACACTTTACTCTTGTTTGTTTTCAATTAATAGTCACAAGATACACTTTACTCTTGTTTGTTTTCAATTAAGAGTCACAAGATACACTTTTCTCTTGTTTGTTTTCAATTAAGAGTCACAAGATACACTTTACTCTTGTTTGTTTTCAAGTATAAGTTACACGATACACGAGTTGTAATGCTAACTGTTTGTGCTAATACTGGTACTAATATCTTACATCTAATAAAATCAAGTAGGGCCAGTTTCTTGTTGACATGATGTTGCGTTATGTTACAACTTGTTGACATGATGTTTGCATTTTGTTACAACTTGTTGACATGATGTTGCATTATGTTACAACTTGTTGACTTGATGTTGCATTATGTTACAACTTGTTGACATAATGTTGTGTAATATTACGTGTTGGCATGATGTTGCGTTATGTTACAACTTGTTGACATGATGTTGTGTTTTGTTACAACTTGTTGACATGTTGTTGAATTATGTTACAACTTGTTGACATGATGTTGTGTTATGTTGTAACTTGTTGACATGTTGTTGCATTATGTTACAACGTGTTGGCATAATGTTGTGTTATGTTGTAACTTGTTGACTTGATGTTGCATTATGTTACAATGTGTTGACATGATGTTGTATTATGTTACAATTTGTTGACATGATATTGCATTTTGTTACAACTTGTTGACATGTTGTTGAATTATGTTGTAACCTGTTGACATGATATTGTGTTATGTTGTAACCTGTTGACATGATATTGTGTTATGTTGTAACCTGTTGACATGATATTGTGTTATGTTGTAACCTGTTGACATGATATTGTGTTATGTTGTAACCTGTTGACATGATATTGTGTTATGTTACAGCAGCATGAGTCTGACTATGGTATCCCGATGAACATGAAGTACACAGTGTACCAGAACCCCATGTTGTCAGAGGATCTTCTCTCAGAGATGGTACGTATCCTAGCAGTGTATTCATACCACAGCTATGTGTAACTTTGTAACTAAGAATGTTGTATAATAATACGATTATATCGTGAGGTGAGGTGAGGTGAGTTGGGGTTTAACGCCGCTTTCAAGAGTATTTCACTTATATCGCGGCTGCTAGTATTACGGCAGGGAGAAAGCCCGCAACGCCATGTGGCTATGCATTGCGGTGAAACCTGCGAGCAACGGCTGGAACTTGCGAACCATGGGTGGTACTGCACTGAAATTCAGTGTAGCATTGCACCCAAACCTTACTGCGTGTAGAACAGTTCTCTACTGCAGACAAAGTTGCCGTGCCCCTGGCGGGATTCGAACCACGGACCTCTTGATCCGAAGCCGAACGCGCTAACCACTGCGCTATCCCGCCCCCCGATTATATCGTAATGACATATCGCTTTTGACATGTAACGGTATGTGCTAATGATGTTCTGTTTATCTATATTTCAGAAAAAACTAGTCGACTTCTACAAAGGTGCACCAGACCGGGTGAGGTTCAAAGAGAACTGGGTAAATGCAAAACCGTTCCTTGAAAAGATTAAGGTTAGTCATAGAGTTCATTTATTCATCCTGTTTTGCTCTTTGTCTGACAGATGTGTTTGATTGGCTTATGGCTGCATTTGAACCAGGACGATGACCCGAGTGCCATATCACAAAGTAGGTTTGGTGGGGAGGGGAGAGAAGATTGATGGGGATTGGTTAGAGAGAAGGAGAACGAGGTTTGATGCGGAAGTGATGTAGGGTTGGTGGGGAGGTGAGAGAAGATTGATGGGGATTGGTTAGAGAGAAGGAGAAAGAGGTTTGATGCGGAAGTGATGTAGGTTTGGTGGGGAGGGGAGAGAAGATTGATGGGGATTGGTTAGAGAGAAGGAGAAAGAGGTTTGATGCGGAAGGGATGTAGGTTTGGTGGGGAGGGGAGAAAAGATTGATGGAGATTGGTTAGAGAGAAGGAGAAAGAGGTTTGATGGGGAAGGGATGTAGGTTTGGTGGGGAGGGGAGAGAAGATTGATGGAGATTGGTTAGAGAGAAGGAGAAAGAGGTTTGATGCGGAAGGGATGTAGGTTTGGTGGGGAGGGGAGAGAAGATTGATGGGGATTGGTTAGAGAGAAGGAGAAAGAGGTTTGATGCGGAAGGGATGTAGGTTTGGTGGGGAGGGGAGAAAAGATTGATGGAGATTGGTTAGAGAGAAGGAGAAAGAGGTTTGATGGGGAAGGGATGTAGGTTTGGTGGGGAGGGGAGAGAAGATTGATGGGGATTGGTTAGAGAGAAGGAGAAAGAGGTTTGATGCGGAAGGGATGTAGGTTTGGTGGGGAGGGGAGAAAAGATTGATGGAGATTGGTTAGAGAGAAGGAGAAAGAGGTTTGATGGGGAAGGGATGTAGGTTTGGTGGGGAGGGGAGAGAAGATTGATGGGGATTGGTTAGAGAGAAGGAGAAAGAGGTTTGATGAGGAAGGGATGTAGGTTTGGTGGGGAGGGGAGAGAAGATTGATGGGGATTGGTTAGAGAGAAGGAGAAAGAGGTTTGATGCGGAAGTGATGTAGGTTTGGTGGGGAGGGGAGAGAAGATTGATGGGGATTGGTTAGAGAGAAGGAGAAAGAGGTTTGATGCGGAAGGGATGTAGGTTTGGTGGGGAGGGGAGAAAAGATTGATGGGGATTGGTTAGAGAGAAGGAGAAAGAGGTTTGGTGCGGAAGGGATGTAGGTTTGGTGGGGAGGGGAGAAAAGATTGATGGGGATTGGTTAGAGAGAAGGAGAAAGAGGTTTGATGCGGAAGGGATGTAGGTTTGGTGGGGAGGGGAGAGAAGATTGATGGGGATTGGTTAGAGAGAAGGAGAAAGAGGTTTGATGGGGAAGGGATGTAGGTTTGGTGGGGAGGGGAGAGACGATTGATGGGGATTGGTTAGAGAGAAGGAGAAAGAGGTTTGATGCGGAAGTGATGTAGGTTTGGTGGGGAGGGGAGAGACGATTGATGGGGATTGGTTAGAGAGAAGGAGAACGAGGTTTGATGTGGAAGTGATGTAGGTTTGGTGGGGAGGGGAGAGACGATTGATGGGGATTGGTTAGAGAGAAGGAGAAAGAGGTTTGATGGGGAAGTGATGTAGGTTTGGTGGGGAGGGGAGAGACGATTGATGGGGATTGGTTAGAGAGAAGGAGAACGAGGTTTGATGTGGAAGTGATGTAGGTTTGGTGGGGAGGGGAGAAAAGATTGATGGGGATTGGTTAGAGAGAAGGAGAAAGAGGTTTGATGGGGAAGTGATGTAGGTTTGGTGGGGAGGGGAGAGAAGATTGATGGGGATTGGTTAGAGAGAAGGAGAACGAGGTTTGATGCGGAAGTGATGTAGGTTTGGTGGGGAGGGGAGAGACGATTGATGGGGATTGGTTAGAGAGAAGGAGAAAGAGGTTTGATGGGGAAGGGATGTAGGTTTGGTGGGGAGGGGAGAGAAGATTGATGGGGATTGGTTAGAGAGAAGGAGAAAGAGGTTTGATGCGTAAGTGATGTAGGTTTGGTGGGGAGGGGAGAGAAGATTGATGGGGATTGGTTAGAGAGAAGGAGAAAGAGGTTTGAAGCGGAAGGGATGTAGGTTTGGTGGGGAGGGGAGAGAAGATTGACGGAGATTGGTTAGAGAGAAGGAGAAAGAGGTTTGATGCGGAAGTGATGTAGGTTTGGTGGGGAGGGGAGAGACGATTGATGGGGATTGGTTAGAGAGAAGGAGAAAGAGGTTTGATGGGGAAGTGATGTAGGTTTGGTGGGGAGGGGAGAGAAGATTGATGGGGATTGGTTAGAGAGAAGGAGAACGAGGTTTGATGCGGAAGGGATGTAGGTTTGGTGGGGAGGGGAGAGAAGATTGATGGGGATTGGTTAGAGAGAAGGAGAAAGAGGTTTGATGCGGAAGTGATGTAGGTTTGGTGGGGAGGGGAGAGAAGATTGATGGGGATTGGTTAGAGAGAAGGAGAAAGAGGTTTGAAGCGGAAGGGATGTAGGTTTGGTGGGGAGGGGAGAGAAGATTGACGGAGATTGGTTAGAGAGAAGGAGAACGAGGTTTGATGGGGAAGTGATGTAGGTTTGGTGGGGAGGGGAGAGAAGATTGATGGGGATTGGTTAGAGAGAAGGAGAACGAGGTTTGATGCGGAAGGGATGTAGGTTTGGTGGGGAGGGGAGAAAAGATTGATGGGGATTGGTTAGAGAGAAGGAGAACAAGGTTTGATGCGGAAGTGATGTAGGTTTGGTGGGGAGGGGAGAGAAGATTGATGGGGATTGGTTAGAGAGAAGGAGAACGAGGTTTGATGGGGAAGTGATGTAGGTTTGGTGGGGAGGGGAGAGACGATTGATGGGGATTGGTTAGAGAGAAGGAGAACGAGGTTTGATGCGGAAGTGATGTAGGTTTGGTGGGGAGGGGAGAGAAGATTGATGGGGATTGGTTAGAGAGAAGGAGAACGAGGTTTGATGGGGAAGTGATGTAGGTTTGGTGGGGAGGGGAGAGACGATTGATGGGGATTGGTTAGAGAGAAGGAGAACGAGGTTTGATGCGGAAGTGATGTAGGTTTGGTGGGGAGGGGAGAGACGATTGATGGGGATTGGTTAGAGAGAAGGAGAACGAGGTTTGATGCGGAAGTGATGTAGGTTTGGTGGGGAGGGGAGAGACGATTGATGGGGATTGGTTAGAGAGAAGGAGAACGAGGTTTGATGGGGAAGTGATGTAGGTTTGGTGGGGAGGGGAGAGACGATTGATGGGGATTGGTTAGAGAGAAGGAGAACGAGGTTTGATGGGGAAGTGATGTAGGTTTGGTGGGGAGGGGAGAGAAGATTGATGGGGATTGGTTAGAGAGAAGGAGAAAGAGGTTTGATGGGGAAGTGATGTAGGTTTGGTGGGGAGGGGAGAGAAGATTGATGGGGATTGGTTAGAGAGAAGGAGAACGAGGTTTGATGGGGAAGTGATGTAGGTTTGGTGGGGAGGGGAGAGAAGATTGATGGAGATTGGTTAGAGAGAAGGAGAACGAGGTTTGATGGGGAAGTGATGTAGGTTTGGTGGGGAGGGGAGAGACGATTGATGGGGATTGGTTAGAGAGAAGGAGAAAGAGGTTTGATGGGGAAGTGATGTAGGTTTGGTGGGGAGGGGAGAGACGATTGATGGGGATTGGTTAGAGAGAAGGAGAAAGAGGTTTGATGGGGAAGTGATGTAGGTTTGGTGGGGAGGGGAGAGAAGATTGATGGGGATTGGTTAGAGAGAAGGAGAACGAGGTTTGATGGGGAAGTGATGTAGGTTTGGTGGGGAGGGGAGAGACGATTGATGGGGATTGGTTAGAGAGAAGGAGAACGAGGTTTGATGCGGAAGTGATGTAGGTTTGGTGGGGAGGGGGGAGAAGATTGATGGGGATTGGTTAGAGAGAAGGAGAACGAGGTTTGATGGGGAAGTGATGTAGGTTTGGTGGGGAGGGGAGAGACGATTGATGGGGATTGGTTAGAGAGAAGGAGAACGAGGTTTGATGGGGAAGTGATGTAGGTTTGGTGGGGAGGGGAGAGAAGATTGATGGGGATTGGTTAGAGAGAAGGAGAACGAGGTTTGATGGGGAAGTGATGTAGGTTTGGTGGGGAGGGGAGAGACGATTGATGGGGATTGGTTAGAGAGAAGGAGAAAGAGGTTTGATGGGGAAGTGATGTAGGTTTGGTGGGGAGGGGAGAGAAGATTGATGGAGATTGGTTAGAGAGAAGGAGAACGAGGTTTGATGGGGAAGTGATGTAGGTTTGGTGGGGAGGGGAGAGACGATTGATGGGGATTGGTTAGAGAGAAGGAGAAAGAGGTTTGATGGGGAAGTGATGTAGGTTTGGTGGGGAGGGGAGAGACGATTGATGGGGATTGGTTAGAGAGAAGGAGAAAGAGGTTTGATGGGGAAGTGATGTAGGTTTGGTGGGGAGGGGAGAGAAGATTGATGGGGATTGGTTAGAGAGAAGGAGAACGAGGTTTGATGGGGAAGTGATGTAGGTTTGGTGGGGAGGGGAGAGACGATTGATGGGGATTGGTTAGAGAGAAGGAGAACGAGGTTTGATGCGGAAGTGATGTAGGTTTGGTGGGGAGGGGGGAGAAGATTGATGGGGATTGGTTAGAGAGAAGGAGAACGAGGTTTGATGGGGAAGTGATGTAGGTTTGGTGGGGAGGGGAGAGACGATTGATGGGGATTGGTTAGAGAGAAGGAGAACGAGGTTTGATGGGGAAGTGATGTAGGTTTGGTGGGGAGGGGAGAGAAGATTGATGGGGATTGGTTAGAGAGAAGGAGAACGAGGTTTGATGGGGAAGTGATGTAGGTTTGGTGGGGAGGGGAGAGAAGATTGATGGGGATTGGTTAGAGAGAAGGAGAAAGAGGTTTGATGGGGAAGTGATGTAGGTTTGGTGGGGAGGGGAGAGAAGATTGACGGAGATTGGTTAGAGAGAAGGAGAACGAGGTTTGATGGGGAAGTGATGTAGGTTTGGTGGGGAGGGGAGAGACGATTGATGGGGATTGGTTAGAGAGAAGGAGAAAGAGGTTTGATGGGGAAGTGATGTAGGTTTGGTGGGGAGGGGAGAGAAGATTGATGGGGATTGGTTAGAGAGAAGGAGAACGAGGTTTGATGGGGAAGTGATGTAGGTTTGGTGGGGAGGGGAGAGACGATTGATGGGGATTGGTTAGAGAGAAGGAGAAAGAGGTTTGATGGGGAAGTGATGTAGGTTTGGTGGGGAGGGGAGAGAAGATTGATGGGGATTGGTTAGAGAGAAGGAGAACGAGGTTTGATGGGGAAGTGATGTAGGTTTGGTGGGGAGGGGAGAGACGATTGATGGGGATTGGTTAGAGAGAAGGAGAACGAGGTTTGATGCGGAAGTGATGTAGGTTTGGTGGGGAGGGGGGAGAAGATTGATGGGGATTGGTTAGAGAGAAGGAGAAAGAGGTTTGATGGGGAAGTGATGTAGGTTTGGTGGGGAGGGGAGAGACGATTGATGGGGATTGGTTAGAGAGAAGGAGAACGAGGTTTGATGTGGAAGTGATGTAGGTTTGGTGGGGAGGGGAGAGACGATTGATGGGGATTGGTTAGAGAGAAGGAGAACGAGGTTTGATGCGGAAGTGATGTAGGTTTGGTGGGGAGGGGGGAGAAGATTGATGGGGATTGGTTAGAGAGAAGGAGAAAGAGGTTTGATGCGGAAGGGATGTAGGTTTGGTGGGGAGGGGAGAGACGATTGATGGGGATTGGTTAGAGAGAAGGAGAAAGAGGTTTGATGCGGAAGGGATGTAGGTTTGGTGGGGAGGGGAGAGAAGATTGATGGGGATTGGTTAGAGAGAAGGAGAACGAGGTTTGATGCGGAAGTGATGTAGGTTTGGTGGGGAGGGGAGAGAAGATTGATGGGGATTGGTTAGAGAGAAGGAGAAAGAGGTTTGATGCGGAAGGGATGTAGGTTTGGTGGGGAGGGGAGGGGAGAGACGATTGATGGGGATTGGTTAGAGAGAAGGAGAACGAGGTTTGATGGGGAAGTGATGTAGGTTTGGTGGGGAGGGGAGAGAAGATTGATGGGGATTGGTTAGAGAGAAGGAGAACGAGGTTTGATGCGGAAGTGATGTAGGTTTGGTGGGGAGGGGAGAGAAGATTGATGGGGATTGGTTAGAGAGAAGGAGAACGAGGTTTGATGCGGAAGTGATGTAGGTTTGGTGGGGAGGGGAGAGAAGATTGATGGGGATTGGTTAGAGAGAAGGAGAACGAGGTTTGATGCGGAAGTGATGTAGGTTTGGTGGGGAGGGGAGAGAAGATTGATGGGGATTGGTTAGAGAGAAGGAGAACGAGGTTTGATGCGGAAGTGATGTAGGTTTGGTGGGGAGGGGAGAGAAGATTGATGGGGATTGGTTAGAGAGAAGGAGAACGAGGTTTGATGGGGAAGTGATGTAGGTTTGGTGGGGAGGGGAGATTGATGGGGATTGGTTAGAGAGAAGGAGAAAGAGGTTTGATGGGGAAGTGATGTAGGTTTGGTGGGGAGGGGAGAGACGATTGATGGGGATTGGTTAGAGAGAAGGAGAAAGAGGTTTGATGCGGAAGTGATGTAGGTTTGGTGGGGAGGGGAGAGAAGATTGATGGGGATTGGTTAGAGAGAAGGAGAACGAGGTTTGATGCGGAAGTGATGTAGGTTTGGTGGGGAGGGGAGAGAAGATTGATGGGGATTGGTTAGAGAGAAGGAGAACGAGGTTTGATGGGGAAGTGATGTAGGTTTGGTGGGGAGGGGAGAGAAGATTGATGGGGATTGGTTAGAGAGAAGGAGAACGAGGTTTGATGGGGAAGTGATGTAGGTTTGGTGGGGAGGGGAGAGAAGATTGATGGGGATTGGTTAGAGAGAAGGAGAACGAGGTTTGATGCGGAAGTGATGTAGGTTTGGTGGGGAGGGGAGAGAAGATTGATGGGGATTGGTTAGAGAGAAGGAGAACGAGGTTTGATGCGGAAGTGATGTAGGTTTGGTGGGGAGGGGAGAGAAGATTGATGGGGATTGGTTAGAGAGAAGGAGAAAGAGGTTTGATGGGGAAGTGATGTAGGTTTGGTGGGGAGGGGAGAGACGATTGATGGGGATTGGTTAGAGAGAAGGAGAAAGAGGTTTGATGCGGAAGTGATGTAGGTTTGGTGGGGAGGGGAGAGAAGATTGATGGGGATTGGTTAGAGAGAAGGAGAACAAGGTTTGATGCGGAAGTGATGTAGGTTTGGTGGGGAGGGGAGAGAAGATTGATGGGGATTGGTTAGAGAGAAGGAGAACGAGGTTTGATGCGGAAGTGATGTAGGTTTGGTGGGGAGGGGAGAGAAGATTGATGGGGATTGGTTAGAGAGAAGGAGAAAGAGGTTTGATGCGGAAGTGATGTAGGTTTGGTGGGGAGGGGAGAGAAGATTGATGGGGATTGGTTAGAGAGAAGGAGAAAGAGGTTTGATGGGGAAGTGATGTAGGTTTGGTGGGGAGGGGAGAGAAGATTGATGGGGATTGGTTAGAGAGAAGGAGAACGAGGTTTGATGGGGAAGTGATGTAGGTTTGGTGGGGAGGGGAGAGACAATTGATGGGGATTGGTTAGAGAGAAGGAGAACGAGGTTTGATGGGGAAGTGATGTAGGTTTGGTGGGGAGGGGAGAGAAGATTGATGGGGATTGGTTAGAGAGAAGGAGAAAGAGGTTTGATGGGGAAGTGATGTAGGTTTGGTGGGGAGGGGAGAGAAGATTGATGGGGATTGGTTAGAGAGAAGGAGAAAGAGGTTTGATGGGGAAGTGATGTAGGTTTGGTGGGGAGGGGAGAGAAGATTGATGGGGATTGGTTAGAGAGAAGGAGAAAGAGGTTTGATGCGGAAGTGATGTAGGTTTGGTGGGGAGGGGAGAGAAGATTGATGGGGATTGGTTAGAGAGAAGGAGAACGAGGTTTGATGGGGAAGTGATGTAGGTTTGGTGGGGAGGGGAGAGAAGATTGATGGGGATTGGTTAGAGAGAAGGAGAAAGAGGTTTGATGGGGAAGTGATGTAGGTTTGGTGGGGAGGGGAGAGACGATTGATGGGGATTGGTTAGAGAGAAGGAGAACGAGGTTTGATGGGGAAGTGATGTAGGTTTGGTGGGGAGGGGAGAGACAATTGATGGGGATTGGTTAGAGAGAAGGAGAACGAGGTTTGATGGGGAAGTGATGTAGGTTTGGTGGGGAGGGGAGAGACGATTGATGGGGATTGGTTAGAGAGAAGGAGAAAGAGGTTTGATGGGGAAGTGATGTAGGTTTGGTGGGGAGGGGAGAGACGATTGATGGGGATTGGTTAGAGAGAAGGAGAACGAGGTTTGATGGGGAAGGGATGTAGGTTTGGTGGGGAGGGGAGAGAAGATTGATGGGGATTGGTTAGAGAGAAGGAGAAAGAGGTTTGATGGGGAAGTGATGTAGGTTTGGTGGGGAGGGGAGAGACGATTGATGGGGATTGGTTAGAGAGAAGGAGAACGAGGTTTGATGGGGAAGTGATGTAGGTTTGGTGGGGAGGGGAGAGAAGATTGATGGGGATTGGTTAGAGAGAAGGAGAACGAGGTTTGATGCGGAAGTGATGTAGGTTTGGTGGGGAGGGGAGAGAAGATTGATGGGGATTGGTTAGAGAGAAGGAGAAAGAGGTTTGATGGGGAAGTGATGTAGGTTTGGTGGGGAGGGGAGAGACGATTGATGGGGATTGGTTAGAGAGAAGGAGAACAAGGTTTGATGGGGAAGTGATGTAGGTTTGGTGGGGAGGGGAGAGACGATTGATGGGGATTGGTTAGAGAGAAGGAGAAAGAGGTTTGAAGCGGAAGGGATGTAGGTTTGGTGGGGAGGGGAGAGACGATTGATGGGGATTGGTTAGAGAGAAGGAGAACGAGGTTTGATGCGGAAGTGATGTAGGTTTGGTGGGGAGGGGAGAGAAGATTGATGGGGATTGGTTAGAGAGAAGGAGAACGAGGTTTGATGCGGAAGTGATGTAGGTTTGGTGGGGAGGGGAGAGAAGATTGATGGGGATTGGTTAGAGAGAAGGAGAAAGAGGTTTGATGCGGAAGGGATGTAGGTTTGGTGGGGAGGGGAGAGACGATTGATGGGGATTGGTTAGAGAGAAGGAGAAAGAGGTTTGATGGGGAAGTGATGTAGGTTTGGTGGGGAGGGGAGAGACGATTGATGGGGATTGGTTAGAGAGAAGGAGAAAGAGGTTTGATGCGGAAGGGATGTAGGTTTGGTGGGGAGGGGAGAGAAGATTGATGGGGATTGGTTAGAGAGAAGGAGAACGAGGTTTGATGCGGAAGTGATGTAGGTTTGGTGGGGAGGGGAGAGACGATTGATGGGGATTGGTTAGAGAGAAGGAGAAATGAGGTTTGATGCGGAAGTGATGTAGGTTTGGTGGGGAGGGGAGAGAAGATTGATGGGGATTGGTTAGAGAGAAGGAGAACAAGGTTTGATGGGGAAGTGATGTAGGTTTGGTGGGGAGGGGAGAGACGATTGATGGGGATTGGTTAGAGAGAAGGAGAAAGAGGTTTGATGCGGAAGTGATGTAGGTTTGGTGGGGAGGGGAGAGAAGATTGATGGGGATTGGTTAGAGAGAAGGAGAAAGAGGTTTGATGGGGAAGTGATGTAGGTTTGGTGGGGAGGGGAGAGAAGATTGATGGGGATTGGTTAGAGAGAAGGAGAACGAGGTTTGATGCGGAAGTGATGTAGGTTTGGTGGGGAGGGGAGAGAAGATTGATGGGGATTGGTTAGAGAGAAGGAGAACGAGGTTTGATGGGGAAGTGATGTAGGTTTGGTGGGGAGGGGAGAGAAGATTGATGGGGATTGGTTAGAGAGAAGGAGAAAGAGGTTTGATGCGGAATGGATGTAGGTTTGGTGGGGAGGGGAGAGAAGATTGATGGGGATTGGTTAGAGAGAAGGAGAACGAGGTTTGATGCGGAAGTGATGTAGGTTTGGTGGGGAGGGGAGAGAAGATTGATGGGGATTGGTTAGAGAGAAGGAGAACGAGGTTTGATGCGGAAGTGATGTAGGTTTGGTGGGGAGGGGAGAGAAGATTGATGGGGATTGGTTAGAGAGAAGGAGAAAGAGGTTTGATGGGGAAGTGATGTAGGTTTGGTGGGGAGGGGAGAGAAGATTGATGGGGATTGGTTAGAGAGAAGGAGAAAGAGGTTTGATGCGGAATGGATGTAGGTTTGGTGGGGAGGGGAGAGAAGATTGATGGGGATTGGTTAGAGAGAAGGAGAAAGAGGTTTGATGCGGAAGTGATGTAGGTTTGGTGGGGAGGGGAGAGAAGATTGATGGGGATTGGTTAGAGAGAAGGAGAAAGAGGTTTGATGCGGAATGGATGTAGGTTTGGTGGGGAGGGGAGAGAAGATTGATGGGGATTGGTTAGAGAGAAGGAGAACGAGGTTTGATGGGGAAGGGATGTAGGTTTGGTGGAGAGCATGTTATAGAAGTTATAAATGTTTGCTTCATTTTCACATGTTTCTTATTTCAGGATTCGTTAAGTGCAAGACTTCCGCAAGATTTGGCAGATAAAGGCAGCTTCCTTGAATATGTACAGCAGTTACTGGTTCCAGTTTAGGCAAACTGGAGTGCGGTTTTTATCTGGATAAGGATAGCTTCTTTGGTGTACAGCAGTTACTCATTCCAGTTTACTCAAACTGGATTGTCAAACTGGAGTGACATTTTCATCTGGATTCAGGTTGCTGTCGAAGTCCTAAATTTGAGGCCAGTTTTCCTACCATTGAATATTATGTGCATTTATAAGGTGATCAAAAAGATCTACATTTGAATATGAATAAGACATAATGATGATTACGGTATAAACAAAACTTTTGTTTGGTATATTTTAATGTCAATCTTTTACCAGTTCCTTCAACATTTGTTTAACATTCCATATCGTGTAGACTGACAGTCAAGTTAATAATATAAAATGGAGACTTATCTCAGTAGTGTTTAATTGTGATGATCAATTTTATTTTGAGGAGACAATCTCAACCTGTGGAGATGGCTATGTAAAACAGAAGCCAGTAGAATTCCTCTGGGAAGAGTGTTGTACTTGTTGTATTCAGGCCTCCATAACCAAGTGTTAACAGTGATAACATCACCTCAAACTGATAACAGTGATAACATCACCTCAAACTGATAACAGTGATAACATCACCTCAAACTGATAACAGTGATAACATCACCTCAAACTGTATATGTGAGTCATGTTCCATGCTCCCAGTACTTAGATATGATAAGTTTTATTGGATAACGTTCAACTATTGTGCATTGATGTTTTGTATCGCCAACAGTTTTGAGGGCTGACTCTCCCCCGTCATAACTTGAGTTGTGTCCACTAAATTGGGGAGTGTCCACTTGTCCTCCTCTCCTGACAGATAAAATAGCGTTTGTTTTACATCTTCTTGCCACTCCTGCAATATATGATAACCTTTGTTAAATCACCTGATTGTAGTTCTTACCTATATTCAAAAATGAAATGACTAGCCACAAATGTATCAACTCTTTGAAACAAAAAATTATGCCAGATTTGATGGGTTCAATTATATGAATATCAACCAATGAAATGACTTGTTATAAACTGCGAGGATACCACCACGTCAAACGGTAGGGATAAGAACAGAAGATCAGTGCATCCTTCAGCTGTTTTATTACAATTATACAGCAAATTATTTGAACGCAAACAAATAATTTAAAAAATCAGGGTTGAGTGGTTACAGCAATTATAAATAGGATTCGTTCTTTGATTTGTATCAAAAGTTTTGATTGTTAAGTGTTGTTTAATTGCTTTCATACCGTTGGAGTTATGATTTTTTTGAAAACTTGACCCTTAAAATTAAGAGTTTTTTTTATATCTACCATCTGTAAAGCAAGTTGCATTAAACTCCACTGTATTTACCCAAAACATTCACTTGATATGGGCGTTGCGGCAATGGTTTTGATTTATATTGATGTTTTGATTAAATAAACATTTTTTAATTGAAATTTTAAAACTAAGTTTCAAATTGAATTGAGATATTCTGTGAAGATTATCCTGTTGTTTATGCCTGCCATGTGTAAATGTTGTATCATGCTATAGATACTGTATGCATCTGGCACTAGGATCAAGCCATTTCATATGATGTACAGTTTCTGCTCCATACTGTATGAATCTGGCACTAGGATCAAGCCATTTCATATGATGTACAGTTTCTGCTCCATACTGTATGAATCTGGCACTAGGATCAAGCCATTTCATATGATGTACAGTTTCTGCTCCATACTGTATGAATCTGGCACTAGGATCAAGCCATTTCATATGATGTACAGTTTCTGCTCCATACTGTATGAATCTGGCACTAGGATCAAGCCATTTCATATGATGTACAGTTTCTGCTCCATACTGTATGAATCTGGCACTAGGATCAAGCCATTTCATATGGTGTACAGTTTCTGCTCCATACTGTATGAATCTGGCACTAGGATCAAGCCATTTCATATGATGTACAGTTTCTGCTCCATACTGTATGCATCTGGCACTAGGATCAAGCCATTTCATATGATGTACAGTTTCTGCTCCATACTGTATGCATATGGCACTAGGATCAAGCCATTTCATATGATGTACAGTTTCTGCTCCATACTGTATGCATCTGGCACTAGGATCAAGCCATTTCATATGATGTACAGTTTCTGCTCCATACTGTATGAATCTGGCACTAGGATCAAGCCATTTCATATGATGTACAGTTTCTGCTCCATACTGTATGCATCTGGCACTAGGATCAAGCCATTTCATATGATGTACAGTTTCTGCTCCATACTGTATGAATCTGGCACTAGGATCAAGCCATTTCATATGATGTACAGTTTCTGCTCCATACTGTATGCATCTGGCACTAGGATCAAGCCATTTCATATGATGTACAGTTTCTGCTCCATACTGTATGCATCTGGCACTAGGATCAAGCCATTTCATATGATGTACAGTTTCTGCTCCATACTGTATGCATCTGGCACTAGGATCAAGCCATTTCATATGATGTACAGTTTCTGCTCCATACTGTATGCATCTAGCACTAGGATCAAGCCATTTCATATGATGTACAGTTTCTGCTCTACACTGTATGTGTCTGTCACTAGGATCAAGCCATTTCATATGATGTACAGTTTCTGCTCCATACTGTATGCATCTGGCACTAGGATCAAGCCATTTCATATGATGTACAGTTTCTGCTCCATACTGTATGCATCTGGCACTAGGATCAAGCCATTTCATATGATGTACAGTTTCTGCTCCATACTGTATGCATCTGGCACTAGGATCAAGCCATTTCATATGATGTACAGTTTCTGCTCTATACTGTATGAATCTGGCACTAGGATCAAGCCATTTCATATGATGTACAGTTTCTGCTATTTATCTGTATGAATCTGGCACTAGGATCAAGCCATTTCATATGGTGTACAGTTTCTGCTCTATACTGTATGCATCTGGCACTAGGATCAAGCCATTTCATATGATGTACAGTTTCTGCTCCATACTGTATGAATCTGGCACTAGGATCAAGCCATTTCATATGATGTACAGTTTCTGCTCCATACTGTATGCATCTGGCACTAGGATCAAGCCATTTCATATGGTGTACAGTTTCTGCTCTATACTGTATGCATCTGGCACTAGGATCAAGCCATTTCATATGATGTACAGTTTCTGCTCTATACTGTATGAATCTGGCACTAGGATCAAGCCATTTCATATGATGTACAGTTTCTGCTATTTATCTGTCATGTGTTATGTTTCTCTGTATGAAAGTGACGAGTGCCTTATATTCATAATATGAATGCAATGTTTTATATAACTCTGTATATTGTCAACTTGTGCAAATTCACTCAAATCAAAAGGAGAGCACATCTTACACAATGCTCACCGAACAAGATGAAAATGAAACTTCTGTAAATAAATGAGCCAGATGCTCTTTTGAAATTAATTATTTATTTACAAACACAATTCAAGGTTTAAATCAAATCACATGATTATCAGCTGAGATTTCAACAAATATTTTAAATAACTACAACAGTTGCAGCATTTGAGTTTTCAGCCAATCAGATCTGATTCGAAACTGACTTTTGTGAAAGCCAATGGCTACATGGTAATAAGGATTCTACCCTTTCATCAAATAAGGAAAACAAAACTTTGAGTTCAGACGCAAACATTTTCAAATATGTTTTACCTTTTCAGTGTTGTTTTTTTCAAATCATTGTTTTTAATCATTTTCACCACATTGTCATTGATACATTTACACAAGTTTTGATTGTGTCGCATTTAATATTTCCAAGTCAGGTTTGTCACCCCCTTGAAATTTCCTGATTTCATATAAGTTTCTCTGAATGTTTTAGAGAGTCATCAAGAATGAAGGTCACACTTATTAAAGGTCTTAAAGGCAATATGATAATATACAATAATACTGTCTTTCTCCACAATTGTTTTAAATATATAGAGGAAGGTCTGCATCAAAGGCATACTTCTCATGTAAATATATGTAAATTTATTTAAACTGGAAGTATACAGAATTACCGCTAACCATATTTTATCCTCATGGGAATAACAAAATTTCAAAATATCAAATCATTACTATTTTACAATCATTTCATTTTCACAGTATTTAAGATGAGTATTTGTGTTTTGTCATTGTCCTAATGGTTGTAAACTACAAATCTCAGGAGAACATCAATTATTGTCCGTATCATTTTGCTAGTAGTTATTTTACACACAGAGGCTGATTCAAGTAATTTTTACAGACTTTACAACAAATGGGGTAGCAATATTTGAGTTATCTTCCCTTTAGCTTCACCATCTGTCATACAGAGCTGATTTTTGTTGTATTTATTTCTCCAGCTAAATTTTATTTGTAGTGCTGATGTTTATATATACACAATAGTTTAGAAAATAAACAATGACGAGCAACCTTCTTTGGTCTTTGTTGTGTATGTTTACTTTACAGATTCAGCAAAAATGACTTGTGTCTTACCATACATTCGGTCTTTTCTTTCTTTGACAAATTTGGTGTCAAAAAGTTGATAATGTTCTGCATGCTACTAAAGGCGAAGTATTGTTATAGTGACACTTACCATCATTTTACTCAATGATTTTTGGATTTAAAAAAAAGGATAAATAACACAGAGTAACAAAATCCATTTATTAAACAAACTTATATAAAATGAATTTTAATAACTATATGCCAATCCTTTTCCTCAAGTAAGTACATTAATGCGTAAAACATATGTATACAAATAAGTATCAGCTTTTTCAGGGACTTGCACTTCTCCCCTTGTAAAAAATTGTCATGTTAGAAATAAATATTAAAAAAATTACTTCTTATGTTCAAGTTTGTCATTTTCAAATACAGTGACCATCATACCCAATATTGCCATTATCAATTGAAAAGGAAAATAAAGTCATGAGGTTGTGTAAAACATATCATCATTTACCTGTCTTATAAACAGTACACAGAGCTGAAGCGCCCTCACAGGCTTGAGGAAGATATATCTTGTATACTATCATACTGTTCCATCAGGATATTTGTACCTAAATACCCTGGTTGTCTCAGCAGATTTAATCTTGTATTGCTGAAGGTTGGTAGTACACCAATGAAATGTCATGATTTGAAAGTTGATGGACTTTTTATCAAGGCACTGCCAATATGCTCAATTTAGAGTCTGTGATACATGATGCATGGGCTGCTTGGATAATCGAGGTATAGAAGATTGATTGATTGGAGCAGATTGTATAGAAGTATCCTTGTAACAGTATCCTACAAGTACACTGACGGAGCAGGATGGTACACAGTGTGACATCTATTCTCACAAGGCTACAAGCACCCTTTACAGATGTCTTTGAAGTCGGCATGTACAGTTTAATGAGGCAGATTGAATTCCTGTAAACCTGAGGATTGGAGATGGAGTTTTTACCTACATCCACCAAGTCCACACCCCACCATGAAGTCGAGGGTCAGCTTTTGGGTCAGAAGGTTTGTTTATTGGAGGTACCATTGTTTTCCTGTAAGAATCCAGTCTTGCTAACAGTGAGTTCACTTGGTCGGGATTCGAAGAGGCGATGTTGTGAAATTCGCACGGATCGCTTGGAATGTGAAATAAACATGGTGACGCCTTCGGCTGACAATTTGTTTCAGCATCCACTGGTTTCTTTCCACACTTGACATTGATTGGGTTATCTTTGCCATGTGCTGGCATTTGATTGGCTACAGCTTTTGGGGGAGGATACCACAAGTCATCCCGTCCACCAGATATATCCCCCATAACCAGTTTATATTCCCCGACACGTATAGAAGAAAAGTTACTAACAGGGTCAATATTATGCAAAATTTCTGTTCTCTTCCCAGTTCCATTTTTGGAAAGCATATTCCAAAGGTCGTAGCCATCTTGGTTTCTTAGTTTGGTGACGTCACCTCCAGCTGCAGCGTACAGTGTTGGCAGCCAATCAGTGATGTGCATCATGTTGTCCTGCACGTAGCCTGATGACGCCAGGAGAGGACTGTGGATGAAGCCGTTGCCACGGACACCGCCTTCCCACATCGTGTTCTTACAGCCTCTGGATTAAAATGGTTTATTGCAATCATTTGGATGTTTATCAAGCCTCTGACATTTAGAAGTGGAATACATGTATTCAAAAAACAAGATTTTCTCTATAACAACTTCTTAAGTAATATATATCATGATCAGTTGTGGCAAAAGTAGGTATAATATTTGGATCTGGTCACCAATATGCCCAGGTAATTGAAAAAAACAATATTTAAGATGTTCAACTGATTAATTCATACAATCATTGACAACTCAGATGTGTGAAATTGATTGTATGCTGATATACCATATGAAAGTTTGGACAACAATGTCTTATCACTAGAGCATTTCTCAAACACAATGAACCAATGTACATGGACAGAAGTTTAATTTCTTCAACTGTAATGTTTACCTAAGAGGCCAGTTACACGCTGCATTGTGGTCGTAGCCGTTGGTTGGTCCACCATTGTCAGTGGTGAAGACGATAATTGAGTTCTCCAACATCCCAGTCGCGTTCAACGTCATCGTCACGTTTGCAACAGCATCATCGAGGGCGGACACCACACCTGAGCAACATACATTGTGGATCAGATCTACATATCCAGATTCTTCCAAGTGTAGAACGTGTGAGTTAGCTCCAGGAGTATCCATCACATTATGTTGGTACCGATACACACCATCAACATCTCCCACATCAACATCTCCCACATTACCCCACCATCAACATCTCCCCACCATCAACATCTCCCACATTACCCCACCATCAACATCTCCCACATCACCCCACCATCAACATCTCCCACATTACCCCACCATCAACATCTCCCACATCACCCCTCCATCAACATCTCCCATATCACCCCATCATCAACATCTCCCACATTACCCACCATCAACATCTCCCACATCACCCTACCATCAACATCTCCCATATCACCCCACCATCAACATCTCCCACATCACCCCTCAATCAACATCTCCCATATCACCCCACCATCAACATCTCCCATATCACCCCACCATCAACATCTCCCAAATCACCCCTCCATCAACATCTCCCCACCATCAACATCTCCCACATCACCCCACCATCAACATCTCCCACATTACCCACCATCAACATCTCCCACATCATCCCACCATCAACATCTCCCACATCACCCCACCATCAACATCTCCCACATCACCCCACCATCAACATCTCCCATATCACCCCACCATCAACATCTCCCACATCACCCCTCCATCAACATCACCCCACCATCAACATCTCCCACATCACCCCACCATCAACATCTCCCACATCACCCCACCATCAACATCTCCCACATCATCCCACAATCAACATCAACATCAGCTCCCAACATTTACATCGACTAAATCTACAAAATAAGTAAATACAAGGAATGGACGCTGACCTATATACATGTTGCTTGTGGCAAAACGGTTCAAGATAAATGTCCTGCCAGGGGCTCGGCAAGTTTGTTTGTGATAGATAACTGTTTTCGTGCAATACTACACTGAATTTCAGTGCAGTAACAGCCATGGTTCACTAGTTCCAGGCGATGGTAGAAGGTTTAACTACAATGTATATCAACAATGGTATTGTGAGCTTTCTCCCTCTAATAATACTTGCAGCCGTGATATAAGTGAAATACTCTTGAAAGCACCGTAAAACCCAAACTCATCTCAACTCGCTTCACAAGATAAATGAGTTACACGCACTTATGCCTTTAGCATGAGGAAGATTGTTTCTGTCTTGCCAGAACGTTTAATTGGTTCATTACTTGAACTATCTGACATGGACGAACGCTACCTGCAAACAGTCGTCGCTGTGTGTCCTTGATATAAGGGAATCTGTCTACGTATTTCTGTGGGGCCTGAATGGAGTCCCCAGCAGGATTCCCAGCATGCACTGCTTGGAAGGGCAGATACAGGAACAGAGGCTGTAGAAGAAACGTGAAAGCTTCGTAAAGGCAATATGACGTAAATTATGTTCATTTGTCATCACCAATTATAGGTTATGTAACCCAATTGACACCTCACACTACCAAGAACAGATAATTGTGCAAATAAGGCAAAACAATTCCACCCTTGACAAGCAAGGGAAATATGAAAACAAGGACAGAATATGGAGTGTCATGAACAGACAACGTGCAGTAAAGCCCACAGAGCGATTTGTTACCTCCGATCCGATTGAGACAAAAGCAACTCATCCCACAAGAACCCTCTCTAGTGCCGTACAGATCAGCATTACCTTCAAACATTCCCTGACAGAGAGGTTTTTCGTTTTGATCACCCATCTTAAAATAAGCCCTGCACATTTTTAATTTAAAGACCTCTGACTGAAAACGGTTTACATTTTAGTTACAAATCCCAGACGAGCATGTGCCCCCAGCATACCTGTGATTGGTTGTGTGCCCTGATGACGGCGCTGGCCTCGCTGGCAAACAGCTCTGTACTGTACAGCTCGTCGTCCTGGTGTACAACGTCCAAGTTCCGCCTGAAGTCCAGTCCCCACATACCCTACACACAGCCAGACGGCAGTGAGTTACTTCATGATACGTACTTAGATGAGAGGCGTATTCATTCTCCACATACTCTACATACAGCCAGACGGCATCGTATTACTTCATGATACGGTACTTAGTTGAGACGCTTATTCAATCCCCATATACCCTTCACACAGCCAGACGACATTAAGTTACTTCATGATACGGTACTTAGTTGAGAGGCGTAATATAGTATCGGTATGTTCCATAAACGTATACTTCATTCGTATCCCAGATCCCGATCCCAGAAGAGGAAATTCCAGTAACCTCACATTCCTAGATGCTATCAACATCAAGAGCTACAATCTTTTGATTAACAGAGATCGATATTATTATAAGATTTCCCAATGACAAGTCAGCTATCACTAAAACATTACCGTTGCATTAATGAAGTCAACACTTGTCCCATTTTCGAACTCTCCATTGACATTAACGACAGTCTCATGTTAAGTAAGATGAGAATCAAAACTCTTATTTTCAGTTGAAATAATAACCATTTGTAAACTTACCGTATGATCAAAAGAAGAAAAGTGTTTAATGATAATCTATAATGAGCCTCTTCCATGCATTTCGGCTCAAAGGATTATAAATTATAATACACTAGTGTATTTTTAGTTCACGATGATGTTATAAATATGCAGAAAAGGTAGGTATTAAATCTGATTTTAAGTACGTCAGCTATTAAAATTTAATAACACAATAGACGATGAGAACAAAAAACACAAGTGGGAGAAGGAACGGTATCCAAGGGACTTAAGTTGCGTGTGGCGACTCATGGAGGAAGGATTTTAAACACAGTTTGTGTATTATTGATTGCCTATCCTGGTCGATCACAATAACAGTAAGGTGTATATCCTTACAGGGCCCTGGCTGGTGTGGTCGAAGTAGTCTTCCTTGCCAGTGTAGTAGCCGAAGTGCGAGTCGAATCCACGCATCGTCGGAACGTGAGCTTTCGTATAGTACCCTAGATGCCACTGTAAACAAGATATATCAACATCTTTACAGCTTTATAGTACCCTAGATGCCACTGTAAACCAGATATATCAACATCTATACAGCTTTATAGTACCCTAGATGTCAATGTAAACAAGATATATCAACATCTATACAGCTTTATAGTACCCTAGATGCCACTGTAAACCAGATATATCAACATCTATACAGCTTTATAGTACCCTAGATGCCACTGTAAACCAGATATATCAACATCTATACAGCTTTATAGTACCCAAGATGCCACTGTAAACCAGGTATATCAACATCTATACAGCTTTATAGTACCCTAGATGCCACTGTAAACCAGATATATCAACATCTATACAGCTTTATAGTACCCTAGATGCCACTGTAAGCCAGGATATATCAACATCTATACAGCTTTATAGTACCCTAGATGCCACTGTAAACCAGATATATCAACATCTATACAGCTTTATAGTACCCTAGATGCCACTGTAAACCAGATATATCAACATCTATACAGCTTTATAGTACCCTAGATGCCACTGAAAACCAGATATATCAACATCTATACAGCTTTATAGTATCTTTGATGGGCATTCTAGAAGTTGAGATGATGAAGAATGAAGAACAATTTTATGGATACACAACTTCTTTATTCTGTATAGGCGACGTTTCGACATAGATACTAATACAGGTTTCACCACCTGCTTGACAACGACATTAGTATCTATGTCGAAACGTCGCCTATACAGAATAAAGAAGTTGTGTATCCATAAAATTGTTCTTCATTCTTCAGCTTTATAGTACCCTAGATGCCACTGTAAACCAGATATATCAACATCTATACAGCTTTATAGTACCCTAGATGCCACTGAAAACCAGATATATCAACATCTATACAGCTTTATAGTACCCTAGATGCCACTGTAAACCAGATATATCAACATCTATACAGCTTTACAGTGAACCACTGACAATGATATGTATTTACGGGTGCTTCACAATTTCCCATTGTTATTGCTGTAGAATGACATGTGACATATGCATACAAATGTACACCTGGGATGAAGTGAATAAATTTGATTTGAAATAATTTGGAAAAAAACGCCTGTCCAGTTCAAATCTCAAGAAAGGCAAATGCAATTTGAATCTGGGAACACGTATTCAAGTTAGGTTCAGACTGTTTGTTTCTGTAATTACCGTGAATTCATCGATATTGCTGCGATTGTTTCGAGAAAAGAAGCATTTTCTTCCGTAATGGGCGCGTTTCTTTCAAATTTGGATGGATTTTCTTCAAAATTGACGCATTGCCTTCAAATTTGGATGGATTTTCTTCAAAATTGACGCATTTCCTTCAATTACTTAGGGGGGCCTGAGGTTGTGAAGTTTACTTTGACCGAGTAGTTGAGAATGGACATGTTGACAGTTTTGAGATAAGATGCACCATAACTCCAACTGCTTTCTGTAACATCTTACCTTCCCGACGATATGTGTAGCATACCCCATCTGCTTGAAGTACTGAGGCATGATGGTCTCGTTGAGGGACAGACCATACGGCTGGGCCTCACCAATAACACCCACCTGGAGACCTGCCAATATCACAGTTAGTGCATCTCTCGCAGTGTGATTTAGTAACGCTGTTTACCAGGACATTATTATATATAGAAGCCCACGATCTTTAATTAAAAGCTCGACGAAACTTGAACGAAGAGGTCAGGACTGAGAGGGAAGCTATATCGTTCATCTTAAGATAAGTTAATCCATTTTAGCTACACCGTTATTTACCGTTACCCATACGTAAACCTGATCTTATGTGTTCATGACGTCACGCAACAGTGAGTAAGTGTTAGTTTGTTTTAAGGCGTCATATTACAAATATGAACCCCGATATTATTGTCACCGTAGGACATTAATGAGTTACTTATACCTGTTTGGTGTATTACCTGTGTGTATGGGGTGTACCTGTACCTGTATGGTGTATTGTATTACCTGTGTACCTGTACCTGTTTGGTGTATTACCTGTGTTTATTACTCAACCGTGGTGAGATCACTCATTAGATAACAATGAGTTGGTTACACACATAACGTCATAATCGGCGCGTGACGTCACAGTCGTTTTTTGTTGACGTCACAATGATAGCCGGAGCGACTGTAATAGCAGGCGACCTATTTGCAAGTGAGCGTCACTAAAAGGGATTTTCTTGCAATTCAACGCTATTTAAATCATTGAGTAATAAATAAAATACTAAACTCGGTCCCGTTTGATAACATGTTTATGAAACTCGTGAATGGCATCGGTATTTAACTCGCTTTCGCTCGTTAAAATACCAAACCACCCACTCGTTTCATAAACATGTTATCAAACGGGACGTCGTTTAGTATTCTATATGTATGGGGTGTACCTGTACCTGTATGGTGTATTACCTGTGTGTATTGGGTGTCTGCCGGTCATGATGGCGCTCCGAGTGGGGGTACATATCGGAGACACATAGTAGTTGTTTAGAATCACTCCGCTTTGGGCCAGCGAGTCGATGAAAGGAGTCTTTATTTCAGAGCCATGAAAACCCACGTCCCCCCATCCCTGAAAGAATACATTGCGTCATGCATGATGAGGTTCGCATCCTCCTACACAAGTCGGGCCTCACCGTAAGTTTAGATAAAACGGTTGTCTTGTTTCGTCCCCTTTTCCACTTTCGTTTCTTTTGAAAAGCCTTTGATGAACTCAACTATTGATGGACAAGACGGTTCTATACAGAGAACCAAAGAGTTGTCCCCCTTACACTGACTTGTAGCCATGTTTCTGTTGACAACTCCGTGGGCTGAAAGGAATCCTGTCACATGATTTGGTGAAAATCGCCTTCGTCCTTTCAACACTTATATAGCAAATAATATAGATCACACACTTTCATTCCTGTGGAATGCGTACTATCAGAGAACATAAGCATGTATTGCTGCAAGATATGGGGCAACCAGAAATTTATAATTTTTAAAAAGAATATTTTACGGATTCTGATTCAAAGTGACATATCTCTACACTTTTGACAAAGCTGCTAATTGCACTCTAGTTCCCATTACTAGCTTAGAAACATAATTTCTGATCACTGTCACATCCACGTCACGTTTCGACATGCCACAGAACACACATTTCATGGCCGAGAGCTCATGTATTATGGTTCCTGCACGTGTGACACACCGTGTACGTATACACACTGACCATGTTCATCTCCAACAGCGACAGGATTAAGCTATAAATGCTTGCTTGGTTCTCAGTGGAGTGGAGTGGAGTCATTTAGATTTTTTATATAGATTTGCTCTTTGTTCAAAATTCATACCCAGTGGGTGTCTTCCCAGTTTGAGGCGGAGTTTGTAAATTCACATGAACCCGTGTTCTTCCCATGCACGACGGTTGGCTTTCATTCCTTATCTTACGATAATTGTGGTTGAATAAGCATTAAAGGGGTTGTTTCTTCATGTTTCCACCGAAAAAACATATTTTATTTGAATAAAATGCGTCTGAAAAACGTCTGATGTACGCGTACGCTTCTTGGTGATACAACGAACTGAAGTAAGTGAACAAACTGCCAGTGAGGTCTGCTTTCACTATCACACAGAGTTGAACATGGAGCTTCATTCGAGCCAACTTTCCAACGCAAGGCACAACTCTTGCCAGTCTCCATTACTGGCTGATTTATGCCTTGCAGATCCCACTGTCCGTTATACTACATACAGTTGCTTTTACTTGTCTACGGATCAACTAGACATGCAGATAGTGTTATGCACATACGAATGTTTACAGAGTTGATAACGTTTGAGTATCAGATCTTGCAGTATTAAAATAAAGGCAGTTTCAAATATTATTCTGAGTCGGAAGACGCACTAGCCACGTACATTGATAGAAACCCAACGCAGAATTATTTTATCAAATTTATATTTAATCAGTCTACTAGTAATTGAAAAAAGTGTATATTATTATTTGTTTCATTATAAAAAATACTTACAAGATCATCAGCTATAATGAAGATGATGTTGGGTGGCTGAGATTGTGACGTCACAGTCACGACACAGAAGAGAAGACTGGTCGTCTTGAGATCCATCACTGCTGGCTGTACCCAGAGACTTTGAGAATAAAACAAATGACATGAAATGAAATGAAAATCAGTGTATCGTTTAGCTCGTCATTGCCTGAAAGGGGCGTGACAGGGGTCCACCCTACACTCTTAAACGACCTCTTCTCAAGAAAAAGCAATGCTAACAAGCTCAAAATTGGGAGTATGTTAAAAATAATAGTGACACGGGGCAATAGTAACAAGGGCAATAACTCTTCAAATATAACGCATATGACATCCTAAACTGTCGTGGCGCTAAAAACAGCGGCATTGAAACGAGAGGGAAAAATCCAAATTTGTCAAAGGCAAGTAAATTTTTTCACTTTTGAAGATTTGTGTCTGTAGCGTTTGTAAAAAGTTGCTTTGATAATTGTTTGGTCTTAATGTAAAGATTTATCATTAATTCGTATTTTGACATAAAGTTTTTGCCATTTCTACACGTATTTGAAGCATGACATGTGGCTAAAGATGGAAGGGATAGATGGGGTCAATTGTAACATAGCGTTACAAATGACCCCAGTAGGATTTTAACACATGTTACAATTGCCCCTGTCTATTTATTAACGAGACTTTTCCAATATATTTACAGATATGCTTGTTTACGGGTTGGATAGGAGAGTGAGTAGTGGGGGGATCATAAATCAGATATACAAACGTGAAATTGGGTCAAAAGAAAAAGGTAAAAAAAGATTGGAAACACATTATATTTGTATTTGGATTAGCAAATTGTTCTTGTCAGAGCAAAATGATGAAAAGCAATGGAAAATCATGTTTCTATTGATGACTTTGGTTATTGACCATACATATTTCGGGGTGACATCTGCCTGATTACTGGAAGACATGTTTACGTCCTACAAGGAGATAGAACCTCTTTCTGTTCTGTTATGCGCGCGCCTGTACCTAAATCACATTGAACCACTGGCTAATGACAAGGACGTGTATGTGCCCCACGTGTATCATCTATTGTTAATGAGCTGAGACGTGAAGCCCTCTTCTAACATACTCGGATATCATGGCGTGTCGTAGAGAAAGAAAAACCGAGAGGGGCAAACATTACAATAAATTACAGTGCTAAAGTATGGTCGCTCTGTCAGAAGTACAGCCGAAGCCTTTGGATTATGTCATGTGACCTTAGGTAGATATTGTAAGAAATTGAAGTTGTATAGTCCAGACCAGTCTCCCCCAATGGTGGGGTACACACCTCACAAGAAAGTGTTTTCAAAGGAAAAAGAGGCGAAGAACTTGTGAAGTATCTTAAACGTACGGCAGACATATACTTCGGCTTAAGTCCAAGTAATGTCCGTACATAGAGATTATTACCCGAGGAAGTGTGTCATATGACTTTTACGAAACGAGTGTGAATTTTTGTATTTCCCGAGCGAGAGCGAGGGTTATATATAAATTTGCACGAGTTTCGTAAAAGTCATATGACACACTTTCGAGTGTAATAATTTCTTTATTACCCATTTTATTCCATTTGATTCGCGTAAAAATAACCAGGAAACGGCCCACTTGTCTTGCGACGGTACGCTACAGTGACGTCACGAACACTCGTTCAATGGCGTAAAGAACAATCGTTTTATTACGTCATAGACGACACAATACGGGAGGTCGCGGTGAAACGATGGTTGCTAGGCAAACGTGATATTTGCACATGTGCTCATATCAATAATATTAACTCGGTTATTTTCAACCATATGGGTAATATACTGATGGAAACGATTAAGGGAACGCTTAATTACTGTTAACTTATGTCTGGCATGTTCCGTTTGTTCGAGGCTGCGTGGGGCCATTATAAACTGAAAATGTTGAAGTTTATTTTCACTGAAAAGGTACCGTGCACGTGACAATTGATTTCCATGAACTTCATGCATGGCAACGTCCATTTAACCTTCAGGGAGTCAACGAATGTCAGTGTACCTTTATCTTCAGAATCATGCCTAGAGCATACCTTTCTGATAATGAGAAATGGCAGGCTATCAGGGGCATAAACAGCCGTCAATCAATATGCCAGACAGCCAGACAATTTAACAAGTCTAAAAGTGTGATTTCGCGACTGTGGAACCGGTACCGTCAGACAGGAAACGTAAAGATTAGACCCGGTCGTGGTCCAAAACGTAAGACAACGCCCCGAAACGACCGCAATCTTGTGCAGCTGTCCTTACGTAACCGATTTAAACCAGCATCGAAAATAAACTCTGAGTTCAGGGCAGTAACGAGACTAAGAATTTGTGACCGTACTGTCAGAAACAGACTTAAAGCAGCAGGCTTAAAGTCACGTCGTCCTGTTGTTGGGGTAAGGCTGACTGCGGAACACAGACGTCTCAGAAGAGCATGGGCTACACAACATCGAGTTAGACAACTTCGCTTTGGCGCAATACCATGTTCAGTGATGAGTCACGATTCAATTTGGACTTCGCAGATGGTCGGATCCGCGTTTGCTTGACGACGCCTTCGTGAACGTCACCATCAGTGCACCATCAAACAACACGATTCCTACGGGGGCGGATCTGTGATGGTATGGGGCGGCATAACCTACGACCATAGGACCAACCTTGTTCGACTTGATGGAAGGGTGAGTGGTGTCCGTTACCGAGACGAAGTGTTGCAACCTGTTATTCTTCCTTTCCGCCGTAGAGTGGGTGTAAACTTTGAGTTTCAACATGACAATGCTCGACCCCACACTGCTCACGTCAGCAGGGATTTTCTCACGCAAAACAACATCAGAGTGTTGCCATGGCCGTCCAAGAGCCCAGACATTAATCCCATTGAACACCTCTTGGACGTTCTTGGACGTCGGGTGAGGGATCGTGATGTTCTACCCCAGACACATGATGCCATGTTCCAGGCTCTCCAAGAAGAATGGCGCGCAGTTGATCCAAAGTGTTCCACGACGGTGTGAAGAATTGATCAGGAAACAGGGAGGACACACCAGATACTGAAATTTCACCTGTGGTGTACATACTTAATGAAATATACTTGATCAAAAACCCATGACAAAAAAAACAAATTTCACCATCAATACATGCGTTCCTTTATTCATTTCCATCTGTATATATTTGCATACCAGTGTGCCGTTTCCTATAAACTTAAATATCCAGCTTCTTGGAATGAGAGCAAAATGGCAGGTAGTGATTGGTTTTCTGCCTTCATGAAGCGACACAAAGATCTGGCAATAAGAGAACCTCAAGCAACTAGTCTTGCACGAGCAACAGCGTTCAACGAAACAACTGTAGGGAGATTTTTTGACAACCTTGCTCAAGTTTTAGCAAGATATATCTTCCTGCTCAGTGATATCTACAATATGGACGAAACTGGGGTAACAACTGGTATTATCCTACTTTCGATCGTTGCCCCCAAATACGTCACACAAGCTCCAACCGCTGGACAGATCTGTGTTTGGACCCTTGAAGAAAGCAATCAATAGGGGTTGTGAATCGTGGATGCTTAACAATCCTGGTCAAACCATGACAATATACAATATTCCCTCAAATTGTGCGTGATACTCTGCCCTTGGTTGCAACTCCAAATAATTTCATTGCTGGTTTCCAATGCACCGGGATTGTGCCTTTCAATAGAGACATCTTTGAAAAGATTGACTATGACCCATCATATGTCACCGACCGACCAAACCCTAACCCAGTATCAGAACCAAGTAAACCCGGTGTGGATCAATCAATCTCTGAAGCTGACAAATGTCAAACTCGCCAAGAATCCAACCCGGTCCACCGACATAGTCTGATGTCCGCCCCGGATCATCGACAGAGCCTGATGTCCGCCCTGGATCATCCATAGGGTTTGATGTCCGCCCTGGGACATCCATAGAGCCTGATCTAAATCCTGGATCATCGACAGAGCCTGATGTCAGCCTTGGAACATCGACAGGGTCTGATGTCCGCCCTGAAACATCGACAGAGTCTGATGTCCGCCCAGGATCATCGACAGGGTCTGTTATCCGCCCAGGATCATCGACAGGGTCTGATGTCCGCCCTGGATCATCGACAGGGTCTGATGTCCGCCCTGGATCATCGACAGGGTCTGATGTCCGCCCTGGATCATCGACAGGGTCTGTTGTCCGCCCTGGATCATCGACAGGGACTGATGTCCACTCTGGATCATCGACAGGAACTGATGTCCACCCTGGATCATCGACAGGGACTGATGTCCAACCTGGATCATCGACAGAGCCTGATGTTCACCATGGATCATCGACAGGGTCTGATGTCCGCCCTGTATCATCGACAGGGCCTGATGTCCGCCCTGGATCATCGACAGGGTATGTTGTCCGCCCTGGATCATCGACAGAGCCTGATGTCCGCCCTGGAACATCGACAGGGTCTGATGTCCGCCCTTTGACATCCATAGAGCCTGATGTCCGCCCTGGAACATCGACAGGGTCTGTTGTCCGCCCTGGGACATGCATATAGCCTGATGTCCGCCCTGGAACATCGACAGGGTCTGATGTCCACCCTGGATCATCGACAAGGTCTGATGTCCGCCCTAACATAAATGACAACCCTATCAATGTATGCAGAGGTTTTCTTTTCTCGGAAGAGCGTATTCCAAAGGCGGTCGAAAGAAGCGGAAGACTGAGATCCTGACTGACCCCCTGTAAAAAAGAGGTTCGAGGAAGAAAAGAAAACTGTAAAGGAAAAAAGAAAACCAAGACAAAGATGCCAAACACGTACACAAACCAAAAGAACGGCTGAATCGGATTTAGAATCAACATATGCTTGATCTGTAATGATTCATTTGCCAATAGCCGTTCAGGAGAGAAATGGGTTCAGTGTGGGTCCTGTAAATACTGGGCTCATGATGACTGTACTGCAGGGGGCAGAAGCTTTATTTGTCAGAACTGAGGATGATGACTATTGATTTACAATTTCATAACTCCGTTGCAGTTTGTGTATCAGGTTCTTTATAATGTTGCATTTTACAAACAAAGAATTCGTTTTGGGCTCGTATAAAAACATATTATGTTTTAATTGAAGAATTTTCAGTTATTTCAATGTGATATTGTTCGATGAAAAATTAATTTTTGTTGTTGCAATTTACTGTTTCCGAGTTAGTTTCACTTTCTGATAACATTTGTGGTTATCACATTTGGATTTACATGCGAGCAGCACGTTACAAAAAAAGTTGTCTTTACATACATTTGATATGTTTAATGAATCATTGAATTATGTTTCTGAGTTAATGTTTAAAAATGGACGAGGACATGATACTTGAAACCGATTTTTGTGAACAATGGCCGACAAGTGTTTACGCTTTAATTCTATTCTATTTAGAACTATTACAATTTTATGTTTCTTTGTTTATTTTTTAAATTAAATTTTGTTAATATTGACCCTCTTGGGTTACTATTGACCAACGTATGGTGTCACAATTGACTATTACACGGGGACGATTGTAACATGCTGTAGGCCTACCTACTTAGTTATTCGACCATTCCTAATTAAAATGAAGTCCCAGAAAGTCAAATGAGTGTGGTAGCTGAGATGCCATACTATCACAATTTACCAAGTGATTTGATCTGAGATTATCCATTGCCAGCAGATATCGGGTTGAATGATTTTTGTTTCTATTGTCCCCGGTCTCCCCTGTAACTCACATATTGATTTAAATATATACATACCTCGCAAATGCGCTCATTATCACGGCATCTATGGATGCACACAATCACTATCACTGGAAGTAGGAAGAAATTACGATGATTTTTCTAGATTTTATTTAAATTTGCCAATTATACGTTGTAATTAATATTTTGAAGTCATATATGGAACCGCATTGTTATCGTGGACTTTACTTATGCTACATCAAAATTGAATATTAAATGAGAAATGAACGGACAATGTATGCTTGCACTACCCGCGCAACCAATAAGTTTGATGATGGTGTGTGTTAAAAAACGTGTTTAAGGTCAGTTTTAACATTAAAGTTTTTCACTGACGGAAACCAATAAGTTTGTAATAGTTCTATATTTAGAGTATTTTTTACCTGGTCACGTGAGAAACGCCCGTCAGTGCCGCTAGCCGCTAGACTTTGTGTGTTTGCTGTCTAAGTGATCTGGTGTGTCTATTCGTTATCAGTTCGTGTCAGATAACACAAGATGACAACTGATGAGTATTAACACTCGATCTTATTCTAAATCCCCGACACGAGACGGGACACACAGGCTTCCATTCAGGTCACAGTGCTCAGCTAAAGCGGCCAGCCGCCCTAGTGTTAGAAAGTCGTGTTTCAAGGGAGGTAATTCACTCGACACTAACTCATCAAGAAAAATAAAAAATTATTGTAAACAAGTGTCTTATATAAAATATAAACTGGAGCAATACTAACGTTTAGGTTATGAAAAAAGAAATTGTATTGTGAAATATAAATAAAAAAGGAAATAGTCCAATTAACTCTTAAACAGTGTAACTCGATCCAGGAAAATTGGACTCTGGCTCCCCAGGCCTACTGGTAGATAAACCAGTCAAGCGTTGTGGATCGTTCTCATTAAAGATACATCCATTGTCTGTATATGAGATTGGTTTAGTCTTTCACTCATTTGTTTCGTAAAATTTTATTAAATATTGAAAAGGAGCCTATTAATCAATATATAGTTTCAATATAGTTTACTTATTATGTTTTGTGCCATTTGATTTGGAAAATACCATAATATCGACCAATATTATATAATTAATTGTCCATGCATTAAATTTGCTAAAATGTATGGATGATTTTCACATTGCAACCTGGGACATTAAGTCTAACACTCTGAAAATAAATATTGAAAGGGAGCCTCTGTTTTCTGAAAATCGCATTTCTCATTTTCTCCTTTCAAATACATATTTGATAAAATGGTGATATTTTCAGAATAAATACCTTTGTCAGAGCCAGAGTGTAAGACCAGGGGACATTGTGTATAACTGTTTTTACTCCGCAAACGGGAACATTGAATACAGCTGTGATATGAAGAAATTATACAGTAAATAGCATTAAACCATTTATCACTTAGATATTTAACTTTTCATAATCTAAGTGTTATATTACTTCAACATATGTAGCGTGGGGAATTCAATATCTCTTAAATGTGCCAATAAAAGTTAAGTTGCGAATGAGCTCCTCAGTATGAAATGAATATCTGTTCATATACTATAGGTATTGTGAACATCTGTAACATGTGCTTGATGGCAGACCAGTTAAGTTATTGTCAAATACAAGAAATATTAATTTTTTTCAGTAAGAATTGAATGAACGTTTTATTGATTATCTATTTCATACACTTCACTATTATAATATTTACATATAATGATCACTTGAGTCAGGAAGTCGCAGCAACTATTGAGACTCAAAAGTTGTCCTTCACCGTTTCAACAACAATGTAAGTATGCCGCTAAAAAGATGATTTAAATAAAGGTAACTGTGTTATAATTACTTATGGTCGTCGCAAACATGAACTGTATGTATCCTTTGTCGACTTTAATCTCTCGATAGACACAAACTTTGATATTGTTTACATAATGCTGCTTTAGGTGGGAACATGTATAAAATGTATTAAGAATAGGTGTTCACGGTAAGGTGAGCTGTGTATTGAAGAATATGTATGAACAAGTTTCTGCTTGTGTTAGAGTCGGTAACCTTAAAACGGAATTAATTTATTTGAAACGTCAGCAGGTGTTCACCAGGGCTGCATTCTTAGTACTGATCTATTTATCATTTTTTATTTTATAAATGAATTAGTTGAAGAATTTTAGATTCTTGGTTTAAGAGGTATTTGTGAGAGAGATGGAACAGAAGATATTCTTTTGCTTCTGTTTGCTGATGATGTAACGTTACTAGATGATCGACACTGTTATTGGTATGCAGAAGAAGCTGGGTTTGCATAAGGCGTATTGTGATAGAGAATCTCACCCGAGTTTTCTTTTGATATCAAATATATCACCACGAGTTGAATAAGGTAACAAATATCCGCACCTTGCCGAGGGTCGTCTCATAACTTCGAAAGAGATTTGATAAACCTACCTCAATATTTTCCCAGATTACCTATGCTACGTATCCTGGTCGGAAGAGAATTGTACAAAATTTATGACGGGGATTCTTAAACATATATTTTATATGTTTCAGAACCATGTTTGGGAGACTAAGACAGCACGCCATTCCCATAGTGATGTTAGGTGTCATCTTCTTTCTGATGTATGCCTACACAAACAAGGACACTGGAACAAACGTATTTCGGGCACAGGCGCCGGCACCATGTACGTATCTCAGTAGAAGAAAACCAGTAATAATTTCGAAAGAAACATAAATCTTGAGGAATTTACAAAAGGTAAAACAAATGTATTATGGTTCAATGGAGAACAGTTTAAGAGACTGTATGACTTCTGTAAATGGACTCCATCGTTCGATTGCACCATGATGAAGGTTCCTCAAGGACGGATGCCCATCTTCCACCCGGACCCTGCTATCTACCGACATATGAAACCCTTTCTGTCACAGTCTTACAATAAAGATACACATGTATGAACATGTCGACGCGTCTTTGTCTTTTGTAAGACAACTTAAATTTCTGAAACATCGACAAACTAAGGTTATACCCCAATTCCGGTCTCGTTGCTATGGTTTCTTTTGTTACAACTTTTGTAGTTGTATCGGCTTATACACCTACACTTTTTCTGATAAACCTACACTTTTTCTAATATACCTACACTTTTTAACAACAGAGAAACAATTGAGTCAATTTTCTAAATTTCCAATGTTACTTGTCAGATTATATGTGAACATAAACCTGGGATCGAACCCGTGTCCTGTTGCTTTCTGGCCGAACGAACTACCCAGTAGACCACGAGATCACTTGAAACTTCTTAGATTTGTTCATGACCAAATGAATAAGGTTCTTATAATGCGTGATTTAATATCACACATTTCTGTATTTCCTTTCATATAAGTATGTTATTTAATTTTGTGTGCAAAATGTCTTAACATACTGAAAGTTACTTCTGTTTTCTCTAAAGCTTGGCCATGTAGACATTATAGCCATGCAGTTTATGGCGTTAGCTGTACATTTCAGCGAGATGCACGTGCGTCTGCGTTGACAATACCGTCATTGGGCCATATCAATTAGATTTCGAGCCCCAAACATTGGTAACCATACAACGAAGCACGAACTGAGGCCCTATTTGGGTTGTGCGTTTCATACACAATTAAATCTTAAGCTTGTTAACAGCTGTATTTGTTTTCGAAATATTATGAAATAGTATCCGTTTTCACTCGACCGTTAGTGGGGTATAAGACAGATATATCCATACTTGTCCTTGTGTATCAAATGATACCCTACACTTTTCCCGGCGGAGCCTTACTCGGCTACGCCTCGTAAGGACCCCACCGGGAAAAGTGTAGGGTATCATTCGATACACTCGGAAAAGTATGGGTATATCCCTCACACATCGACTTTTTTTCTTCACTCATCCGTGAAAACGAGACTGAAGGTCGATTTCCTGAGGCCAAACCGAATTGCTGTAACGTGGTTGGGTGAGGTTCGTCTATAGTTGGCAAATAACCGATGGTAGGTAGGCTCATTATAAGAATAGGGGTATACTGTCAAAGCTTAATTAGTCAGCTTTTTGTAGGCGAATATGGTGTAGGCGAATAGGGATGTAGACTATTAGGGATGTAGGCGAATATAGACCCGTGGACAAGGAGGTGTATATAGACTCGCACCTGGTGGCTGCAGTCAGTTTGAACAGGACAGTGAGAGGCCTAAATCTGGGCAGTTGTAAGGAGAAAGAAAATACACTTTATTTCATTTTCTTTTTTAGCATAGGGAGCTACTCACTCTATTGCGCTGCTTTCACACTTGAGGGGTCATACACAATTTAAAGAGCGTCTCCTCTCCACGATAGCCGGTTCACACGCACATACACAAGTATGTAAGTATATGTACAGGTTGGGTGTATTGGGTTAAACGTATATCTACTGTGCTTTTACATGAGGAAACCAGGGGTAAGTATTGCATATTTTGTAACAGTTGTCATTCATATTTTTTATGTGGCCAAGTGGGATTATTGTATTGTATTGTGGACTCTGTGAACTGCCGCGACCTAGAAACCTTTTTTTCATCCACTTTTCCAGATCCGAGAGATATAAACAAACTGAAATGCTGTTCATTAGCCAATGGGTAATGTAAAGTTTAGATTTGATGATTTGGTGGCACCAAATAAAGAGCAGAGGGGTTCCGGCCTAACAAACTATGTCTATCTTGTTATTCGTCTGCAGAAGATAATGAGAGATTTATATATATATATATCAGATATTTATTATCTTTTTATGTTATGGAGTTCAAAGGGGGTAAATGTGTTAAGACTTTTTCATCTGTTAATAACCTTTGTTCTCTTATATTTGCTGAAGATGTTGCAGCAATATCTGCTACCTGTGCACAATTGCAGAAAAATATTAATGTACTTTTTGTGAGCAAACTGGTATGAGTGTATATCTATAGAATTAATGTACTTTTTGTGAGCAAACTGGTATGAGTGTATATCTATAGAATACCAAAATGGTGTTTAGAAATGGTGGCCCCTATATAATGGTAATGTTATAGAGACAGTTTCATTCAATACGTATCTTGAACTTATGTTTACTGGAAGTTAGTGTGGGGTAAAGCTACATCGTGTCTTGCAATATAGGCTACATCCTCCTGTAATCCGATTGAATCTAAATATGTGAAGTTGTGTAAATATGTTTTGAAACTTCACTGAAGTCATCATTTAACAATATGCCCCTGGGTGAACTTGGAAGGCTGCCTTTACAATGAACTTATACAACCAATGCCGCGAAACACTGGTGTAGACTTTTAAACATGCCTGAATATAGCTTTCCAAAACAATGTTAATTTCATGTTATTATCACCAGACAATGAAAGTCGAAATTCATGGGCACCTAAAATGGATAAGCCACAGATTTGGTGACCACAAATTATTAATTACATTATTAATTTAATCATTTATACAGAGAGTATATGATAATGTATCCCAATCCTGGCAATTATTTCTGGATAACAATAATAAGTCGCATTACTACAAGCATTTCAAATATTTATTAAATGTAGAAAGCTACTTAATAAGTTATCTCATCCCTTAATATCTCAAAATTATATTTGCCAGATTTCGATGTTGTCACTTTAAGTTAACAGTAGAAACTAGTAGATACATAAATGTAGTTTGGGCCGGTGGCCTGTGTATAGGATAAAACATGCAAAAGGGTGTTTATGAGTTTTAAAACCCGCAACCCGAGGGATAAACACGAGGGGCGTTAGCACAAGGTTTAACACTAGGTTTTAACCATAGTCACACTTGACTGATTCGTCTGAGTATTGAGACGTCTGAATGTGGGGCCGTCTAAGTTTTGGGGTTAAACCGATTTAAGACAACAAAAAGCCATTTTGAAAAATCTCAATTTCATATTTTTTTAACATGAGAACAATTTCGCGTATAAAGATATGCATTTCGCAAAATAATAACAAGATTTATCTGTTGATGATATAAACCTTTTCATTTGTAAGGAGTTATCGGCAATGGAAACGAAGGATTCTATTTTACAAAAAATCATAACGATTCGGAATGTTATGTCAATTTAACTGAGATTCATTCTTTACAAAATATATTCTTTTAAACTGAATATTAAGATATTTGCAGACTGGAATTAGCTAAAAGAGTGCGAAATAGTATTACAAGTATAAGAAGAGTCCTACAATTGACAGTCACAGTAGAAATATAGATATAAAAAATTGAGGTAGGGTTGCTTCATTTTACCGCATATTGTGTTACAATTTACCTCACTTTTTAGTAACATTTTACCGCACCCCCTTATTACAATTTACCTCACTAATATGTATTACATCTTACCGCATTTTTATTACAATTTACCGCAGTTATTACATCTTAACGCGTTATTACATCTTACGTCGTAACAGGAGGAATGGATATTTCAAGAATTTAAGTACTTGAGAAAAAGAAATAGTTTGGGTCGTGACGCCTGTGACCCATATTTGGGGTCTAGGGGTCTATAAATGAACATCTTTATTGGCCAAGGAGTCTGTATAAGATATTTCAACTTTTTAGGCCTATTGGTACTGGAGAAACATATAAAAATAGGTTTTTTAAGGTTGTTACCCCCGTGACCGGTTGTGGCTGTTAACCCTTCATCAGCACGTCTGTAAACACGTTGACGACCATTAGCTCTGAACAAACAAAACAGAATTTGCTCTCATCAGAAAAAGGCCACGTGACCAGTTTCGGAGTCCTTCCTTGTTCATTCCTATGGCTCTTTCTCTGAATTGCGGTTAGGCGTGTCATTTTTCGTGTGTGCTTTTTCATACTGCGACAATGGTTTTATACTGTTTGTCAGCACGTGCATTTCGTGATATGCGTGCTTTTTCTAAAACTCGAGTTCTCGATACAGTTTTCGCGGTTTCAGAAACTTTAAAAGAAGAAATTAATAGGTAGTAGGTTTCCACATGTACCTCTAAAGTTTTATGAATTTCCGTTCAGTAATAATGTGTTTTAACCCACAAAATATTTGATATATTTTCTTTTGGACATCAGTTTATATATATGGATTTTCAGTACTAAAATGCGTTTTTCCTATCGGGAATATATTAACAAGCATATATATGTTTACCCGTTAAAAGTGATATTTGTTGAATGTTTCTTAATTGTAAAATGTCAGATTAAATTTTAAATGACCGAGATTAATGGAAATACATTGTATATGTTTCAGAACCATGAAAGAGAGACTAAGACAGCACGCCATTCCCATAGTGATGTTTGGTGTCATCGTCTTTCTGATGTATGCCTACACAAATAAGGTCACTGAAACAAACGTATTACAAGCGCCAGTACCATGTGTCCCAGATAACAGGGAGAAGAAAAGCAGTATTAATTTGGAAAGAAATCCATATTTTGAGGAATTAACAAAAGGCAAAACAAAGGTGATATGGTTCAATGGGAAACATTTCAAGAGACTGTATGAGTTCTGTACGTGGACTCCCGCGTTCGAATGCACCATGATGAAGGTTCCTCATGGACGAGTACCCATCTTCCATCAGGATCCTGCTCTCGACCCGATAATGAAATCTTACCTTTCAAATGATAACCATGAAGATATGCCGAAAGCAAGTGTACTTATGACAGAACTTGAAAAATACCCTGATTCCGTATTTCTTGACCTTGGGGCTAATGTTGGTGTTTTCACCTTGATCATCGCCAAAACTCTCAAACGAAAGGTTATTGCAGTTGAGCCAGTGTTTGAAAACGTAGCTCAATTGTGTAAAAGCATTCAGGAAAATCGACTTACCGACAACGTGACGGTTGTATTCAATCCGTTATCAGATCAGCACACTCAGGTCGGTATGGTGGCGCCACTCACAAGACTCGTTACATCCCAAGTACGGCCTCTAGGAAGTCAACAGGTCAAAGATATAGGTAATTCCTCCTGTCCAAAACAGCCAGCCTATAACACCGTCTGCTTGGATGACCTTATTCCCTACATGACATCCAAAACTGCTGTTGTCAAAATTGATGTGCAAAGTTATGAATACAATGCTTTCAAAGGAGCTCAGAAATTCCTGGATGCCATAGATGTACCATATATATTTATGGAGTGGGGAGAAGTTAAGAAACGAGATATTATATATAAATTCGTTGAATTGATGAAAGGTCGGTCGTATGTACCCTTTACTCCAGACGGCAAAGTTGTTCTTGATTACAAACTCTACATGCAGTGGCCGTACGATGTAGTCTGGCGGAAGAAAGGCTCTTAAGTATTTCTTATGAGACACCTCTCCATCCACCAGGAAAAAGTTATTTAGAGTAAATTTGATTTAGTTTATTTGACTTCTGAAGAAATAGATAATTTCACCCAAGTGTCTCCTATCAAATGTATCAAAACGAATTGATCAAAGATACACATATCCACTGGAACTCTCCAAAAGATTGCCATGGGATGTTGCCTGGCGGATGAAATTATTATGGGAATGGTTTCTGTTAACGGACTACTGCCCCAATGCCCCTCGCCTAATGTGAGACCAATTAAGGAGGTTCCTTACCGTTGTTTCTGAGCATCATCAGTTGTCAGATTCAGAGGGGCCTTGTAACCACATAGCCTTGTAGCCTTAGTGTACACTTTCAGTAACTTTCGTCATGCACATTAGAAACTGTAATAACTGTATAATATGATAATAGAATCATTTTATTATTTAAATACCTATCTGTTGACTAGACCTACTATGCCTACCTCCTAATAGGTATGCACACAGCCGACCTTGAAACAGTGGAGAAGGGGTGCGTAAAGTCCCTTATCCAAGGGCGGTAAGTCCAGGTGGTCTCGTGACGTCACTACCTGTCTAGTTCACTCTCCTAAAAGTTGCAGAGCAAGACAGACGTGTTTGTTTTTGTTCTGTGACTGGGTATTTAGCGACTTGTGTTGCTAACTTGCTATTTTTCTCTTGTTCATTCAAGAGATACCCTCAACTTTAATCTACGGTTAGTGCGGGTTGTGTTAACAATCTGCTTCAAGTAGGTGTTAGATTTCAAGGGGCCTTGTTGACATGTGCTAGCTAGCGACCGCCCGGAGTAGGTGGGTTGCATGCGTCGCACGTGCAGCTCGTGATTCTTTGTTTTCTCTCACCTGACTGTTGGTTGTTGACTTGCGTAGGGTAAAGGAGCAGTGGAATCTCTCCTACGCGTTTGACTTGCTTCGCTTGTCATTCGTTTTCGCTTGTCATACACCTTCGGTCCGTACTCAAGTGCTCGCGTCTCGCTTGGCTTCTCGCCTCGCCTGTCACTGGCTTCGCTAGTTATTCGCCTAAGGTTGATCGCGGGTATCGCCTTACGTGAAATCTACTTGACTAGCTTGGTTAAGGAGCAGTGGATACACTCCTCGCCAGTGACACGCGTTGCCCGTTGCTAGCTTTCGCCTACCATTCGCCTTTGGTATCGCCTTAGGTCGAATCTACATGACTCATTCGCCACGCCAGTGATTCGCGTAAGCCAGTTACTTGCTTCGCCGGTTGGTTCCCCTTTAAAGGCTTGATTCTACATGACCTGCATCTACTCACTTGTGTCTCGCTTATGCCAGTCACTTGCTTCGCCGGTCCATCGCCTTAGGTTGAATCAGGTTGGTTCAAGTGACTCGCTACGCCAGTCACTTACGGTTTGGTATACGCACGATTGTTATGTGAAATAAAGATTGATTTATCTTGTAAGTGTTTAGCCTAGTATTTGTCTGGTTTGTTCGTCTTTGTTTTACCTTGGCGGGTCGTTACTTGACTTTGTGCTCTTCGAGTTCAGAGTCTTTGGTTCAAATCTCTCGATTACCTATCGTCAGAATTGTTGTTTTTTCGCTCCGCTGCTTAGGTGTTTCACGTGTGTGACTCACCTCGTCTACGCTACGCTGCTTAGGTGTTTTTCCGTAGGGATTCACCTCGTCTACGTTACGCGAGCGAGTGTCTCGTGTTTCGCCACGCCGGGTAGGTGACTCGACTGTCTCTACCTTCGCTTACGTTACGCGTTTTATCGTTTATCGTTCGCCATGTACTCCGCCTTTTGCACGAATTGCGGAGGCAGGAAGTCCGCCTCTAAGGATCCGCACTTGTTATGTAGGAAGTGTAAGGACCTTTGCGAAGAGGAGTACCGTTGGGACGAGTGCGCTCCTCTCTCCGAATCGGAGTTCCACGCTTACGTTTCCGCCATACGCAAGTCTGTGGCCGATAGGTCTGCGCTTCAGAAGCGTGCGTCGTCAGCTCAACCTATGGAGAGGTCTCCCGTTCCGGAGGAGGACGTAGACATTGTCCTCACGGAACGGGCGGATGAATTCGACAGGGAATCGTCGGTCCTGTCCGAACCCGCTAGGGGGTCGAAGGATTTAGGCTCCCCCCCTCCGCCGTCGTGTTCCGGTTCTCGTCCGCGGACTCGCCCGTTGTCCCCTCCTTCGCCAGACAAGCGGTTGTCTCCACTTAGACTTAAGGTGGGCGGACCCACTACGCCCAAGAGCAAGAAGAATAAGTCCAAGAAGGCTAGGTTTGACAAGGTCGATCCGACCCTCCTTCTGGCATCCGTAAAGGATATGGTCTCTTCCTTGCTCGATGCGCGTCTGGGTCCGCGGACCTTACCCACTCACACTATGACTACGCAACCGTGTGAGCCCTATGCGGATGTCGTACCTCAGGGTGCGCGTTCCTCGTCCGCTAGGGCCTCCGCATCCGCGACCCCATCGTGTACCCCTCACACCCCTACGCGGCGTGTCACGGTTCTGTCACCCTTACGTGATTCCTCGCCAGACTCGCCGGAGCGTGACACCCGCTACATTGACGTGTCGAACCCTCCGTTCATCAGTATAGAAATGGAGGCGGAGGTAACGGGGTTGTCGGAGGATCCGCCAGTGGTTGACGCAATCGCTATGTTATCCGAAGTGGCTTCGTTTGCGGACGTTCCACTTAGCCAAGTCAGCGTGACAGGTCCGGGCACGCCGGCGGCCAGGAAGGCTTCCTTTTGCCCTGATGGCGAGGTACCTCCAGCGCGTCTTGCCCTTCCACCTCATAGGCTTCTGTTGGACGCCACCGAGGATATGGAGCAAGTCATATCATCTGCGATGCCCAATCGTCTGCTTCCGCCTTTGGTGGTGCCGGACAAGCGCAGACGGCAACTGCCCTTGCATCCGGTGCCTTTTCAACTTGTTCCGCCTCCCCTCGATCAGGATGTGTCTCGGTTGTTTGCCACCAACCTGCTTCACCGCGTGTCTGAGGCACAGATTTCTCATCTTGACAGCTAGCAGGGAGGCGCGCTCGGTGTTAGGCTTGGGCAACACATGGCTTTCACATGTCAGTCGATGCTGGCTTGTGCTAAGCAGGCGGGCATGGAGGCGGGGGACCCGGTGTTGTTCAAAGCGTTCGGCGATGTGGCTCCGGACCTTGTGCAGATCATGTTGTCAGCGTCGCGAATTTCATCGGGTATAACAGTACTTCGCAGAGACAACTTCCTCTACCGGTCAGGTCTCAACCCCGATCATAAGTCGTTCCTTCGACATGCCCCTGCTCACGCTGAAACTCTTTTTGGGGGTCGTATCCCTAAGGGTTTGAGAGCACGACAGGAGGCCCAACAGCAAGACCTCACCAATCGGCTCGTCACTCAGAGGCAAACGACACCAAAGCGTCAGCAGACCAATTTTCGTCAGGGGCAAGGCCAGGGCAGTGGCCAACCTTCCCCCAAGAAAGCGAAAACGGACTTTCGGCGGGGAGGTCGTGGCCGTGGATCCACGGGTGAGTCCCCCAAGTACCCCCGGCCTGTCGCCGGAGGTCGTACCCCGCAAAAGAAGCGGAGGAAGTGACTCGTGGTCACCCCCTCTGCTCCCCCCTCCACTCGTCCCGGTATCGGAGGGCTCGGTGGGGGGTTGGCTCCAAGATTTTGTCAGCAACTGGGTACAGTTAGGGTTAGACCCTTACGTGTGTCGGATTCTGGGTCAGGGGTTCCGCATTCCTGTCTCATCTCCGCCGCCCCTCACCTGTACTCCAATGGAGGGGACCGGCTCAAATTGACATTGGAACAGGTGGAGATATTAATCTCCAAACGGGCGGTGCAGGAGGTCCTTACCCCGCATCTAACGCCGGGGTTTTACTCCCCAGTGTTCGTAATAACCAAAAGGAACTCGAAAAAATGGCGGCTAATTCACGATTTGAAGGTGTTCAACCGCTCATTCCTCGTTTGGCCGCCATATTTTCGACTCTTGACGCTTCTGTCAGTGATGCGGTCCTTGGAGCGCTCAGACTGCATGGTGTCTCTCGATCTACAGGATGCGTACCTGCACGTTCCGATTCACTATCGGGACCGCAGGTACCTCAGCTTCATCCTGGACGGGAGACATTTTCAGTGGTGCGTGCTCCCGTTCGGGATCTCGTCCGACCCCTGGCTATTCACACGGGTGACTCAGACCATCGTCCAATTCCTTCACCAATGCGACATTCAGTTCCTAATGTACTTGGACGATGGGCTCGCTCACGACCGCTCCCCTGTCGTTCTCGAAGCGCAGCTCAGGTTCACGATAGACCTGTTCCGTCGTCTTGGGTGGCTAGTGAACTTAGAGAAGTCGGACTTGGTTCCGGCAACTCGTCTGAAGTTCCTAGGGGCTATCCTAGACACCCGGCTGTTCCGCGGGTTCGTCACGAGGGAGCGGATGGCTCGTTACGATCGCCTGATGGATCCCGCGCTCGACGCACTGCTCTCCCTACGTCAGTGGCAAAGAGTGTTGGGGTTATTAACATCAGCTCAGGACCTGACTCGCAGGGGGAGGTTGTTCCTTCGCGTGTTACAGGTGTTCCTGAATCCCCACATCAGGGAGACGCGTACCTACATCGGTTCCTAGCTTGGTGGCGGGTAGACGAGAGTGTGTTCGCAGGCGTTCCACTTCGTCCTCTCCCCCCCTCAGCTCACCTGTTTGTAGACGCCTCCACCCAAGGGTGGGGGGCGCACATGGGTCACGAGCAGGTGGCGGGAGTTTGGTCCCCATCAGAGCGGAACCTTACACATCAACGTCCTCGAGTTGGACGCAGTACGTCTTGCCATTCAGCACTGGCAGGTCCCCTTGCGGGGCCAGTGTCTGCTAGTACACACGGACAGTTTGGCGGCTGCTTGGTCGATAAACAAGCAGGGGTCCACCAAGGCGGAGTCTCTGCTACGCGTGTCACTCCAGCTCTTCGAGTTGGTGGACGAGGTGGACCTGGACATTCGAGCAGTCCACATTCCGGGTGCCAAGAACGTCTTGGCGGACGCGTTGTCACGTCCAGATGCCCCTCCCCCAACGGAGTGGCAACTGAATCCGGTGGTTTTCAGGGGGTTGTGTCTCCAGTTCGGCACCCCGCTGATAGATCTGTTCGCGACGTGTCTCAACCACCAATTGCCAACCTACATCTCCCCAGTGCCAGACCCGCTAGCGATTGGCTTAGACGCGCTCTCGTTAGGGTGGGAGGGGATGGACGCCTATGCTTTTCCACCGCCGGCCATCCTCTCCCAAGTTGTAGCCAAGATAGGAGAAACTCGGGTTCTTCGTCTCCTGCTGGTCGCCCCTTGGTGGCCAGCCCGACCGTGGTTCGTTCCTCTCCGTCGGCTCTGTCAGCAGGAACCGTTTCCGATTCAGATACGGAGAGATCTGCTCATCAGCAGGCCAAGCGGAAGGTTACACGGGAACCCTCAGGTGTTCTCCCTTCACGCTTGGCTTGTATTAAAAGAGGGTTAAGGAGTAGTGGATACTCTAAGTGCGTCGCCAACGCAATAGCTACCTCGCATAGGAAGACCACTAGGAAGCTCTATGATTTCCAGTGGCAGGCCTTCGCCTCTTTCTGTGCTCAGAGGGATTTCATCCCGGCAGAGGCTTCAGTGCCTCAGGTTGCGGAGTACTTGGTGTACCTTCGCAACACTAGACATCTTAAGGCGTCGTCAATTAACACCAACATGTCGGCTATCCTGTCGGTTCTCAGGAAGAGATCGCCAGGCTTGGATGTGTCGGTCCTCAAGGACCCCATTAAAACCTTCTGTTCGGTGGACGGCAGGTCCAGGCTTCGCCCACCTGAATGGGACTTAGCCATTGTGCTCAACCACCTGCGCTCCGATAAGTATGAACCGCTCTCCGACGTGCCTCTCCTCCCTCTCACCATCAAGGTCATTTTTCTGGTGACCATGGCCTCCGCAGCGCGGATTTCAGAAATCCATGCGTTGCAGGCGGACCTGCTACGTTTTGAGGTCAGGGAGGGGGGCTCCGCCTCGCTGGGGTTGGCGGTGTTTTGGTCGGAAGTTGAGTGGCAGGGTTGTCTCTTCGATCCGCTCAGCGGTAGAGATCGTATCTCCCGGGCTGTACCTTGTCCTCACCACAAGGTGGAGGACTTGTAGGTTAGCTTACACTCAAGGTTCGTCGCTGGTCTCGTCACTACCACGTATATACAGACCTGCCTCCACGCGGTGGGATTCTAGGCATAGTAGGTCTAGTCAACAGATAGGTATTTAAATAATAGTACGTTTTTGAGTAAACGTAATTATTTATACTTACCTGTTGACTAGACCTACGCTGTAGGCCCTCCCGTCCTCCCCTCTTGGTCTGTCTTGCCTTTTTGGGACTTCGGAGAGTGAACTAGACAGGTAGTGACGTCACGAGACCACCTGGACTTACCGCCCTTGGATAAGGGACTTTACGCACCCCTTCTCCACTGTTTCAAGGTCGGCTGTGTTAAGGTTGAAATAGCATACCTATTAGGAGGTAGGCATAGTAGGTCTAGTCAACAGGTAAGTATAAATAATTACGTTTACTCAAAAACGTACTATTATAATTGTGAAATTTGGTATTTGTTTTATGATAAAGAGATATATTTTGTTATTTTGCTTTTTAATCTACGTTAAGGGGAAACTGGCGTGTGAATTGAGAAAGAGTGATCCCCCTTGCAACTGAAATTTTCTCAAGGGTTTATTCAAATTATTATTCAAGTTAGCCTGGATACATTTTATTCTTTTGGGATTAATTTTACTAATTTGGAACCAAAAATGTTTTGGTTGCGTTTCTTTTGCAAGTCAGTTTATATAGATGCATATATAATGGAAATATATTAAACATATCCCTACTTATGAATAAGATGACTGGATATGGAATATACGCAGTACAACTGTACTATGCAATACCTTTGATATTTTACATAGCCATCAACACGTATGTTAATAGAGAATAACGAATGGATAAAATAGGATATATACAGTATAAAACCAATATGTTATGTACTAACATGGTAGCTACATTATTGATATGAAATACTAAATAGAATAACATATGATAATATATATTCATACAAATCATGTACATTATCTGTAAATATGCTTAAGTATGAATATAGCGACCATGACATAAACCAAATGTAAAAGATATAACCTTACCTTTAGCATATAATATAAAACATATAATACATCCATACATCACACATACATAATCTTAACGATAAATGCATTGCAACGTATATTCCTATTCAGACATAATGAAATGAACTAAGAGATAAGTAAACTAACCTGTAGGAGATGTAAGGGTGATAGAAAAAGGTTGAATGACCGTCCAGTGAGATATGTCGACTTGTCTTGCTGTGCTTCACATCATTGATAATATTGCAGTGCAATGAAATATGTGTGCTGGTTAACTTTATAGGCTTTGAAAGCATGCATTGCAAGGAGTGCACTTACCTAACCATAGATAAAACAAAGGAAAGCTGGCGAACTGAGAAAGCAACAACACCAGAGAACAGAAGAATAAAAGCTAGCTGCATGATTGAAGGCTCGATTTGACAGGCCATGAACATTTTAACTATTTAGTTACCATTCGATACCCTGAAATATAATGATGCATTAGAACACATATATACAGTTAAAACATACAGTATTAAAATAAATACTCTGCCACAATAACTACAATTGCAATCATATTCGGTATGATCTCAATAGAACTATCACTCCCGCGTGGGGGTTCAATTACTTTTGCAACTTCAACATAAAACAATCTCGCGTAACCATTTTTTACGACTTTTTTCAATATAATAACCCTGCATCTCTGTTCGAATCCACATTCAAGTATAGCGGCAGGTGTAACCTTAGACTTGTGAATTGGAACATTATCATGTAAAAACAGAACATCACGTGACAGCATTCCACGACGTGTCTGTCGAATTGTTTGTCGCAATTTTTGCATTAGGTTGGTATAATACTGACCATTCATTTCAGTTTTGGGTGACAAGTAGTCAGTTATGCATTTTGCTTCCTAACAGATGGTGGCCATAACCTTGCCAGCTGATGGTTGAGTGCGAAACATCAGTGGTGGTGGAGAACTTGGGGACTTCCACTGCTTCGATTTCAGTTTAGTTTCAGGGTCTCAGTGGTGGATCAAGGTTTCGTCACCTGTCACCAGACGAGATAGAAACCCGGTTTCGTCAGCATTGTGAAGATCCAGGAGCTCCACACACCTTTCGGTTCTATGATGGCGATCTTTTGCCCTGAGGTTTCACGGTACCCATCTTGTCTTTGAAGGGCATTTTGAAGTGGTATACATAAGAACAGGAAGATTTTCTTGATAACAACCTCTTTAATGTGAAAATACACGACGTTTCGGAGTACATACTCACTCCTTCATCAGGTGGAATGTAAGGAAATAACAAAATATAGTACATTTATATAGCAAACAAAACTACATCTTGTACCCATCTTGTAGATACCTTGGACATACCAAGATTATCATAAATGATTTTGTCAACATTTCCAACAGATATCTTGAATTTCAAAGATAGGTCAGACACTTTCACATAACGGTCAGCTAAAATTATTCTTTCGTAAGTGGCAATAACTCCGGTCCCTGCCCCTTTTAAACTGAAGTGACAGCGACAAAATGTTGATTAATTTGGAGCATCCTTACCCATCACAAAAACCCAACAAACACATAATCGAATACTCCGATAGAATCACCCCTTAAGTTCGGTGTTGAGTGGAGAGCGAAAGTAAACGGTTTGAGAACATGTTGCTATTGAAGGATAACTTTCCCCTACCCAAAGCCTTTCCTCTCACGTAGCAGGCCTGGTATCAGAACAGTTAAGTACAGTTTATAGGTGATTGCAGACAGACAAATGCAGTAGAAATTATCCTCAATGGTAAATGACATCAGTGGCAAATGTCTGTCCTCCTTGTCATTTAGACATATCTGTATTTGTTCATACCAAGCAATAATGGTGTACAGAGTAGGTAAAGTTAGAGCTGTATATATACATGGTAGGGTATTAACGAAAACAACAAAATGAACATGATAGATCACGGGGTCCTGTTACACCTTCTCAAAACCAGATATGGAATGGAACAGCCCTCCAATGGAGTGTGTCCTATCTCCACAACAGACATCAATCTGTGACTATCAGGAACAAGACGTCAGGGAGTGTTTCTGTACCACACGGTGTGCCACAAGGTTCAGTAATCGGTCGGCTACTGTTTGTACTGTACACCGGTCCAGTTGCTGACATCATCTCCGCTCACAACCTGCATCACGTACCATTATTATGCAGGTGATAATCAGCTCCTCAATTCAATTTCCAGCAGTTCACCCACTGGTATATCAGCAATTTCTCATTGTACATCAGAAATCAAATCTTGGATGACCCATCATAAGTTGCAATTGAACGACACAAAGACAGAACTTCACTGGTTGCCCAGCAAAGCCAGGATCGAACATAATATTCTCTGTTTGACCTTCAAAGCCAAGCATAGCCTTGCTCCTCAATACCTGTCGGACATGTTATTATCCTACTCAAGCTCTCGCTATCTCCGTTCCAGCAGCCAAGATCTCCTCACTATGTCAAGTTTCAGACTGAAATCAGTTGGACAGCGTTCTTTCTCCTATGCAGCCCCTTCTCTCTGGAACTCTCCCCCTTACGATCTGAAACTAGCGACAGCTTTGAATCATTCAAGTCTAAACTGAAAACATATCTCTTCCAACAATATATCCCCTAATATGCACGATCAGGATTTCTGTATATAAGTACATAGTTTTTACATTGTAGCTCCTTGAGCATGTCTGTCGAAGTGGAGTGGGCGCATCTATATACATATGCATAATATTATTATTATTTACCGAAACAACACAGGCAGAACAAAGTCAAATTAAGTCTATTCCCATAAGTCATACATAAAGACACAGAGTGAACAAATATACATGAATTCAAAACACATATTAATGGAGCATAAGAAAGCAATGTTTGATATACAAAGCAACTTTAACAAGTATTGGTTTGTATGTTTTATTTTTCAATGGATACATGTTTACTGTTATACGCAGTAAGATATTTATTTCTTATTTCTTTAATAAACTACACTCTAATATCAAATGAAATTCAACCCCAATCTTACACTCACATAATGTACGTACTCTATATTTTGTCGATTCTATACATCTACCAGTTTCGATGGGGAGTCTGTGATTACATGTTCTAACTTATGTGATATAAACACGTAAAAAGCAATGGAAGCTGCAGTAAATAGTCTTCAATACAGAAGTTATCTTTAAACATGTTATAATAACAGCCTTTTGATGATTGTGATTACTTTCTCTCCATTTTTGCAGAAATTGTTCAACAAGTGTACACAGTTTTAACATTATTCATCAACCAGTGGGTAACTTGTTTGATTGGCATTCTAGAAGTTGAATTGATGTTATGTCAAGCAAGTGGTGACAACGACATTAGAACCTATGTCGAAACGTCGCCTTCAAAGAATACAGAAGTTGTATATCCATAAAATCGTCACATTCTTGAAGTAGTGGGTACTCTCCCATCTGCCACATGGAACTATGACCTGCACTCTCTCATATAGATTTTATTGACGTTATTAACGGGAATTTTAATATATGAGATTAACAATGAGATTTACTCTCATGAAGTCAAAGATGTACAACCAGGGATAACAATGGAAACAAAGCATGATTGATGAAGCCAGAGTATTATCTGCTATGGTTTACATAGATACGAGTATTAACTGATTGTATGAAGATGTGAGCACCCCCTTCCTCTAGCAATATAACTTGTCGGGCGGATTGAGAACTGTCAATGTCTTTGTGGAGCCATTCCCTAAATATGCAACTGGTGACACGTTCGAACGGGGGCGTCTCTGAAAGCCGAGAGGTACGGTTGCTAATCCGATGTTGTTACAAGCATGGGGATCGTATCAATTTATGGTGTTCATTAACTTTGCATACACCTGCATATAACACAGAAATTTCTACCAGGACATTTGAGCATTAGCATTGTGATAGACTAGATGGATAATTCTTTGAATGTTTACTCCTTCCTCCATAACTTCGAGATATTAAAATATTATATCCGATACCTCCACCCGTGGACACCATTTGGAGGATTATGTCGGACACCACAGTAGCTCACACGGGTGATACAACTGTCAGTCTACTCTGGTCTGGTGATCAGAAAAACAGGGCCCTGATCTTCGAAGGTCTCTAAGCACCAAGATTGTCGTAAGCCAATGTTAATGAATGATACTTACGACTATCTTAGTGCTAAGAGACCTTCGAAAATCTAGGCCCAGGTTCACAGTAACTTTGTCAGCGAGGTCAATGGTGAAACGATGAAACCGTTAGGAAAGTCTTGGAATCTCAGGATGAATTCCAACAAGAGCCATCAGGAGAGATGGCTCACCCCCCGGCTCCACACCAGTTGAATGATAAGTTTTAGCAGTTTATAATTAAAACTATAAGATGTTTTTGCTCGTAGAAAACATATGTGGTTTAAACATATTTTATTCAATAGAAAAGGATTGGCAAAAAATTAATTAAATTCGTGTTATTACCTTACTCAAAGACAAAGTCCAAAATGTTGCCATGGAAAAGTTTAAACACAAAAAGAGGAACATCTAAATGGTATGGGGAGGTAGTACACAAATGTTGGTGAGGATTGGTCGAGTAGTTTTAATAATCAGCTCTGAAAATCTGAAACGACAGGACAGACGGAGCGAACGACTACCCCCTCCTGTATTATATGCCGGGGATAAAATATAGATGAATGAATATGGATCTGACAGATATATACATGGCTTCAAAACATATCGTGTGCATTTGTTTTCGGCATGCGTCTCCTCGGTTGGAAAACGAACTTTTCATTATTTATTAGAACCAAAATGAGAACATTCAAACACTGTAACAATATACCAATGCCAAGATTTCAAGACACAAGGAATGAACTCTTTTGAATAAATTTCATTTTATCTCATCATTCTAAATTGTAGATTCTGTGACCCCAATAGAGTCACATGGGTCACATCCTTAAAAACCTATTTACATCTTCTTCTCCAGTTCCAAAAGGGCTAGAGAGCTGAAAACCTGTCTGCAGACTCCTTAATTGACCAATGGGGATTCAAAATAGTAGATTTTGTGACCCCGTGACCCCAAACAGGGTCACAGGGATCACAACCTTAAAAACCTATGTTCATCTTGTTCTCCAGTTCCAAAACGTTTAGAGAGCTGAAAAGCTGTGTGTAGATTCCTCATTGTAACACTCTCCCTCTCCCTCTCTGTCTCTCTCTTTATCATCTTATCTAATCTCCTCTCTTCACCATGTTATATCATATGGGAAATAGTCTACAGCATTTGAATTGGAAGAGTTACCTTCTCTTCAAGATTTTTCAGGAATCGTTATACTTGGACAGCCAATTTCCTCAAAACGTAATTTCAAGTCCTCGTTGTTTAACTAAATAGTTAACGGCAAAACTATACTTTTACAAAACACTTTGGGGTACAGCGAACTTAAATTCTTAAGTATTTTATCTAGAGAACAATCTGTTTCAGTCTTCATCAAGAAACTATATAAACCCAGCTGAGGTACAGAGCCCATGGCTCTATTTTTCTTATATTCCTCTTTCTGTGGTATTTTAAAGTAGAAGTGGAGAAATCGGAAATGCTCAAGGACATTATTCACAAAAAGACATCTACACTTCAAACTTTAGAATTGATCTACTGTTATCAACATTGTTACACCAAGGTGCATTCACACGCACAAACAACGTGTATCATGCATTATGAGAAGCTAGACAGACATTGAACTTCCAGTCTCCTTTTAACAATAATTGAGAAAAAGCCTACGGCCATATGATCTGTGAATAAATTTGGGATTAATTGAGTTCAATCTGTTTATGAAACTCTTCTCGCTTTAGATATATATTGACTTTCATTTTCCACTATATATACGCTGTAAAGTAAAAACATCCTGAGATGAGAATTAACTTACATGTAGTGTTAAACAGGTTTACTCACAGTACTAATCTAGCATCAACCAAGTAAAAACAAAAGCCAAAAGGTTTAATTAGGACTGGTCCATTGTCACAATGGGTGAGCGCTTGGGCTTCCCCTACTCTTCTGACAACTGGGTCGTCTGACTATTGGGTTGTCTGCAACTGGGTCGTCTGACAACTGGGTCGTCTGTAACTGGGTCGTCTGTCTATTGGGTCGTCTGGCTATTGGGTCGTCTTGTCAACTGGGTCGTCTGACAACTGGGTCGTCTGATTATTGGGTCGTCTAACTATTGGGTCGTCTGACTATTGGGTCGTCTGACAACTAGGTCGTCTGCCTATTGAGTCGTCTGCTAATGGGTTATGACCTGTAATAAGAGTCGATGGTGTGCAAATTATGTAATAGCATTGTGTTGGCCTGGCTCCCGTTCCATAACAGCGAGTGCTATTAATCTCTCATTGATTGCTCAATGTAGCGCTCAAGTAGCGCTCAAGTAGCGCTCATTCTCGCCTGAACGACACGGTGCAAAACCTCAAAGTTCGCCCGCTTTGCTACGTAGCGCTACATTGAGCAATCGCGTTCAAGAGAGGTTTAAAAGTAATCGCTAATTGAGCGATTCCTTTGAAACCTCTCTTGAACACGGCCCTGGTCAGCTGCCTGGCAGGGCAGGGGGTTGTTGCAGGAAACAACCTGAACACTATGGTTAACCTTACTGCCATTCTTTAACATTACACTGAAATTACGTCAGTGACGTAAGGCTACCTTAGTTTTTTGTGTGCAACGGTACACAAATCGTTAATTCATGTAAGAACTGGTATAGAGGTAGTTTATATCTCTGAGCTCTGTTACAGTCTCAGTCTTTGTGTGAGGAGAGTTGCTTGAGTGAACCAAAAACAACAGCTGCTGAGGTAACACTGTTAATGTGAACTTGTTACTTCGTCACAAGAATGCAAAGGTTTATAATATTTATTATGAATGTGGATTGATGTGTAACAAATTTTGATCATATTTTGTACATTTTGGTGACTGGGCAATGCCGTATTTGACATGTTAACCTTTTCCTTTGGGATAATGAATAACATAATTCCTAGTGAGCTCCAGAGCCAATGGTTGGGAGGTGGAAATAGTAGATATATATACTCGAGAGCAGCTCTCTGTAAAACAGAAATATACTGTGTACATGTTAATGAAGTTAAATAAAAGCTGTTCCAGTTAGGTGATCATTTGGGCAAAGTGTTTCGTTACCTCCACAACTAAAGAATTTGTTTTTAAAAAAAATGATCGCGATTACTGCAAGGATTGAACATTTTGATCTTTCTACTATAAGGATCTGTAGCACCTCTTATTACACAAACCAATTCTTTGTAGTGGTATTAACGGTGTTGCGTAGAAAGCAAAAATTGCATGGCGCCCACACAATTTATTTTTGAATTACCAAAACGATTCCCATGGCATTATCGAACCATGTACACTAAGTTTTTAACTTGGTTTTCGTGAGAGAGAAGGGTGTTTTACAATTAGTGACATGATTTTTCAAATACATTTCATTAACTTATTTGAGCAAAACGTGCCCCTTTTACGTACTTTTCATAAAATAATCTCCCAATAATGTCTCCCAATTTTCTGGTGTCTCAAGTTCGTTTTATGTGATAATTGGTCAATGTAGTGCGCGGTATCAAATTGACTGCTCTGAAAAATTAAACCACATGGCCACAAACAGATGCTTGAGCAAAAGGTTAATTATTATGAAAGAACCAGAGAGACTGCTGATCATTCTTTATCATTTATTGTGTTTTACTCATACATTGATTTTGATATCTTTTCTCTACATGCCATGCAAATATTCTCGCAAATGCGCTCATTATCACGTAAACTGTTGATATACAAATTGACGATGAATATCTCTAGAATTTAATTTAATTTGCTAATTATACGTTGTAATTAATATTTTGAAGACATATGCAACTGCATTTTAATAGTGGACTTATGCTATATCAAACTTGTAAATTATATTAAACCAGAAATGAACTGACAATTTAGGCTTGCACCACCCGTGGAACAAATAAGTTTGTAATACTTCTATATAAACAGTATTTTGGTGTTTTTTTACGTTAAAGGTGCTGTAGCACGTTCATTCCCGTTTTTTTAAATTTGCCATTTATTATGATAGTTTATGTCATTTATATTTACTTTAGAGTTTAAAAAACATCTTATTACACAAACCAATTATCCGGAGTGGTAATAACGGTGTTGCGTATAAAGCAAAAATTGCATGTCGACAACCCCATTTATTTTGAATTACAAAAACGATAGTTTCTATAGTTCTATATTTAGAGTATTTTCATTCGACTTCAAAAATAAAAGAAAAGAAAAATAATTGTAAACACGTCTCTTACATAATATTAACAAGAGTAAAACTTACGTTTAGGTTCTGAAAATAGAATTGAATTGTTAAAATTTAATAAATTAGGAAGGAGTCCAATTAACTCTTATAGAGTGAATTTCTCTCGGTGTTTGGACATATGCAGTGTGTGGGCAAGATAATAGGTCCCCATAGCTAATTTGAGCCATGATGTAAAGGTTAATGTCCGAGTATCTCTCCATTCCTTAAAAATAATGGAGCCAAGGCCCGAAAGGCCGAGGCCGATTATTTTTAAGGAATGGAGAGTTACGAGGTCATTATCCTACTTAAATTACACTCAAAGTAATGCTCATTTACAAAAATTACTTTCAATAATTAAAGAAACTAAAATTCTCCTTAAAAATATGATATGATGTGGAGCTGTCCATTACTGACAAATAATGGAGTGAAAGTACGATAGGATAACGTCACAAGTGTAATAAATTTGTTACTGGCAGATGAACCAGTCAAGCGTTATGGATCATTCTCAATATAAGGGCACATTTTGTGTCCAGATGATTTTGTAAATTAAATAGTTGTCTCAACTTTAAAAAACTCTCATATCCTTGTAAAATATCCAAAAAGAGATATATGAATCATCAAACATCCAATATCCCAATACCCAATATCGGTGATAAATCCATATCAGGTTTATGACCAACCTTGATATGCTATTAAGAATTGGCCCTGTTTGTAAGAATGAATACGAAGACGAGCTTCAATGAACCTAGCGAACAGTGTAAATAGAAACATGCACGTTTTAAAAAAGTATTCTTACTACCAATGATCAATCTTTGTTTTATCATTATGTAGTTCCATGTCATCTACATTTTGTCAGTTTGTAAACTTGTTACATTCTTTATTGTACATGTCCGAATGAAACCCCAGATGATACCAGCAAATGAAACACAGACAAGTATAATTATAAATGAAATCATATTATTCAGACCAAAAAAATCAGATTAACAATTCAGATTTTCACATGACATACAATAAAGATATAATAGGGTAATGATAGGGTCACAAATATAATAACAGAAGTAGCAATGTCAATCAAATATTGTTTCTTGAATGTAGAATGATCGTGGAGTGCTGGCAGAGTCCTATATCATAATCCAAGTGTAGAGAGGTAGGCAATGCCACACTTTCCCTCAATTTGGCTTTATATATAGAATACTAAACGATGTCCCGTTTGATAACATGTTTATGAAATGAGTGAATGGTTTGGTATTTTAACGAGCGAAAGCGAGTTAAATACAGAAGCCATTCACGAGTTTCATAAACATGTTATCGAACGGGACCGAGTTTAGTATTTTATTTTTATTACTCAACCGTGGTGAGATAACTCATTAGATAACAATGAGTTGGTTACACACATAGAGAATACTAAACGACGATACGTTTAATAACATATTTATGAAACGAGTGGATGGTTTTGGTATTTAACGAGCGAAAGCGAGTTAAATACCAATACCATCCACGAGGTAATAATAATAATAATAATAATAATAATAATAATAATAATAATAATAATAATAATAATGATAATAATAATAATACTAATAATAATAATAATAATAATAATAATACTTTATTGCCTTCTCAGGAATTTGCTTTACATCAACAGAGCTAAAAAAAAACAAAAACAAACAGGGATAGGCTACAAATACATCATATCATTCTATTGACATATAACTTTAAGTATTTACACGTGTATTTAAAAGAGATATTGTGTTTGGTACAAATGACGTACGGGCTCTCTTAGTTTTCAAAACTGGAACTTTGTAGCGGCGGCCTGAAGGGAGGATGTGATATTCCGAATGTAAATAATGAGTTGGGTCAGATATGATTTTAACAGCTTGATTTAAGATTTGCCGCTCATATATTTCTGTTAAACATTCAATTTTGACCCCAGCGATTTTACTTGCAATGTTTACAATTTTGTTCACTTTAGATTTCAGATGAACTGAGAGAGACCCGTACCAACAATGAAATGAAAACGTTAAAATGCTTTGGATAAATGCTACATAAAAAGAAGACATGACAGACGGGTTAACATTGAAAGATCTGAGTTTGCGCATGAGATGAAGACGCTGTTGGCATTTGTTGTACAAAGCTTCAGTGTTAGACTTCCAGTTTAACTTAGAGTCAATGAAGGTTCCTAGATACTTGTATTCAGACACAGTCTCAACACGTTCACCTTTGATTATCACTTGAAGCATGTCATTTGGGTTACTCCGAAAGTCAATAAAAGTTCTTTGGTTTTTGAAACATTTAAAAGTAAGTGATTTTCATCGCACCACGTTGTGAAATTGTTTATATCATTTAAAAAACGTTCTTCAAAAATTCTGTCATTTAATTTACCAACAATTGCTGCATCATCTGCAAACTTTATAGTGGAGCAGGTTGAATTCGATCTTACACAGTCGTTAGTGTACAGAGTGAACAGGACAGGTGAAATTACACAGCCTTGCGGCGCTCCGGTGTTCATACTTCGTATACTTGATATTGTCCCATTAACTTTCACATACTGTTGTCTATCCACAAGAAAGTGTTCAATCCATTTAATTAGGTATGTTAATTCTGGCAAAGCTCTGAATTACATTTTCTTCCGAGATATGGACAGGAATGGCGCTATCTTGTATAGTGTCCGTGACTTGTTCTCTCTCGCTGCTAAAATCATGATGGTCAAAACGGCTGTAGAAAGTGTTGAGGTCCTCAGCAAAGTATTAACAAGGATTTCTTCCGTACCCTTTTCTATTAGGCGTACATAACCTGTTATATTACTTTTGTGGTTTTTGGCTTGGGGAATTAGCCTCGGTAGAGATGGCTACTTACAACACTACACAACAACTCCAAGATCTGTTGATTCAAGGCCCAGGATTAGATTTTTATTCAAGAACATATATACATAATCACACACCAGTTATAATGCATAAATCATAATTCATAATACAACTCATACAATGCAATATACATTAATAAAGAACGGTAAACCCATACAGTTGATCATTCATCAACTCGTTACATCATCATCACGTTTGTCATCAAGGTTTTATATTCATACCTTTATACTTTTTAATATCATCACACTAAGGCATATACAACGGTATTTTCACATTTAACATACCGACACACACTCTATATTATCCTATTGGAAAGTGCTGATAGGTTCTTTCATTTACATGAACCCATATGTGATATCATTTATATTCACATACTCATCGAGAATACACACATTAATTCTCATATTAACTTCATTGTACACTTAAACTGTGTATTCCTCGTAAAACATAACTTGAACATCAACTACAAACAACATTTGTATTGACTTATATTATCAACGACTGCACACATCATATACAGTAACTCAATACCCATAAGAGTATAATGTATCAACCTACAAATATCATATACATTAACAAGATACCCATAAGATATGTCAGTATCTCACATCACTACAAATATCATATACATTGACAATCTATCCATAAGATAAGTCAGTATATCACATCACTACAAATATCATATACATTGACTAGTTATACCAGATACAGTCAGCAATCATACGTTTACCAGTGAAGTACATGTAAGCATGTTCTTAGTTAAACATTTACAGAAGCATTGAAAACCGTTAGACTCACCTGTTGATTCAAGGCCCAGGATTAGATTTGATTCTTACTAACCCTGGCCCTGCTTTTATACCCTTTCCAACAGGTCACATATGGATGTATTATTCAATTTATTGTATAATCAAGGTTATGCCCATCGTGATAAGTAGGTAATATATCATGGCTATTAATCTTCTCCTGACATATTCGGCCTATCTACATCTGTACTTACTAAGTGGCTGAACTTCTGACCATGGCGACATGCTGACCTAATACGTTAATGTCGCACATGTGGAACTAACGCACTCTGTAACCTAACCTATGAAGAGATACATTTTCGTGTGTATAATTTACAGAGAACGGCATATAAACGGTTAGTGTAGCTTGCAATTCATAAGTTCAATTTATTGTAAAATACTCATGTTAATAAAAGTTTTCATTGTCCTCGGCGTTGATTGTTGGGCGCCGATGTTTCTTACCAATCATGATCTTCACGCCTTGCCAAGCTTGCAGATTGCTCAGCTGAAACTGTCTCTCAACGTTCTCTTTGTATGCCTGTTTACACTCTCTAGCTTTCAGGTTTATATCTTTCTGTATACATTTAAGTTTTAATAAATCTTTCTTCATGAAAGCCCGTTTCTTTTCATTTAGTAAGAATTTCATCTCTTTAGTAATCCAAGGCTTATTATTTGGGAAAATCCTTATTTCTTTATCTGGTATTATTTTGTTTTTGCTTTCGCTCGTTAAAATACCGAACCATCCACTCGTTTCATAAACATGTTATCAAACGGGACATCGTTTAGTATTCTATATATAACTCTTATTATTTATATCGAATAAGAAAATCGGTGTTAGTGACGCTCACTTGCAAAAAGGTCACCCGCCATTGGAGTTGCGCGGGAAAACATTGTGCGTCAAACAAAAACGACTATGACATCACTTGCCGATTATGACGTTACGGCAGCACGCGGTGGTAGCACACATGTGTGTAACCAACGCATTGTTATCTAATGAGTGATCTCACCACGGTTGAATAATAAATATAGAATACTAAACGAAGTCCCGTTTGATAACTTGTTTATTAAACGAGTGAATGGTTTGGTATTTTAACGAGCGAAAGCGAGTTAAATAACGATGCCATTCACGAGTTTCATAAACATGTTATCAAACGGGACCGAGTTTAGTATTTTATTTATTACTCAATTATGTTAATAGCGCTGAATTGCAATAAAATCGTTTTTAGTGACGCTTACATGCAAATAGGTCACCCGCCATTGGAGTCGCGCGGGAAAACATTGTGACGTCAACCAAAAACGACTATGACGTCACTCGCCGATTATGACGTTACGGCAGCACGCGGTGGTAGCACACATGTGTGTAACCAACGCATTGTTATCTAATGAGTGATCTCACCACGGTTGAATAATAAATAGACTTATCACCTTCAAGAACATTAGAGAAGATTATCATACCTTCTAACAGTCAAAAGCGTCGTCATCAAAATTTCGAGAACAAACCGGAAGTTCTAGAAGGAAGGGAAGTAACTTTATTTGTACTAATGGTAACTCTTATTAAATGCTTCACTGACATGAGTTTTACGGCTCAAAACACTGTGACCCTAAACTTTTGTGACCAAAAATAATAATGACAAACGACATTATCATACAATATGAATTGATATTCATGTATTTGGGCCTAGGGGCTATATACTTAAATAAAGATAATGATAACTGTAACTGACTGAAGAGAAAATGTTTAACAAACATAAACTCTTCCATCATAAGACGGACGGACAGACAGACAGAACGATATATTTTATTAAAGTGTCACATGTATGTATATGTACGTATAAAATACGTAAGTATTTTCAATGTAGATGAGATTATACATACATACAATACCAAAAAAATAGGAACTAATAGAAATGTATATAAACACGGAAATAAAAAAAATCACATAAAACATTTATGAATCAGAGGCAAAGGGCAGAATGAATATAATAAAATATAACTATTGGGAACAAAACCCTTCCTTTTAAACGTTTCATTCACAGTTAAGTAAAATTGAAGAGTCTAACGACATAAACGCATTTAAAAGTTGTACTTGTACAAGGCCAGCTAAGGAGAGTTTGAGTGAGAGGGCTAAATCTGGGCACTTGCAAGGAGAAAGAATATAGCCTTAATTTGGTTCGTTTGGAAAGAAATCGATTGCTTGTTCTGCCCTCTTCTCCGGAACTCTCTACCTTTTATTATAAAATCAGCAACAGACTTTACTTCTTCAAAACGCTTGCTGAAGACCAACGTGTTTGCAGCATACTACAACTAACTATGCTTCGATGTGTGCCTTGTACATGGAAAGGGCGCTTTATAAATGCACATTTATTATTCTATTACCATAGGGAGCTACTGCATAACGTCACAAACATCTCTCTATTTCGCTGCTTTCAAGCTTGAGGGGACATCGACAAATAGGATCTCTTCTCTATGTGCCAAGCGATGACTCAGGATAACCGGTTTACATGCACATACAAGTATACACGTATATTCACACATTGAGTGTATTTGTATATGGGATGCCATGTATATTTACTGTGTATGTATATGTACATGAGGAAACGAGGCGTAAGTATTACAGATTATTTTAATTACAGATTTTGAGCTTATGCATGGTGCAGTGTTAACTTTACGCTTTCCAATCAAGAACCACTGGCTCTTGAGAGCTGAAATCTTGTACAGACTCCATGGCCGATGGGGATTATTGTAGATTTGGCGACTCTGTGGTTACGACCTAAAACATGTTTCATCCCGTAGTCCCGTTCAGACAGCTATAGAAAGCAGACATTCTGTTCCTAGGCCAATGGGTAGTGTTAATTGTAGTTTTGATGATTTGGTAGCCGCAAATAAGGACCAGAGGTGATAAATACAAACTATGTCTATATTATTCTTCAGGATTTAAAGCCCCAGAAAGCTGAACGCTGGTAATACTCCTTTGTTAATAGTGATTAAAGTAAATGTGAGCGTGGTTCACATCTCCACATTGGTAATATAATGAATTGATAACATTTGAAATATGTTGTTTTTTCAACCATGCATGGAAGAAAACTGACGTTCTGGTTATTTTTAGGTTCAAAATCTTTGAAAAACATAGACGGACAGAGAGACAGACATTCAATATAAAGGCCAAAGTGTCAGAATTCAAATACATTCCTCATTTACGTAAACGCATATAATAGGCAACCACTTTATGCATTGATGTTTATCACAGTTTTGGAAAAATACGTGCAGATCTTACACATCTTACATCATTAATCAGTGTAACCAATGTAATCCACTGCTGGTAAAATATAAACCTTTATATAAACTCACTTTACTGCACATAACCTCTTCCGTTACTGCACATAACCCCTCCGTTACTGCACGTAACCTCTTCCGTTACTGATTTAAACGGTATTTATTTCCAGGTGTTACAGAAAAAGGGGATTGTTGGCAGGATTTATACGTTATAGCATGAAACATACATTATAACTGTAACTGGAGTGCAGTTGATTTTGAATTTGTTAGTTTTCAACTTCATCATAACAAATGGCTGGTTTGAAGAGGAAAAATTTTGTTTTGTCACAAAAATATACAGATCAGGATTTAGATACCAAAATAGCTATTTCAACACTCGTTGATATGTGCAATCCTTTTATGCAGTTGTGCGGAATGTTTGTGCAGTGATGTAAATCACATGAGGATAAACCTGTTTCGTCAGTACTTGTGGTTTGGCCCATTATGTAGTCGCATTGGGAGTAGTCATATAATATTGGGAGTAGTCACATTGGGAGCAGTCATATCGAATGTGCCGGTAGCCATATTGGGAGCAGTCATATTGGGAGTAGTCATATGGGAGTAGTCGTATTGGGAGAAGTCGTATTGGGAGTAGTCGTATTGGGAGTAGTCATATTGGGAGAAGTCGTATTGGGAGTAGTCATATTGGGAGTAGTCATATTTGGAGTAGTCACATTAGATGTAGTCATAATGGGAGTAGTCATATTGGGAGTAGTCGTATTGGGAGTAGTCGTATTGGGAGTAATCGTATTGGGAGTAGTCATATTGGGAGTAGTCATAATTGGAGTAGTCATAAGGGAATAGTCATAATGGGAGTAGTCATATTGGGAGTAGTCATAATTGGAGTAGTCGTATTGGGAGTAGTCATATTGGGAGTAATCGTATTGGGAGTAGTCATATTGGGAGTAGTCGTATTGAGAGTAGTCATATTGGGAGTAGGCACATTGGGAGTAGTAATAATGGGAGTAGTCATAAGGGAATAGTCATAATGGGAGTAGTCATATTGGGAGTAGTCACATTAGATGTAGTCATATTGGGTGCAGTCATATTGGGAGTAGTCATATTTGGAGTAGTCGTATTGGGAGTAGTCATATTGTGAGTAGTCGTATTGGGAGTATTTGTATTGGGAATAGTCGTATTGGGAGTTGCCATATTGGGAGTCGTCGTATTGGGAGAAGTCGTATTAGGAGTAGTCGTATTAGGAGTAGTCATATTGGGAGTAGTTGTATTTGGAGTAGTCGTATTGGGAGTAGTCATATTGGATGTAGTTATATTGGGAGCAGTCATATTGGCAGTAGTCATATTTGGAATAGTCTGTTGGGAGTTGTCAAATTGGGAATAGTCATATTCGGAATAGTCTTATTTGGAGTAGTCGTATTAGGAGTAGTCATATTGGGAATAGTCATAGTTGGAGTAGTCATATTTGGAGTAGTCGTATTGGGAGCAGTCATATTTGGAGTAGTCGTATTGGCAGTAGTCATATTTGGAGGAGTCATATTGGGAATAGTCACATTGGGTGTAGTCGTATTGTGAGTAGTCATATTTGGAATAGTCATATTGGGAGTAGTCATATTTGGAGGAGTCATACTGGGAGTAGTCATATTGGGAGTAGTCATATTGGGAGTAGTCATAGTTGGAGTAGTCGTATTGGGAGTAGTCGTATTTGGAATAGTCGTATTGGGAGTAGTTGTATTTGGAGTAGTCACAGTTGGAGTAGTCGTATTTCGAGTAGCCATATTGGGAGTAGTCCTATTGGGACTAGTCATATTTGGAGTAGTCATATCGGGAGTGGTCACATTTGGAGTAGGCGTATTGGGAGGAGTCACATTTGGTGTTGCCATATTGGGAGTATTCGTATTGGGAGTAGTCATATTGGGAGTAGTCATATTTGTAAATGTTTGTAAATATTATAAAATGTTTGGGGGGGGGGGGGGGGGGGGGGGGGGGTTGTTGGTTAGGGGTTGGAGGTTTGGGGTGACTGCTGTGGACTGAATAGAGATTTAGGGTAAGAAGAGGGAGTGTATGTTGGAAGTGGGGGTGATTAAGTTGTGAGGTAGGGTGGCTGGGGTTTCGTTGTGGTTGGCGGTTGTGTGTGGGGTGGTGCAGGGGATACCATTTTCCTGTGTTGAGCTGGAGGGTGAAAGGCATGAGTGCGCGTGTGTCTGTAGGGATGGGGTTAGGCGATTGCATTTGTATGTATGTTTGAGGTGGTAAAACTGGCGAGGTGGGTGGCTGCCGAGTTGGGGATTGCGGGTGTTGACTGTGTAGAACTGGAGGGTGATGGGAGGTAGCTTTGGGTTAGAGTTAGTTGTGGCGGGCGCTGCCTGTGTTGAGTTGGAAGGTTGGAAGGTTGGAGGGGAGTGCATGTGTATGTATGTTTGCGAATGTTGACTGTAAAAACTGGAGGATTAGAGTGGTGTAAGTGCGTGTATATTAGCCAGGATAGTAGTCGTTGATTGTGGGTCAATTGGGGTTGTGGTATATGGTACTTGACATGTTTAGGAGTGCGTATTTGAACAGTGGTTGAATTTCCTTGTAGATGTACATGTAGAGACACAGTTTGTAATCTGCCCTAATGTTAGGAGTTGTGAAGAGGTCGATCTAGGGTGGGTGATAAAATGATAGGAAGAAGAAGAAGAGAAATAGTGTATTAAGAAGTGTCACACCCTTCGTACGGAGTCCGGCCTACAAGGCCTATGAGACAAATAATAAAAAGCAATAATAAAATCCTTAAAATAATAAATAATATTCATCCATCCATAACTTAACATGCATACCTTCGCAACAATGTTCACTCACTGACAAACATTGACAGACCCATTGCTGACCACCCACTCAAATTGCTGATTGTGACACTTGATTCAACAGTTATATCAGGGTCAAAAGACAGGAAAGCATAGTCATAGTCAAGATGTATCATAGATTTAGCGATCAATGCTTGGGTTTAAAACATCATTTTAATTTCGAAAGTGTTACGTTGTATTCTTGTATAATTCCAAAGATTACAGACGCATGCTAGATTTACAATACAAATACGTATAACAGCTTCAAATAGAGTAAATGTGATAAGTCTGTCATTCCAATGTCATTCTGTTCTCATATACAAAGCTGTTGTATGAAATGTATTAAATGTACCAAGTATCGTTACGGATAACAGTATTTAACGAACCCTATTGGAATTGCAAACTGCATAGATTATGTAGATCCTTTTGAAGAGCGAGTTTATTGGGGCAATAAATTAATTACGGAATAGTTGTTTGTACCGATTACAGTAATTAACGATCCGTAACGGAAATGTGAACTGCCTAGATTCTAAACATCCTTTTGGATAGTTTGTTTATTTTGGCAATAAATTAATTACAGAATTAGTGCTAGCTTCATTGACACATTAATTGTCGGTTGTTCATTTTAGTAAATTGTGTGTGTTTCAGTGTTGAAAATCTATATTAGCTATATAATATAAGAACCACTTGTAAAATGCATGTGTTCAAATACTTGAACTCGATATACTGTCTCTACTGAAATGTGCTAATGTGTAAATAATAGTATTTCAATCAAAATGTGTACTTCCTTAAGATTTAGTTTATTTCATTTTGGGAGCATATTCCTCATATAAACATTAGAATAACGACTTTGCTTTTACCACTATGTTACTTTTCAAACATGAACTCTTGATATTAAGTCATGTGTAGCCTGTACTGTACATAAACGAATTTAAAAATGTGAGCGAATACAGACAGAGTCAACAAACAGACACAAGAGTCATCAGAAGATGACATATCCCACCGGTTCCACAAAATTTGTAAAACCCATCTTTGACAGATACTTGTGTATCTACTACCGTACTTCAGTTAGTGGGTATTACAGATGCTGAGTTTCAGGTATGTTAAGGGTTTTAGACTTCTGCTCCAGAAGCAGTCAAAATCAACAACAACCAACATCCCTCTCATGTTTCTATGGAAACAGAAAAAAAATAATTTATCAGAAAAATTCTGAAAATATCAAAAGGCACCACTTCAGTTAGTGGGTAATACACATGCAAAGTTTCAGGAAGATATGATGAACGGTTTTGGAGCTGTGCTCCGGAAACGAACCTGTCTCTGACAAAGTCCAAATTCAACAAGTTTCTATGGAAACGAAAAAAAAATCAGAAATCTGAAAATATCAAAAGGCACCACTGCAGTAAATGTGTAATACATATGTGAAGTTTCAGAAAGATATGATAAATGGTTTACGAGTTCTGCTCAGGAAACGAAATGATTACGGACGGACAGACGGACGGACGGACAGACGGAGGGATAACAATGATAATCAAGGGAGAGTTAAATGCGTTTAATATTCCCTCTAATTACAAAATAAGATAAGCATATAAGCATATAACGATATGATTCATATAGAGCTTAGTCCAACCCGAAAACTAAATTTCACATTTAACAATATTTGTCTACTGCGGTTAAATTCACTTTCATTGCGTTGTTGTATATTCCTGTAAATGGTCAGGTAAATTTTGTTTCTAAATAGCATAATCTAGTAATTGTAGAAACACCCTTGTATTTTTTCTAATTACATACGAGAAGCGCTTGCGCAAAGAAAATATGTCAATTCATAATAATTAATTAATGTATTTGTAAAATGTTATTGTTTACTCAACAAAATTGTAATGTTTAGATGCACTGTACATGGGCCGAGGGCCTATAAAGCGAAATAAAAGAATTGAACTATAATATACCATACAACAGAAACAGAACACTATTTATAGACAGGTAAGTAAATAAACATTTGTTCGGTGTCATTATAATTGTGTCATTTTGCAATGATATTCTTTATTTTAGAGATTTCCCTTTTAAGGGTCGGCCCATCAATAACATCTTTAATCGCGAACGGAATATCCAATCGATCGCTGGAATCTGTATTAGGGGTCTGATGGTCTGTTGACGCATGCCGAGTTTGTACCCCTGCATGTTCTTCTTGAGAGGACTGAGGATCTGTACCTTGTGAACTTTGTACCTCACAATGGTCTGTTTGTTTTGTGTGTTCAGGTCCTGTCTTTGTATTTATTTTACTCTTTCCTGTTTTTCTCCCCTTTTTTGGCGCCATGTCTTGTCTGTCTCATGTCAACAGAAATAATGAAGCAAGTGAGAATCGATTGTCTATTTAAAGGACAATTAATCAGGACGCTCAAAGAAGGCTGAATGAATGCAGAACGAAGGCACAAGAATCGTCATGGTGGCAGAAAGGTCGCCATGGTCGCTGAACGGACGCAGAGGAGTCGTGATAGTGAACGCCTTTGATTGCACACAGGACGCAGAAGGGAGGCACAAAGGACGCAGGTTCATCGCCTCAAACAGTGAATTTCTAACATGGCGATCATTGAGCGTCCTCTGCGAGTGTTGAGCGTCCACTGAACGACCTTTCTGCCTCCTGGGAGCAACCGTTGAGCAACCAGAATCGACGGCGACCTCTCTACGGAAGTTTTGAGCATGTTAAAAACTGTTTGACGTCCTCGGCGTCCTCCGCGACCATGCGCGATGTCTCAGCGTCCACTGTGCCACCTGCGAACGACCTTAGCAACCATTCTGCCTCCCTTGAGCGACCAATGGCGATCTGCGATGTTTTTTGGTCGCACAAAGGACGCACAACGGTCTTTGTGTCTGTGTAAAGGGGGCTCTAGGTCGTGAGGAGGTGGCACAAGGGGTGTTGAGACATCGCGATTGATCGCCAAGAACGCGGAGGACGCCAACAAATTTTGAACATGCTCAAAACTTCCGCAGAGGGGTCGCCAACGATTCTGGTCGTTTAAGGGTTGCTCCCATGATGCAGAAAGGTCGTACAATGGACGTATAAGGTCACAAAGGACGCTCAATGATCGCCATGTAAGAAAGTCGCTAACGTCAGGCGATGCCTCTGCCTCCCTTGTGCCTTCCTACTGCGTCCTCTGTGCAATCAGAGCCGTTTATATCACGACCGTTCTGCCTTCATGCAGCGACCACGACAACCTTTGTGCGACCTTGACGAGTGTTGTGCCTTCTTTCTGCATTCACTCAGCCTTCTGTGAGCGTCCTCGTAAATTCTCCAAAAAATAGATTATCGATTCTCACATGTTTCCTTGTTTCTGTTGGCAAATCATTGATAAGACTATGGCACCAAAAAGGAACAAGACAATAGAAAAGTCAAGCAAATAAACATGTATAAACTCATTTGTAAAGAAACGCCATCACATATTTAACAATAAGAACGGAATGCTGCTGTCGGATAAAGTCGATTTTAAATGTCTTTGATAATAACAAGTTTTGTAAAGAAGTACGCACAATTTCATTCATTCGGGTTTGATACTTTTATCATGATCTTTATTCAAACACATACGGCTGTTGGAATAGCTTTTTTTTGTCCAGAATGTTGGGTAATCTCTTTACAAAATTACGAAACACCGAAAATTGATTAATAAAAGATGTTTGCGACCTATTGTATCTCTCTAAATTTAATTCTAAACTCTAACACTGAAGCATCGTCACGGTAGAACATCGTAAAACAACCTCTTTGAGAGGCATTTTAGAAGTTGTAGAGATGAAGAAAACCAAGATATATGGATAGTCAACTTCTTTATTGCAATGAATGCGACGTTTCGGTGTAGATACTAACACCGTTATCAAGCAAGTGATACATGAATATGGTAGGAGGAGAATTTATATAGTATAGTGAGTATGTACAATTAACAAGTTGGTGTACACTGGATTCCCAATTATATATTGAGGGGATAAGAAGATTAGGTTGATGTACAGGGGATTGGTTGTATAAACAGATTAACAAGCGTTTGTACCCTTGAAGAGGTTGATGTACACTGAGATGTTAATTAGTGATTAGCTTAGTGATTGCAAGAGAGTGGCCTGATGTACAAAGTGATTTTAAGAGAGTGGCCAGATGTATACAAGTGATGATAACAGGAAAAGTTGTTGTAGATGCTCTAAGAGCATGAAGCCAGATAAAGTACTAAAGACTGTCTTTGATAAGGTGATGATACTTCATCCCTTCGGCTTACCATTGAGCGTCCTGGCCATTTTTTTGGTCGCTCAATGGTCGTACGAAGGACGCGGCTCTGTGTAAAGGGGCCTTTACAGTCTCAGTCTTTGTGTGAGGAGAGTTGCATGAGTGAATTTAGAGCAACAGCTGCTGAGGTAACACTGTTAATGTGAACTTGTTACTTCGTCACAATAATGCAAAGGTTTATAATATTTATTATGAATGTGGATTGATGTGTAACAAATTTTGATCCTATTTTGTACATTTGGTGACTGGGCAAGGTCGTATTATTTGACATGTTAACCTTTTCCTTTTGGATAATGAAGAATATAATTCCTGATGAGCTCCAGAGCCAATGGTTGGGAGGTTGGTAGGTGGAAATGGTAGATAGATCTGTCGGAGAGCAGCTCTCTGTAAAACAGAAATATAGTGTGTACATGTTTATTAAGTTAAACAAGAAGATATAGTCATCAACATCCCCCGCCAGACCCAAGAAATTGGAACAAGGGCAATAATTCGAGAAGAGATAAAAGTGCTCTTCACATTTTCATTCCATCAAGGTATCGATACCCTAAATCCACACAACTGATTTGATCTTAACCAGTTTCAATGAAAAGATTCCAATTTTCAAACCCTCAAGCCAGTTGGAGTAGTCGTATTTCGAGTAGCCATATTGGGAGTAGTCCTATTGGGACTAGTCATATTTGGAGCCAAGGAATGGAGAGTTACGAGGTCATTATCCTACTTAAATTACACCCAAAGTAATGCTCATTTATAAAAATTACTTTCGATAATTAAAGAAACTAAACGTTCTCCTTTAAAATATGATGTGATGTGGAGCTGTCCATTACTGAAAAATAATGGAGTGAAAGAACGATAGGATGACGTCACAAGTGTAATAAATTTGTTACTGGCAGATGAACCAGTCAAGCCTGATGGGTCATTCTCAAGATAAGGGCACATTTTGTGTCCAGATCATTTTCTAAATTAAATAGTTGTCTCAACTTGAAAAAACTTGCATATCCTTGTAAAATGTCCAAAAAAGGGATATATGAATCATCAAACATCCAATATCCCTAATTTATTTTGTCAATTTTATCTGTTACAAAATAAACATTTTCAGTTGGTGAAAATAATATCAAACGCTAAACTAATCATAGAAAGAGAATATTTGGCTATGTAGCTTATCGGGTATTACTATTACTGGTATCACAATATTCTTCCTCTGTAAGTTAAAGACTAATATATCAAATAATAGGACATTACCAAGTCAGCAAATTTTACAATTTGTAATCAAAATTGATCGATGTATGTCAACCCAAACAATAGTTATTATAATCCTTTGTATTTTAAGGAAAACATAAGTGTATTTTTGAAGTTTTCACCATTCACCTGATTGTTGTGCAAGTATACACAAGAAGAACAAGAAGAATGACGATTATTAATAACTTGTGACAGACATTCAATATAAAGGCCAAAGTTCCAGAATTCAAATACATTCCTCATTTACGTAAACGCATATAATAGGCAACCACTTTATGCATTGATGTTTATCACAGTTTTGGAAAAATACGTGCAGATCTTACACATCTTACATCATTGATCAGTGTAACCAATGTAATCGACTGCCCGCCTGAATGCAGGATACTGATAATGTGGGGGCTGGTAAAATATAAGCCTTTATATAAACTCACTTTACTGCACATAACCTCTTCCGTTACTGCAAGTAACCTCTTCCGTTACTGCACGTCACCTCTTCCGTTACTGCACCTAACCTCTTCCGTTACTGCACGTAACCTCTTCCGTTACTGTACGTAACCTCTTCCGTCACTGTACGTAACCTCTTCCGTTACTGCACGTAACCTCTTCCGTTACTGCACGAAACCTCTTCTGTTACTGCACGAAACCTCTTCCGTTACTGCATGTAACCTTTTCCGTTACTGCACATAACCTCTTCCGTTACTGCATGTAACCTCTTCCATTACTGCACGGAACCTCTTCCGTTACTGCACGTAACCTATTCCGTTACTGATTTAAACGGTATTTATTTCCAGGTGCTACAGAAAAAGGGGATTGTTGGCAGGATTTATACGTTAAAGCATGAAACATACATTATAACTGTAACTGGAGTGCAGTTGATTTTGAATTTGTTAGTTTTCAACTTCATCATAACAAATGGCTGGTTTGAAGAGGACATATTTTGTTTTGTCACAAAAAGATACAGATCAGGATTTAGCATAATTCAAAACTCGTTGATATGTGCAATCCTTTTATGGAGTTGTTTGTGCAGTGAGGTAAATCACATGAGGATAAAACATTTGCGTCAGTACTTGTGGTTTGGCCCATAATGTAGTCGTATTGGAAATGGTCGTATTGGGAGTAGTCGTATTGGGAGTAGTCGTATTGGGAGTAGACATATTGGGAGTAATCGTATTGGGAGTAGTCATATTGGGAGTAGTCATAATTGCAGTAGTCGTATTGGGAGTAGTCATATTGGGAGTAATCGTATTGGGAGTAGTCATATTTGGAGTAGTCCTTTTGGGAGTAGTCACATTTGGAGTAGTCGTATTGAGAGTAGTCATATTGGGAGTAGGCACATTGGGAGTAGTAATAATGGGAGTAGTCATAAGGGAATAGTCATAATGGGAGTAGTCATATTGGGAGTAGTCACATTAAGAGTAGTAATATTGGGAGTAATCATATTAGATGCAGTCATATTGGGAGCAGTCATATTTGGAGAAGTCGTATTGGGAGTAGTCATATTGGGAATAGTGGTATTGGGAGTAGTCGTATGGGGAGTAGTCGTATTGGGAGTAGTCGTATTGGGAGTAGTCATATTGGGAATAGTCGTATTTGGAGTAGTCGTATTGGGAGGAGTCACATTGGGAGTAGTCATATTGGGAGTAGTCATATTGGGAGTAGTCATATTGGATGAAGTCATATTTGGAGTAGTCATATTGGATGTAGTCATATTGGGAGCAGTCATACTGGGAGTAGTCATATTTGATGTAGTCATATTGGGAGTAGTCATATTGGATGTAGTTATATTGGGAGCAGTCATATTGGCAGTAGTCATATTTGGAATAGTCTGTTGGGAGTAGTCAAATTGGGAATAGTCATATTCGGAATAGTCGTATTTGGAGTAGTCGTATTAGGAGTAGTCATATTGGGAATAGTCATATTGGATGTAGTTATATTGGGAGGAGTCATATTGGGAGTAGTCATATTGGGAGTAGTCATATTGGGAGTAGTCATAGTTGGAGTAGTCGTATTTGGAGAAGTCGTATTGGCAGTAGTCGTATTTGGAGAGGTCATATTGGGAGGAGTTATATTGGGATGAGTCATATTGGGAGTAGTCGTATTGGGAGTAGTCGTATTTGGAATAGTCGTATTGGGAGTAGTTGTATTTGGAGTAGTCACAGTTGGAGTAGTTGTATTTCGAGTAGCCATATTGGGACTAGTCATATTTGGAGTAGTCATATCGGGAGTAGTCACATTTGGAGTAGGTGTATTGGGAGGAGTCACATTTGGTGTTGCCATATTGGGAGTAGTCTATTGGGAGTTGTCACATTTGGAGTAGTCATATTGGGAGTAGTCATATTTGTAAATGTTTGTAAATATTATTAAATGTTTGTAAATATCATCTTAAATCTGTATTGAATATTTGTAAATATCATCTTTAATCTGTTTTAAATATTTGTAAATATCATCTTTAATAATGTTGTAAAGGTTTGTAATTATCTCTAATCATATTGTAAAGGTTTGTTAATAGCAACTTAATGTATGTAGTAATTAGTGAAGGTGACTGATACCACGGGGTGAGTGGGGAGAGTCTGCGCGGGGGTATTGGGAAGGATGAAGGTGTGGGTTGGGATTTTCGCTTTTGGGGTCCGGTTTTTTGGGTCGGGGTCGCGGTCGGCGGACTGCAGGGGAGGGGGGGGGGGGGTCTGTTGGTTAGGGGTTGGAGGTTTGGGGTGACTGCTGTGGACTGAATAGAGATTTAGGGTAAGAAGAGGGAGTGTATGTTGGAAGTGGGGGTGGTTAAGTTGTGAGGTAGGGTGGCTGGGGTTTCGTTGTGGTTGGCGGTTGTGTGTGGGGTGGTGCAGGGGATACCATTTTCCTGTGTTGAGCTGGAGGGTGAAAGGCATGAGTGCGATTGTGTCTGTAGGGATGGGGTTGGGCGGCAGGCGTTGCCTGTGTTGAGTTGGGGGGGGATGAGAGGCGAGTGCATTTGTATGTATGTTTGAGGTGGTAAAACTGGCGATCTAGGGTGGGTGATAAAATGATAGGAAGAAGAAGAAGAGAAATAGTGTATTAAGGAGTGTCACACCCTTCGAACGGAGTCCGGCCTACAAGGCCTATGAGACAAATAATAAAAAGCAATAATAAAATCCTTAAAATAATAAATATTCTTACCCACATGGGAAGAAAGACACAGGGTAATATATTTTCTGTAAGTCACACGGGAGTTACACCTTTTCCTGGCTTTTGATTGGCTGCTACGGAAAATAAACTTTTTCATTGGTTGCCGGAACTACTTCATTCACCTTTTCAGTTCATTCACTATTTTTTACACTCAAACTCTCTTCTACACGAGAACAAGGAAAACGTAACCAAATGTACATATATTTTTATTAGCGATAAAGACGTTTCTATTATATATACACACTTGTTGATAATATTTTAGAAAAACCAAAAAATACTTTGTTAAATAAGGTAAGATAATTCGTCTGCTAATGAGTTGCCGATGTAAACAAAAATGGCGTCAACCGTATCGCCGATAAAAGTGAATGACCTCGGTTGATGGAAGCATATTGGGAAGAGTGGTCAATAGTGTTCTGCCACTGAACAGCTTCAATGTTTATGTTGTAAGAAGTGAGCAAGGTGAGCTGCATGTGCCGAGATACCGCATACTTAACTTTGACAAACATCCTGTCATGCAGTAGGCCTACTGCATACACGACTTCCGGTCGATTTCACTGAACAATATTCAAATGTTCGCGGTGTTCTTCACCTTGTCTTTCTTGTTAGATTAAGAAAGAGTAGTTCGTTGTCTAGTCCTATATTTTCAATCTTGACGAAGTTGATGGTCTCGCAATGTGATGCGACTGTCACACGTAACGTCTCGCCTTCAAATGGAACACCCGACTGTACCCCTCACATGGTTCGACAAATTACGTTTTAATTGCAATTATGAGTAAAAAAAGGCAAGAAGTTAGGTTCAGTAAACCGATTTAATGTACAATTACATGAAAACATAATCTAATAATAATCTAAGGATAAGAATTACACATTATACTTAGGAACTTTTTGTTCTCACGTAATGAATTTTCTTTAAAAAGGTAGTGACGCGATGAAATTCCTGGAAATTTAGTCTCATCACACGCGTAGGGATACGGGGATTCCCCAACTACGGGTTTCCTTATAGAGGAACAGCTGATTTCTTTTTAGGGATTTTTAGAATGAAAACGGATATGGGTAAGATAAACAATAACCAACTCGTGACGGGGAATGACAGATTATCTTTCCCTCGTCATATCAATAAAGTAATTGCCTCGCGCAAGGCTCGACAATTACGTAATTGATATGACTCGGGGAAAGATAACCTGTCATTCCCCGTCACGAGTTGGTTATTGTTTAAATATTCATCCATCAATTACTTAACATACATACCTTCGCAACAATGTTCACTCACTGACAAACATTGACAGACCCATTGCTGACCACCCACTCAAATTGCTGATTGTGACACTTGATTCAACAGTTATATCAGGGTCAAAAGACAGGAAAACATAGTCATAGTCAAGATGCATCATAGATTTAGCGATCAATGTTTGGGTTTCAAACATCATTTTAATTTCGAAAGTGTTACATTGTATTCTTGTATAATTCCAAAGATTACAGACGCATGCTAGATTTACAATACAAATACGTATAACAGCTTCAAATAGAGTAAATGTGATAAGTCTGTCATTCCAATGTCATTCTGTTCTCATATACAAAGCTGTTGTATGAAATGTATTAAATGTACCAAGTATCGTTACGGATAACAGTATTTAACGAACCCTATTGGAATTGCAATCTGCATAGATTATGTAGATCCTTTTGAAGAGCGAGTTTATTGGGGCAATAAATTAATTAGGGAATAGTTGTTTGTACCGATTACAGTGATTAACGATCCGTAACGGAAATGTGAACTGCCTAGATTCTAAACATTCTTTTGGATAGTTTGTTTATTTTGGCAATAAATTAATTACAGAATTAGTGCTAGCTTCATTGACACATTAATTGTCGGTTATTCATTTTAGTAAATTTTGTGTGTTTCAGTGTTGAAAATCTATATTAGCTATATAATATAAGAACCACTTGTAAAATGCATGTGTTCAAATACTTGAACTCGATATACTGTCTCTACTGAAATGTGCTTATGTGTAAATAATAGTATTTCAATCAAAATGTGTACTTCCTTAAGATTTAGTTTATTTCATTTTGGGAGCATATTCCTCATATAAACATTAGAATAACGACTTTGCTTTTACCACTATGTTACTTTTCAAACATGAACTCTTGATATTAAGTCATGTGTAGCCTGTACTGTACATAAACGAATTTAAATATGTGAGCGAATACAGACAGAGTCAACAAACAGACACAAGAGTCATCAGAAGATGACATATCCCACCGGTTCCACAAAATTTGTAAAACCCATCTTTGACGGATACTTGTGTATCTACTACCGTACTTCAGTTAGTGGGTATTACAGATGCTGAGTTTCAGGTATGTTAAGGGTTTTAGACTTCTGCTCCAGAAGCAGTCAAAATCAACAACAACCAACATCCCTCTCATGTTTCTATGGAAACAGAAAAAAAATAATTTATCAGAAAAAATCTGAAAATATCAAAAGGCACCACTTCAGTTAGTGGGTAATACACATGCAAAGTTTCAGGAAGATATGATGAACGGTTTTGGAGCTGTGCTCCGGAAACGAACCTGTCTCTGACAAAGTCCAAATTCAACAAGTTTCTATGGAAACGAAAAAAAATCAGAAATCTGAAAATATCAAAAGGCACCACTGCAGTAAATGTGTAACACATATTATGTGAAGTTTCAGAAAGATATGATAAATGGTTTACGAGTTCTGCTCAGGAAACGAAATGATTACGGACGGACAGACGGACGGACGGACAGACGGAGGGATAACAATGATGATCAAGGGAGAGTTAAATGCGTTTAATATTCCCTCTAATTACAAAATAAGATAAGCATATAAGCATATAACGATATGATTCATATAGAGCTTAGTCCAACCCGAAAACTATATTTCACATTTAACAATATTTGTCTACTGCGGTTAAATTCACTTTCATTGCGTTGTTGTATATTCCTGTAAATGGTCAGGTAAATTTAGTTTCTAAATAGCATAATCTAGTAATTGTAGAAACACCCTTGTATTTTTTCTAATTACATACGAGAAGCGCTTGCGCAAAGAAAATATGTCAATTCATAATAATTAATTAATGTATTTGTAAAATGTTATTGTTTACTCAACAAAATTGTAATGTTTAGATGCACTGTACATGGGCCGAGGGCCTATAAAGCGAAATAAAAGAATTGAACTATAATATACCATACAACAGAAACAGAACACTATTTATAGACAGGTAAGTAAATAAACATTTGTTCGGTGTCATTATAATTGTGTCATTTTGCAATGATATTCTTTATTTAAGAGATTTCCCTTTTTAGGGTCGGCCCATCAATAACATCTTTAATCTTGAACGGAATATCCAATCGACGTCAATAATTATTAGCAAGGCACTCAATCCATTTTGCGCCGGCTTAGGGAGAATCTTGCTATCAGAGGAATCCGGTCTTCTGTAAGTGTTACACAAAACCCTACTACTATCAGTCAAAATGAACAATTGTTGGTTCGTCAGGATGTCAGGAGTTTCAAAAACATAATCTGATTTGATACCTCATTGTAAACATTTTTTGTTTTGGCAGCTCTTTGAAGTAAACAGGGGTCAATCTTTCCAAAACTACAGTTTTCTTCTGTGAAATATTCAGTAAGTGATCAACTTGGTCAAACACAACTCATATATTTCATCTTATACTCATTCAATGTATTTGTGATTAATTTGTTCTCATATAGTCAATATGAAAACTTTGAAATATGAAAATTGTCTATTGTCATTGTGATGCACCACTCACGTGATGGTCAGAGAATGAGAATGAATACATTACAATGAAGGTCAATTTACATGATATTTGCACAAAGATACACATCCCGGTGAACAAACTTTCGGTATGCAGCTGTACAACTAGTATAGCTTGATAAACATCTTCAATGACTGCCCTTAAAATCTTTCAAAAATAAATTTGAAACACTTAAAGGAAGTTTCATATAACATCTAGGTCTTTATTGAAAGCTATAGGAAGGTATGGAGTGCATCAACCCAGATCTCACAGAACTGGGAGCTCTTGCATCAGCTACTTTTACGCTCTATGGCTCATCAACAAAGAAGGCCTCCTCTCTTTATATGCAATACTCTATAGAACTCACGGCAACACCCCGTTTACTTGCATAAATATACACATGTGATTTAAAGTATACATACACCTTGAGTATACATTTGTATTTTAATGTGGGAGTAAAAGTAGTTTACTGTGTGGGAAAAGAGAAGGTAATTAATACCTATATTGAAAGATTTGTCATTCTTAATTAATATGTGGAACAATTCAGCTGTAAGCCGACGATAACACTCTACATTTAAGTTAATCAAGTCTGAAAGGCCCAATGCATATAATCGAAGAAAACATAAATACAAAAATTATTCAAAGCCTTAAAATACTGTAAACCGTAAACGCTTATATACTGCCGTCCAAAGGAAACGCCCACATGAAGTTTTAAGATGAATTATATTACTTTAACACATAATTAATGATCGTATCAAGGTTATAATGAAACAATATTTGATATGACAATCCATTGGCCATGAATTGCACAACCACCCGTGACCACGCCCCCCAAAAACCTGCTACTTCCGGTTTTTGATTTGTACAATAAGTTTATTACCGTGACCACATATGCAGCGTTATCACTTTGGTATTTTGTGGACAGGTGAACATTGTCAGGAGGACCTTGGTGGTATGGTCTTCGGATTTACAGAGTATGGTGCAGCAAAAGTGTTTTTAAACCATGATCGAAAACTGAACAGTTACCATCTCTAATTTTCCCCCTACAACATGCAATTTTATGAAACTTCGATATTTTGTTAAAAAATGATGCAATTTCAAAATGCCACACTTTGGTTAACATGCTCCTGATACTTTTTCTGAAATCTCATAAAATATCTGGTGGGCGTTTCTTTTGGACGGCAGTATATGTAGAGTTTCGGTTGAAAGATTCATATAAACAGCAGTGTTGTCGCTTCCAAATGAGCTTCACTATGTGTCTGTATGTGTTGCCGTTATTTAGGTGAACGTTTTTGAAGACGCTTTAAGTTTTTTCGAAATATAGTAGAACACAAATATAACGAACCCGGATATAGCGAACGCACGGGTATAGCGAACACATTTATAGTTCCTTCAATAGCCCTATGATTAAAAGGAATGTTGTTGCCCACATTTTGGTGCAGGTTTTGTGAATTGTTTTGTAAACAAGTATTGAGATTTGAAGTTTGCACTTTTTGCAAAATTGCCAGATTTCAAGTATTCACTGTGAAAAAAGTATTGCGAATTAGTTTGTGAGGAGAACGCCAATATATACAATACTTCAGCTACATTATGTGCACATATTAGTTCTCTAATGGTTGTATCTGCAGAGGAGAAGATTTTCAAAGTTGCACAGGGTACGAAAATTTTTTAAAATGTCAAGATGGGGACGAAAACCCATGACCTACAAATTCGTCATGATTTACCTTTTTGCTTGTTTGCTTGCATGGTGGGTTACACTGGCAACTTGACTTTGGTTTCTGGAAGTTCGTTGCAGCAAGTTCTGCCAATATTGTGTGTCGATCCTAAATTAAAAAAGAATATTATTGCATATATTTTCATTGTTTTGAAGCTAAATGATTAAATAGAACATCCTGTTATTGTTTTTTTTTTTATATAAGTGCAAAATACTTACAGTTGACATGACATGTACTGGTTGTAGCAATCGGTTCTCTCACATTATTCTAATCTTCTCTTGGAAGATGAGGGTTAGAGGAGTGCGGCCAACTTTTCCCCATATTGAAAACAGACAAGAAAATACAACATGAGTCATATCGGAAACAGACACATGATACAAGTTTAATTTGTTATTTTGGAATATATACACCAAGAACCCTGTACAGGTTTTTATACACTTATTTTCTGGTTGTGGTTTTGTGTGAATCAGGGAATTATTAAGCAAGAGACAAACTATGCAATCTGATTGTTTGAAAATAGTTTGCCAGATGTGTGCACGTATAAATATGTCCAAATATACAAAATATTGCGATTAAAATATTTGATTAAAATATTCAAAACATTAACCTACCCATTTCTATCAAATGCTGATTTTGATTTAAACATATTTATTCAAGAGAAAGGATTGGGTACAAGTTATCCAACTTAATGAAACCCTCTCCTATGTACAATGTTGACATATAATATTGAAACGCAACATTATGTACAGAGACATGTTTATATGGAAAGATGAGTATATTTACAAAATAATCCGAAATGACATAGCAGAATTTAAAGACAAAAACATAAATATTCTAATGGGTAAGCAGTTTCTATCTTAATTGTCAAATCTTCCAGTGAGAGATATAGAGATTATTACCCGAGGAAGTGTGTCATATGACTTTTACGAAACGAGTGTGAATTTTTGTATTTCCCGAGCGAGAGCGAGGGTTATACATAAATTTGCACGAGTTTCGTAAAAGTCATATGACACACTTTCGAGTGTAATAATTTCTTTATTACCCATTTTATTCCATTTGATTCGAGTAAAAATAACCAGGAAACGGCCCACTTCTCTTGCGACGGCAAGCTACAGTGACGTCACGAACAATCGTTTTATGACGTCACAGACGACAAAATACGGGAGGTCGCGGTGAAACAATGGTTGCTAGGCAAACGTGATATGTGCACATGTGCTCATATCAATAATATTAACTCGGTTATTTTCAACCATATGGGTAATAAATGTAATTATGTACTTCTTTAAAAATATGCACGTTGTCATTATGAGAAAGATTTACATTGCCATTTAACAACAAGTCTAAATTTAACTGTACTCTGTTATTGCATAATATACTAATATTTTGAAACATTTGATGTCTAATATTATGATACATAATATATTCCATGAAATTATGATAAGAATTTTCACAAGGAGATTTACAATTACATTCAGTGTGGTCCGAGAGTCTATATAGATCATCATTTAATTAGCTATTTGAATATCTTAACTGAGTGTGAATTATGTTTTGTGAGTTTTCTTTTACCAAGTGAGAAATATGCAGGTGATTTAAGTTTACGCGGAAATATATACGATTTAAACAAATTTATGGAGGCAGCTTCTCTTACGTACAGTGGGAGGCTTTTCCAAAGTTCATAACTGGTCCTGGCTTCAACATGTTGTGGCATAAGGTCACACAGGTACGACGGAGCATTATTAGTGTATACATTATAAAACGGAGTTAGTTTACGATATGTTCTTCTCTCTTTTAACGATTGCCATCCTGTTTCATAAGTAAGAGATTCTCGGGTGGCATATTTAGGTAGGCCAGTTACTATCCTGGCGGTCTCGAACTGATCCTTTACAATTTTGTCTGATAACTCTGCTGAACAACCATCCCATAGTTCACAGGCATATTCAAGGTGTGGTCTTATACAAAATATGCAAATCTTATTTAAGCTCTCCCTGCTTAACATAAATTTAAATTTTCTCATAGATGACACCGTGGAGGAAGTTGTTTTCACAATGCTATTAATATGTATGTTCCATTTACAATCAGATGAGAATATAATGCCAGGATGTTTATGGGATTTTTTAATACCGACAAACTGATTTTCAAATTTCAAGTTCAAAGTTTCATGTTTATTCTTCATACTAAACATAATCGCTTCAGTTTTGCTTGGATTGTAGTTTACAAGCCAACGTTTTGCCAAATAATGATAAAATTTGAAGAGTCCTCTTTAGCGTGTCTTGCATTAGCATGTGGTTGATAGATGAAAATCCCATTGATGTATCGTCAGCAAACAAGCGTGGGGCACAATCTAATTCATCTGCATTAACAAAAACAATGAACAAAAACGGACCAAGAACTGATCCCTGTGGCACACCAGCGGATACGTGTTTTGACTTCGATAACGAACCATTTAGAAAAAGCTTTTGACTTCTACCGCTTAAGGTAACATTGTATCCATTTGAGTAATCCACCACCTATGCCGGTACGTTCTAATTTGTGAATCAAACCCATATGCCATACTCTGTCAAAGGCTTTAGACACATCGCAAAGCACCATACAGTAATCTTCTCTTCTGTCTAAGGCAGAGCAAATATTGTTATATAGTTCTATTAATTGAAGAATGTCCAACTTGGACACCTGATTGATATTTAAATAACAGCCGATTGTCAAGAAAATAATTAGATACATATTTCAAAACGGTTCTTTCGAATAATTTCCCCTAACAATTTATCAAAGAAATGGATCGGTAACTACTACAGCTAGAATATATCTCCTTTCTTATATAAAGGCATCACATGTTCTTCTTTCCATCTTCTCGGGTAGCTACCCGTCGATAGGGATTTATTGAATAACAAACATGAGGGTTGACTTACATATTCTGCAATAAATTTCAAAAGTTTATGACTTATTCTGTCAGGACCGCTTGCTTTGTTAAACTTCAAGCATTTAATGATATCAGCAATTTCGCATTCATTTACTACAATGTGGTCGAGTTTACTATCTGTGCGCCTTTTTTAAAGTAAGGGAGGGTTTTGTCTGTATCATCTAATTTACAAATTGATGCAAAGTACGAATTAAATGCTTCCGCTTTATCAAAGTCTGAAAATATACTCGGGGTTTTATCAGATTCATTACATCGTAGTGCCGGAGTATGGTTGATCGAGATCCTGTTTCTTTAATGAGACTTCTTAAAAATTTTCCAATAAGAGGGTTTGCTCAATTCCACTATAAACTCGTCAAGATTCGAAAAGAACTGTTCCTTTGCATAACATTTCATGTTATTTACTTCATTCCTTTGCTTACGGTACGATAATACATCCTCTTTCCTATTAGATCTTTTGGGTTTTTTCTCTCAACCTATTGCATATTGATTCTCGTCTTATTTCCGAGTTGTACCAGGGTTTATCATTAGGGCGAATTTTCACCGTTTTAGAAGGAATGCATTCATTTATATATTTGCAAAGATAACCATAAAATACATCGGTTGCTTTATCAAGGTCAGTGTTGTTATCTATCAGATTATTCCAATCTGTATCTCTGATATAACTATTTAATAGGTCATAATCACCTTTGTCATAACACCATACATCTCTGGTGTAACACAAAGACATAGAAATAGCTGTGTTAATGGCTACAGTAGTGCCTCTATGGTCACTGATATCTGTGTTGAAATCGATAACGCCACTGTCGAAAACATCTATGTCATTACTGATTAAGATAGGATCTAAAAATGTTCTACTCTTTCTACTGATACGTGTTGGCTCCTTTATGAAATTGAGTAGTGCCTTTCTGATCATAATCTCTCGTAAATTTGTGAGTTTGTCGGATAAAAAGACCCTCATTAAGATCGCCTACCACACCAAATGTTGATGTATAATCAAGTGAATTTTCAAGAGTAGTTTCTAATCTTTCCCAAAAATCTGCGTTCTTGCCCGGGGGCCTATAAGCTGCACAAAGCATGATAGACTTCTGTGGTAAATATACTTCTAACCAAATAGCTTCATCAAACTTATTTTCTAACTCAACCTGTCTTTTAAAGCTAAGACAATTTTTAACATAGATCATTACCCCTCCACCAAAAGCATTTCTATCTTTACGTAATGGTTCATGAAAGCTATCCCATGTTAAATTTGCGTTTACTATGGATTTATCTAAATGTGTCTGGGTGAAACAAACAATTTGGTTTTCAAATAAGCATTCATTAAAGCGAACAAGCTTGTGCCGCACGCTTGTAGTGCTCCAAATTGTAATACCTGCTCCAAATTGTAATACCTGCTCCAAATTGTAATACCTGCTCCAAATTGTAATAAAAAATGCTCCAAATTGTAATACCTGCTCCAAATTGTAATAAAAACTGCTCCAAATTGTAATACCTGCTCCAAATTGTAATAAAAACTGCTCCAAATTGTAATACCTGCTCCAAATTGTAATAATTGCTCCAAATTGTAATACCTGCTCCAAATTGTAATAAAAACTGCTGCAAATTGTAATACCTGCTCCAAATTGTTTACTTGCTCCAAATTGTAATACCTGCTCCAAACAACTCTGTCTTTTCATGTCGATCAAAATTGTTTGTTGGTGTGAGCGTGTCAGGGGGAAAAGTGTCTTTATTGCAATTTAATTTTGATTGAAAGAACAGCATTCGTACCGCATGTCCGAGTCGCAGATGGCTTGGATATTGACTGCATGATAACCCTTGCGGCATACGTAGGCTGCTTCCTCATTTGCTGGGGGGCGCTTGATCGGCACGAGGGTGCCATCAATACACCCGAGAACATTTGGAAATCCAAACGTTCTATGGAATCTTTCCTTCACTTGTCTAATCGCAAGTTGATCTTTTGGAAAGTGAACAAGGTTCAGGCTTTTACACAACTCGTGTATAGTGGACTTTATAGAAATGGACACGCTCGACTGCACAATACCGTGCATATCGGCCAGTTCTGATTGAAAACTTCCCTTAGAAAGGAACCTCAGAGTAACCAAAACCTGCAGTTCAGGTGTGAGGGGCAAGGAACGCTGGGTAAACCTGACCAAACCTGGCTCAACCAACTCGATCAGTTTAAATATCGCATGACGCGGCAAACGGTACCGGGAGAGCAGCTCGGCGTCATCAAGACTATCCAGCTTCCGGGTTCTGTCTCGAAATATTCTCAACTTCGCGGGGAAACCTTCATCAGATTCGTCAAAATCACAGAGCATGAACGCTGCCATCTTGGATGCTAGACAAGTGCGCGCGACCCAACTTACGACAGGTATCTACCTATCTTAACTTTATGATCTTAGCTAAGATATCTTAAGTTTACGATCGTTTCGAAAATCGCCTATGACAAAGTCGGAAATCACTACCTATGAGGTTACGACAATCTTAGCGCTAAGAGAGCTTCGAAAATCTAGGGCCTGGTTCCCTGGCCTCGTTCCGCGTGCGCTACAGTAGCGCACGCGGAACGAGGCCAGGGAACCAGGTTGCTGGTAAACAGGAAGCTTCTACGTGAACAAGTTATCTCGCTGATTTGATATTATTTTTGTTGATCAAAGTATGTAAAGAGTTGGAAATAAAATAATACAGGTAGGTTGCGCAGTAGTTTGTCTAGATTGCGGGATTAAATGTATTTTTGCGCGATTACTCCCCCACATAAATAGTAACATTGCGCAAGTGATATATGAAATAGCGCATTTCTCGCAATCGCGCGGCCTGGATGCAACACTGAAATTTTAACTACGTATACGGTGGACAGATACACCTGTATGTTGACGGCACGTTTAATATCAATGCTATAATCACACAACTGCAGTGCAGATCCTGGATATTTTGTACACGGATGGATTTTATTCATATAAGAAACGAACTTGACTAGGATTGGGCAGGGCTTTTCTTCATTGTAGAAATAGGATCACCAGATCTGTGATTACACAATGTATCCCTCTTCTCCAGATCCACGCCCATGTTGTTGGCGAGGTTCACGATAATATCGTCAGTGTCTTCGTCTAAAAGTTGGGGAATGCCAAATACACGAACATTATTACGTCTGCTGTAGGCCTATTGTCTCATTTCATCTAGAGCGTTATCTTTCTCTGCGACGTTTCTTTGTAAGTCAGAAATGATTAGCAGCTCCGACTTAGTTGGAGCTGCTATCAGTTTTTGTGCAGTTTCCGTCGCCGCCGCCGCCGGCGGAGCGTTTTGTATTTGCTATAACTTTTTTCCTAGAAGGTTTTGAGAACTCATATACTTAACTTCTTACTTATGCCCCTGGGGAATTTTTTTGACATGTTCACATTCAAGGTCAAAGGTCAAGGTCACGAGTTTTGAAATCGCTAAAAAAAATCCTTGTAAACACGATAACTTGAAAAATATTTGTGCTATCAGGCTCTTATTTGGTGTATATCAACTATTGAGAAAGGCCAAGATTTGAAAAGGTTTTCGCTAACATCCGTCAAAGGTCAAGGTCATAGCGAGGTCACAACTTAAGCATGATTTTGCGAAAATGTCTTATTTCAACTATTTACACTTTGAATCATTACATGATTTTGATACACAGTGAACAGTGATCACTGATTGTGGGACCTTGAATTTTAAAGGTAAAGGTCACGAGATAGGGTCAAGGTCACCAGTTCTGAAAACACTAAATAACTTTTTTTCATGAAGGTATCAACACCTTATATATATAGCTTCTTTCTTGTACACCTGGGGAATTATTTTGACATGCTCACATTCAAGGTCAAAGGTCAAGGTCATAAGTTCTGAAATCACTACAAAAAATCCTTGTAAACACGATAACGTCAACAACTTCTGTGCTATCAGGCCCTAACTTGGTATATATCAACTATGGAGAAAGACTGAGATTTGAAATGGTTTTCGCTAAAATCTGTCCAAGGTCAAGGTCACAGCGAGGTCACAACTTAAGCATGCAGTTGCGAACATGCCTTATTTTAACTATTAACACTTTGAATCATTACATGGTTGTTATACACAATGAAAAGTGATCATTGACTGTGTGACCTTGAAGATCAAAGGTCAAGGTCACGAGATATGGTCATGGTGACCAGTTCTGAAATCTCTAAATAACTTTTTTCCAAGAAGGTATTCACACCTCATATACATAGCTTCTTTCTTATAAATCTGGTGAATGATTTTGACATAATCACATTCAAGGTCAAAGGTCAAGGTCATGAGTTCTTAAATCGATACAATAATCCTTGTAAACACACTGTGTACACCAACTCTTAAATCTACATGTAAATGTACTCTCAGCAATTATATTTACATCCACATCAAATGTTATATCTACACGTACATCATCTCCTTTATTATCACCATCTGTACTATAAATCAGCCATTTTATCTAAATGCACATCAACTGTTATATATACATCAACCGTTATATCTGCATACATACATATCTTATACCTACATTCTACGTCAACATATTTGCATACATCTACACCTACATCTACATCAACTCTTATATCTACATCTTTATCTACATCTTTACATACATTACATACACATCAATGTCTACATCGAAATCGAAAGAATATTGTAACAGAACATAATCTGTATTGTGTTCTACTCATTATTGTACTACGGGCCTGTGGCCTACTAAATACAGTAATAAAGATTGATTGAATTCGCCATCCAGATCTACATTAACATCTATATATTCTATACTATCTTATATATCTATACATACATCTAAATTACCATCTACAGCTACACCTACATCTAAATCATCATCGCGATCAACATCTACATATTCATTTACATTTATATTTATTACAATTTGGAGCACGGAACATTCACTACCTGCCCGGAGCAGTATAGTATATTGTGAAACTTGGGTGAAATGAACTGAACTGAACTGAACTGAACTGTTTACATGTATGTGAAATGTTTATATTTATGTGAAATATGCTACTAAAGAAGAAGTTTATTCAGTATTGTAGGCCTTCGGCCAATGTACAATATACAATTTCAATGCAATATGTACAGACATGACTTAGTTTACAGATGAACGACATTTAAGAGCTGAATTGAATAATTTAGCACAATTCATTAAAACTAACACATCATCAGATATTAATAGCTTAATCAGTTTGCAACTGCTTGACAATTCATTCCATGAAGGTAAATATTGCTGTCTAATTGTTTCATACTTATCACATTCAAAAAGAAAGTGGACTTCATTTTCATAACTATTACTAAAACACATTCTACAAATAAAATCAGTGCTATTAGCTTCCTTCCAAATATTACATCTTAATGGTAATGCATTGAACTTTAATAGACATACATATTTTCTCACATCTTTAAGCTTAATTTTCAGAATGTGATTATCTACATGGAAGTTTGATATGATACTCTTGAATTGTACAAGTCTCGATGAGTTTAATATATTACTGTTAATATTTTGTTTTGAACAACCAATCAATCTCTGCTTAAACGATGATAAAAACAAAGATACATTACCAATGTCTTGGGCAAGCCAAACATAACTATACCCATACACATTTAAAAGATTTCGTATTTGTGTAGCCCACGTAATTCTACCAACAGCATATAATCTATACATATAATTATAACTTTGCTTAGGATAACGATCATTAGGCATTCTCAACAATTTGCTCCAAAATGTGATACATTTAGAATAATAATCAACTTTAATACTATATCTTCAACATTCAGCTAAGGCTGCATTACTGCATTACTGCTACTAAACATACATCGAAAGGTGATTTTTCAATGTTATTTATATAATTTCTCATTTTTAAATACATTGTTTTGCCTATTTATTTGGGCTAGTCTATTACAATGAATAGGTAACAAGCAGTAACTCATCTGTGCACCGAACCGTAAATGTTGTTGTTTTAAGGCGTCTGTCAGCTGCCTGTCTGTCAGGTGGGTGGTTACCACCACAGTTGATGGTGTGTGTCAAGTCTATTCGATACAGTGTAGATTTTCAACTTGGTTCACTACACTTGATTCAATGTCTCATGTTATATTAAATATTTTGAATGAATTTGATACTGATTCATTGAATCAACAACACAAAGAATATACAAACTTGTAGAAAAGTCATCATTTTAAGATTAAAGTATTCCTATTCCCACATTGATATAATAAACAAGTAGGACGATTCATGATACAAACATAACGTGCTTAGAAAATATCCACAGTTGCTTGATATATGTATTGGGTACCTTTACTATTTGTGATTATTGATATAAAACAACAACTATAACAGCCATGCTAGTATCATTATATTGTTCAAACAAAACCAAAATACAAATGTTTAAGATATATTCCCTTTTCACATATTTCACGAGGTTTTCAATTTCCAATTACAGTATTTGCTTTATTTACATGTTAATATTCTTCTTTTAGGAATCTCAAGCTCCTGAACATAGAAGACCAAGCGACATTTTCCTTTCGGAAAGGGAACACAGGAATTCTGTTTTATGAGTCTGATACCCGAACGCAACCAGAGAAGTGTACAACTATCGGGATATAATTGTACTCCACGTGACCACAATACAATCATATGATTGGACGAAAGCATTTGACTGTGCTCTCAGTGTATTTAATATATATCTCGAAAGTAAGAGAAACATTAACACGCATCAACCACTGTTACAATTTTTTTTAAATATAATACTCAATATATACAATATATAAAAAAATAGTAGTCAGAAGTTATAAATACCGATGATGACGTCAATGTCCCTAACATTTGCATATGAAAATGTTTTGCATGTTGTGTTCGAGAGAATGTTTCCCAAATTTATTGACAATTCATTTGAAATATATTCATTTGAAGACATATTTATCACGACTCAAGCATTTGACTGTGCTCTAAGATAGATAGAAAACTCGTAGCAGTACATTATCGGGAGATAAATGTACGGGTTTGAGAGGGTTGGGCTCGGCTGGCGCCTGGCCCAACCCTCTCAAACCCGTACATTTATATCCCGATAATGTACTGCTACTCGTCCTCTCTAATTATTACTTAGCTGCAACTATAATAGATTACTTGAAAACGTTGATTTGGTGTGTCTAAATCTGTACGAAAAAGTACTTCTGTAGACATACGTTATGTGACTGAGTATAATAGATTTGATTGAGCAAAGCAAAGTTTAGATAAATCGGCGCACTCTGATTTCTTCTGATATACATTCATCAACATACTTAAGATGCAAGTTTGGAAGTCAATGGTATCAACACTGGTATATTATTTAGCCTTTCAATAACAAATCAAAGGACAGAATAAAATCATAATCAAAATACTTTTCTCACTGGGTTATACTGTACACATACACATAGCAGTGTGTTACTTTGTTTACAGTTTTAGTTATAATTTTGTTTTTCTTTTTTCACTATTTGTCCACTTTTTACGAACATGCCTTCCCCTGTTGCATTCGATAGGATTCAATTACTGTGAGAATGAGTTCTTCAAGATAGGATTACATTACTGTAAGAATGAGTTCTTCAAGATAGGATTCAATTACTGTGAGAATGTGTTCTTCAATGTAGGATTCAATTACTGTGAGAATGTGTTCTTCAATGTAGGATTCAATTACTGTGGGAATGAGTTCTTCAAGATAGGATTACATTACTGTAAGAATGAGTTCTTCAAGATAGGATTCAATTACTGTGAGAATGTGTTCTTCAATGTAGGATTCAATTACTGTGAGAATGTGTTCTTCAATGTAGGATTCAATTACTGTGAGAATGAGTTCTTCAAGATCATTACAGGGATTGTGATATTTAGACAATCGACGTTCTTTATTATTAGGCTTGCGCAGTGACACTGATAGTTTTTGTGATCTTTGTTTTCAAAATCATGGTAAGAGATTGTGCTTCATCTTGAGAAGTATCCATTGTATTCTACAACATCAAACAATTCTAAATGTGATGAGCCACAAAGTCGATGGCTCTATTTTAAAATAATATATCTTGAATATTCGGAAGAACAAAAATACTCTTAATAATGATTACACGCACTTTCATAGAAATCAAAGCAAATCATATTCAATGCTACATCGTACTTAAAATCTGTTTACTGTTTTTCCTTAATCATAGTAAAGATAATGTTGGGGTCCTTTATTTGTTCTTTCAATGGTCACGGAATTCAGGG